>JAYKKI010000022.1:2252500-2852500 GCA_039881145.1 Druceiella hillmani
ATTTTTATAATTTGGTTATATTTTTAAAATGAGTTCCAAATGTTTCATATAAATGTCTAATTTGTAACAATACTAGCCACCCGTTCCCATTTATGATAATATAAATACCA
Source organism: Druceiella hillmani (assembly GCA_039881145.1). Classification (NCBI taxonomy): domain Eukaryota; kingdom Metazoa; phylum Arthropoda; class Insecta; order Lepidoptera; family Hepialidae; genus Druceiella; species Druceiella hillmani. Next base: position 2,252,611 of record JAYKKI010000022.1, read on the forward strand.
TAATATAAATACCATTATGGTCAAATTTTGCGATACGAAATGGGTTATACCAGGTAGTCTCTAATAAATTCCAATATACCCCGTTAAAATTTTTCGTAAATTTTCATATTTTAGGCATAATTCATTCCATTTCTTTGAAGTGTTATTGATCATTAACCACAGCTTCTAAAAAGATATTTTATTCTACATATCCATATAGACACTAAAAGCTATACGTTAAAATACTAAATAAATTTGATTGCATCAATCGAATAAACCGATATTCTCTAAAACCCTAAAACACAACAAAAAAAATATTCTTCACAAAGTAAGTATGCTTAGCTCATTCATTACATTAAAATGTCATTCATTACCAAATAAATATAAACACTCCCAAATGGTACGATTTACACACTAACAAAAATATAAAAAAAACTTTGCTTAACGGAAATATTGTTTAACGTTGAATATAAGATATTCCGGATCATACTGGAGTGCCCAATGCTAATCTTAACTCTTAGTTTTTTTGGGCTACCAAATTTGGAAAAATGATTTATTTACTTCTTTAATGCATAATTCCATCTTGTTTCACATTTGGATCGAATCGGGCGAAGGTTGAATGGGATGGTCAGATATTAAACAAAAGGAAAGTTTGTTAGTAGAGTCTAAATTTGTAGAGGATTCAGTAAGAAAAAAGGGCCACCTTGAAATATTTTGAACCCATGCAATTTTGTAGTTCAGAACCAGGTTTATTTGTTTGCATTTAATATTCGTACATATCTGTTTTCATTAATTCATTCGACGTTCATTTTAATTTTATTGAAAATTAAAGGACATAGAAAATTACAAAATAAAACTAACTTGCTTTCATATATGTACATTTTAATAACGTTCAATGTTTAGTTTTTTAAATAACTCTCTCCTTTGTATTTTTTAACTTGGAATGGAATAACAATTAAATTCCAGAATGATACATTTTCCCGCCAGGATGATGTAATATAGAAATCATGAATGCTCATTCCAACAAAAATAAATGCGTCATTGGTAAAGAAGGTAAATTATTGACCAGTTTTGGATAAGAAGTATTTTAATATATGAAATAATTGAATACAAAAAAGAGTTCAGAGCAACTTTTTAACCAACTTCAAAAATAAGAAGTTCTTAATTGTATTATTTTTTTCTACCTATTAACTCACATCTCCGTTTTCAAAAAAAAAATTGGATGATGGGTCTTATTTTATTTAAAAAAATGTACTCGCAATATGAACGTTTGGTTAAAATCTAAGAAAGAAAATGAAAGACATACCATAGAATTGCCAAATATTGAACCTGTACTGTTCAGTATTTGGCAATTCTAAGTAAGTGTTGTGATCGAGTTTGGATGACATAGGTTTGTTAAATTGTAATGAGATACTAATAAAGGCCACACAAATTTGCTCTTTAGTAAGATCAGTGCATGAATGTGATTCCGGAAAGTGATGGCAGGAACTATTCAGTGAATAGAAGTAAACTCATAGAGTTTGGAAAACTTTGACTTATCTTGACGTAGCGAGAAGTAACAATGTAAGTAGTTAGGTAAATAGTACGAGTACCTTTGACAAGGATATCCTAATGCTTGTGTCTGAATCATGAGCCTTGAAGATCTATTGTTTTATATTAGTATTGTGGGCCTCAGGAAGAAATTTGGTCATTGTATTTCCGGTTTCACTTTCTCAGTCATGATGTTGCTAGGGTATTGCCTGTCTAAACCGTGAAAATAGAGGATTTGGTGTTTTTAAATTAGAATTGCGCGTCTCATGCAGATATTTTGCCGTTGAATTCCGAATTTCAATACTCTGGTAGTATTGCCTGCTCAAATCGCAAAACTTGACGATATGCTGTTTTTTAGTTAGTATTTAGGGTCTCAAGCCAACACTGTCATTGCCCTCTGGGTTCCAACTCGTCATTTCTCAAGTTGTGGGGATATTGCCTGCTTAAATCGTGAGACTTGAAAACCTGTTGTCCAGAAATTAGTTTTGTGTTTTCTGAGTACGGCCTGTTTAACCGTTTCAATTTAACCCCAGAAATTGAAGGTAAGCTGTAGAGTTCCTAAAAAATGAACAACGCAGATGCCCTGATCAAGCCTGGTTTATAAAGATCTAATGATGATCTAACAGTAGTCTCTAAAATGTTGACACAACTAACGGCAGTACAAAAACGAAGAGAGGTGAGACTAAAGGGGATTCCTCACTGATAATAAATAAAAACATCAAGTGTGGACTCATTTTACTTGTTTTAACGAAATCAAGAAAATAAAAAAATAAATAAATGTAGGTACATACAAGGGCATGAAGCAACTAAGATATTAGTAGGTAAGTAGATATATAAGTACGCAAAGGTTTAAACAAATGGATGATATGGTTAAAGGTTATTACATAGGTAGATAGGTAAGTAAGTACATGCATGTATACATAAATGCATATAAAACTAGAATATTAGGTGGCAGGTAAGTATGTATGTACAGATATACAAAGACTGATTACGTTAAGGCAAGTAAAATGAGTCCAAACTTGATGCTTTTATTCGTCATTAGTGAAAAAACTGGGACATGAGTAGGCAGATATATGGTATATACAGGTTAGAAGCACTGATTTTCTTCCGTTTCAAAAAAAATGTGCTCATTTGTCAACCTCATCTTCTTATTTGTGATTAGGAAGACTTCAAAACTTGTAAATTTGATACATAACCGGCTTCAAAAAATTTGCTCATATTACTGGGCATCGATCACGGTTTAAATGGTTATAGATTCGTGAGTAACGCAACTTTTATCTTCTATGTCTCAAAAAACGTTTGATGATAGGTATTGGAATCTCTATCGAAGCTTCATACCTCAGTTAGAGATTCCAATACCTATCATCAAACGACCCTGATTGCGCTCTAAAAATAAGTATTGCCTCATAATTCCTCAGCCTAGAATTCAATTTAATGGAGAATGTTTCATCGTATATGAAATAAATAAATGGATTTCATTCAAAATGTAATGTTCCTTTTTTTCAGTAGATGGAAAAAAAATTGAGAAAAACTTATTTAAATCAGATTATTTTCAAGGTGTTTCCTTAAAATTATCCCGTGTTTTCAGTCAAAAAATATAAACACATATACATTGTGTATATATAAATATATATATATATATATATATATATATATATATATATATGTATACATATGCCCATATATGTGTGTGTGTGTTTGTATGTATGTATATTATCCTAATTTTAAGCAAATTTACGTGAACAATACCTAAGAAATATTGAAAAATATCTATTTTCATGATTTATAAATGAACCGTCGTCATGTCTCTGCCAATGGAAGAATGACATCTTATCTAGAGTCACCGATAAGTCATGAAACTTTAGAAATTGTTGATGCGAATCTTTAGTAATATAAGATTATCTTTTCCTTTTTGATAGAGTTCACTGTGAAATTTAAATACTTTTATTGTAATTTTTGTTTTGATTTCTAAAATATCAGTAATTTATCAAAAGGTGTGTGAAATAGAATAGGCCAATAATGACAATGAAATCGTGTTTTTATTGAAATCAAAACGTAATATCGAAGGTCTTGGCTATAATTTATATAAACTCTGTGACCACATTATAAGTAATTAGCGACTTGGTAATTTGTATATAATATTGTACTGACGTAAAATTTAAAAAACAATCAGTGCGTGGTCCTGTGACTCAAATTTATTTTAAGTATTGATTGAATATATTTGTCGTTAATTTTGTAGAAATTCATTATTCACAATTAAATGAAACTACGTGATATATTATTATTTCTACTTTCTTTAAGTTCTTAGAGAACTTAAAGAAAGTAGAAAAAATACCTCATCACGTAGTTTAATTTAATTGTGATTTAAGTATTTAATTAGCTGTGTATATATTTCTACTTTCTACGATAAATACCTAATTAATTTTAAATTTAATAAATCGTATGAGCGTGTACGTCTACTTAACTACTTCTTCTAACTTTACTTCTTTTATCTTCCACTACTACTTTGGTCTACGTAGACAGAAGCTGAATCATATACCTGCAAAATGATCAAGAACGAATGGATGCAAAGAAATACTACTAGTAAAAGAATAAAAATACCATATTCATCTATTTTTCGATATACATACCTTGATTCTACTGTCAATAGATTATTAGCTAATACATAATTAAAAATTTTCTATTTTATACAAAATATTTTACACTTATATCTTTGAAGATTTAATAATGAACTTTTGGTGTAACGAGCATAGTAACCACTGTCTTGATCCTCCTAGTTCTAACTACCTCCCAAAATAATATATCATAAGAAGTGTAGAATATTTCAATATTTAAGAAAAGGTAAGCGAAAATAAGACAATCTTTTATTTTTTTAACAATATATAAAATAATGTTGTCAATCACTTTACGATATTAGTTTTGAGTTGATAAAGAAACTACGTGATGTAGTATTATTTCTACTTTATTTAAATTCTTAACCACAACCTGGGTTTCGTTGTATTACAACATCTTCCCGTGGGCAATTTGTTAAAACCTTACAAATTGCCCACCTGAAGATATTAGACATTAAGTGACAATGAATTTCAACAAAATTACCTTATGATGAATTCCTACTAAATTAACGCAATTGTTAATAAAGAACTTTACTACATTATTAGTAATATAAAACAATACTTTTACATTTATAGCCATTTTTCTATGTTAACTCGCTACATATAAAGTGAATCTTTAATATCATATGCTAACTATGTATATGAGCCTAATAATAGACACTCCTTCCATGTATTATAATAAAGCTTTTTGAGATTATCCGAATACCTAAAATATCTCGAACAAACTTTAAGCGGCAAACATATTTTTAAAATTCTTCGTATGAAGAGAAAGTCGGAGATACGACGGATCAGGAAGGATATATTGAAAGGGATGAAGCGGTCCTCCTGTCGATCGCATTATTCGCGAAGAGGATTATCCCGATTGAATAGAATTACTATTCATCATTTGATATTTTTTAAGCGAAATTAAGACGAATTGTATAAATTTAAGACGAATTGTATAAATTTTAATGACAAAATCATAAATCATAAAATAGACTTCGGTTTGATGTATTTCTATTAATTACAGTTTAAGACAATCATCAAGAATGAGGTATGATGTAAAAATGGTTAGGAAAATATTTATATAAATCATCTATTGATAATGATCATTGCTTGCTATATTATATTAAAAAAAACCTTTCTATCAATTTTGATTTTCAATGAGAAAACAATGGTTAGATACATAAGATATAAATAAAGATGTTATGATTAATATAATAATTGGTAACGTATATATAAAAATCGTCCTGTGAGGCATCCTAAAAAGTCAATATATATAATGCAGAATGTTTCATGCAGAATATATTTTCAGATAATTTTTGAATTTTTTCAGATATATATATATATATATATATGTATATATATATATATTTATATATATATATATATATATATATATATATATATATATATACATATATATATATATATATATAGGTGGTTTAGACTACTTGGGGAAAGTATTCTCTATAGCGATCTTCCAGAGGTCTTCCACCGTTGTAGTTTCAATAGTACTACCTCGCATTCCAATGCAATATGCAAACCTATTTTCAACAATTGCACAACATTAGAGTAAAATAACCGTAATAATCTCTTGGTTTCAGCTTCTTTTCTTGCTCCAGTTCCATGTAGGGAGTACTATCATCCACTGATTTCAGTTTGGCCATCTGCTTATGAAGTTTCGGTATCGGTCCTAAGTATACTTCTAAATATACTTGACCTCTTATATTCTGTCTGATAAAGATTGAGAAGATGCGAAGCCGATCCATTATTCTTCCTGAGAATGTAATATAACCATATGACTGCGTAAGCGTGGGAGACTGAAATGGAACATAGATTTTTATCTGCAACGTCCCTCAAATTCTCTCATCTAGCAAAAAAATACTCGTTCTTTCATGAAAAAATAAACCTAGGAGTGGATTTTAATCACACAACATGTTTCAAACAAATTTTTATATTACTTATCCCAGGCTAAACTAAGAGCTTGTTACTTCTTGTTGAGTTTCGATTCACGCAAAGATCATTCTGACCAAAGGTCAATTTTCCGCAATAGGTTTTGAGTAACTTTATGTATAATATTTACTATGCAACCGGAAAGAAAATAGAAACTTTCTGCATTAGATCTATTGAGTTTTAAGATGCCTGATAGTACGTTTGTTGTTGAGATTACATTTTGATTAAATTGTTTTCCGGACACTGACATATGTTAACAATTTTAATATCAATCGTACCAGTTTCATTCGTTTCTTATGTATTTAACAATTTTTTTCTCATTGAAAATCAAAGTTTGTTTTCTTTAAATTTAACAAAAGTATAAATAAACAAGCAATGTTAATTATTAATGGCTAAATTATATAAATGTTGTCCTAATCATTTTTCTCAAACCTAGTTTATCTCTCGTAAAGTAACGTTATGTACTTTTTAACTATATTATATATAATTCTGTGTTCATGTGTTAAGTTAGACAAGGTCTGCTTTAATCAACTAAAACATTGTGTGATTGTGTTTCTTTTGAAATATTTGCTTATGTCGGCCGTGAATCGAGTTTGTTTTAGGATTACTAGCCTTATATATGGTTAAGAAGAATTGCAGAACAAATTAATGGCAGAATATGGTGAGTTAATAGTAGACTGGTAAAAAGGGTACAGGGTTAGATTTAACTAATAAATTACACTAATAATTGTAATACATGTAAAAATAATTGAGATGTTTATAATATTAATATAAAATACTTCCTAAATAGTTTAAATATCACAATTGCTTTTAATGGTAAACATCAAGGAGAGTACATATCGTGTATATAAGTATCATGTTTTTGATGGCAAAACTGAAATATTAAAAACCAAAAATAATTATTCAATGTAATGATTTATACAAAATCAAGTATTTACTCGGTCATTGCATCAAATCATACGGTGGTTTGGTTTAATAACGCTCCATTAAGCTATTTGGTATATATATTTCGTAAATATATATATATATATATGTATGTATATATATATATATATATATATATATATATACATATATAGATATATTTATATATATATATATATATATATATATATACATATATATATATATATATGTATATATATATATATATATATATATATATATAGTTTAAAAGATGGTTGAAATAAAAAAAAATTCCCTTAACATCCTTACGAAACTGAACAAATTTCACAGAAATTTACTTACGATTCTCAATACTAAATATTATATTAAATATTATTTTTGTTCAGTTATTCGAAATAAAACCTTGATGAAAAAATTATTAATTCAATTAACCATTCAAGACCACCATTTCAAGAAACAGAAACAGGTTCAGAAACACCATTTCAAGATAATAAAAAAAACGTAGTAATAAGCCACATATAATTACAAGATACTAAAAAAACGTAAAAATAAAAAAAGACGTGTAAATTTTCTTATGATTACTGACTTTCAGGCTTTGCTGTAATAATATTTGGCTATGACGCTAATATAAAATAGGCGATGCTATGTCTTTAAAACTGATATATATATTTTTTAGAAAAGACATGTAAAAGCCGCGCATATATAAGTTACGTTCACCATGAACGTCAATTACCTCCATTTTTTACATGAATAGCTGTTCTGGTATTTTATTTTTTTTCAAACCAATCGATTGATTCCAAAAATATTACAGTGAATATGGTTGGTCATTAAAGTTATCTTTAAAAACAAAATATTGCTGGATGTGTAAAAAACTTCCTATTAAATGGCATAACTGGAAGTAATGATGTGGTCCACAAATCGTCTGAAGTAACTGTTTGTTATCAGTGCCGACATTTATCTTAATTAATACTTCCGAATAAAACAATTAAATTTCACACAGGATGATTGTTTCTATTTTCTAAAGCTAGATTACACTTAAGATTTTGATTATTCTAAAGCTATTTTTAGCACTGAATACTTTTAACTCGCGAAAAAAGTTAAAAATAAAACACCAACATTCTGATTTCATATAAAAAGAAAAGTCTCAAAATTTTACTCTGCATTAATAAACCATACTTTTTTAAAACCATAGTAATCTGAAAAATACTAGTTTTTGTAACATTAGAAACAATGTAAATAAAATCATCACCTTATTCATGAACACTCGATGTATGGGATACAGAGTGAGTGTATTTGAGGTTACCTTATTACGAGGTAATTGAGGTTTCATATGAAATGATATGAACAAAACTTACGTGTTTTTATATTTTTCCTTTTTTTTTAGATATTTGAAATAACCAACGGGCAACTTTCCAGGATATTTGTAAAATCTTCAAAGGATTTGAATTTTTCTTAAAATATAACTAGCAGGAAAGAAACCCTCCTTGAATACTTACAGAAATTTTGTTTCCAATAAATTTAAATGTAATAAATTGTGGCAGACTTTCAAAATTATTTATATCTAGTTTATATTACAGAGTAATAACTTATATTATAGAGTGTTATAAACCATTTATATTATAGAGTATTCCTGGACGTATCACAAGTTTTGGACAAAGTATGACAAGGTCTCGTTCATAAAATTTAAAAAAATTTACTACCGGCGGGCTACTGTTAATTACTTAAGCCCTATATATTTGTTAGAACATTCAAAATGTCGTGTGAGCATTCAAAAGGACGTACTCAGGTTTTTATCCTACCAGGAATATACAATGGAAAGCGAATAAGAATAAATTTTTATCTGTTTTTTTTATTTTCAAACCATCTAATATTTCATGGGAAATAATAAAAAAATAGATGTGGCATTAAAAATGTGTGTCTCCATAATCTTCACATGATAACACATCATTACATAAAACAAAATTAAACTATACTGTATAACATCGAAATAAAATAGGCAAAAGGAATGTTTTCCTCAAGTTTAACGACACAATTCACAGTAATTTGAACTATTAAACTAACTACATTTAAATGTTTAACTTTGCTTTATAAGATTTGTTTTTAAGGAAACCAACGATTTTCATTCGACGACTATCTTTGTCATTATAGTGCGAAGTTGAGTACCCTATAATCGATATACCACGAGGTTGATTACTTCGTAATCGATTATTTTTCTGGTGTTACTGGTACAGAAATATTTTTTCGTCTTCTTTTTCCCAAAAAATCAGTCGAAAACTCCATTGTTCATGGCAAAACTCAAGTGAATGACATTGATCTCTATTCTAGAAGTTTTATAAACATTTAATTATCATAACCAGGTTTCGAGTGAAAGGGAATTTTAATTTAATTCCATTAAAATGTATTTATGTTTCAATATGAATCATTTTTTGGAAGTAAAAATATAATGATAAATCAAATTATTCGCCCATATCTCAATAGTTTTTGAAACGGTTATTTTTAATGGAGTAGGGAATTATTCAATTTTTTCCATTTCATGTATCGCGTTAGGATATCAGTTATAAGAGCATATTTTAAAGTCCAAAATTATGTTTCCACAATTTTACTTGTATTTAATTTTATATAGATATTGTTAAAATATCCATTCAAATAGTTTCGAAGGTAATCATAAAACATAGCGTTAAAATGTTTACTTAAATTTTGTCAAACTATAGCAATGATTATATATATAGTTTATAATATATTCACCCTATTTATATATTTATGAAATCTTTCGATATTATCTATTCGATGAAGTATTAGTATTTGTAAATAGTTTATTAAATTGTAAATAGTTTATATTTTAATAAATAAAAAAAAATGAATATAATACGTATCCTTAATTTTTATTCTTTTGCTTTAAAATTTAAATAACGCGTAGAAAAAGAACTTTTTAAATTATAGTGGCGCGGCAACCTATAGACTTTAAAAATTCAAAAAGTGACAATTGCAACATTAAACGAAACAGAACACATTTTTTACGATTATATTGCGTTTTTTCAAAATTACATAAAATAAATAAATCCATTTCATGGCGTAGCTAATCAAATGTATCACGTTTTTATAAACAATAACTGAAAAAAAATCATAGTTTTCGAAGTCACTAAATTGCATACTCAATTGAAACGAGGAAATATGAGGTGCCAGTTAGTGAAAATTTAAAAAAACATTTTATGTTCGACCAGGAAATCGTGAAATTGCAAAATATCCTGTATAATGTTAAGCTCAATAACGCCGAGTTGGGAGCCTAAATATGTACGTAACTTTTATAGACAGAAGTCTACTTTCACATTTTCAATTATATTTGAATCTATACCATAACATAAATAAGTAAATACATCCGCAATAAATGTGGCCATAAAGATATAGAAATTCAACAATTCACATAATAATCTGGCAAAGTATGATATAAAAGCGAATTATTCTCTTCTGCTAAGTAAATTTGTTACCGGAAATTTTATAGAACAAAACTATAAGAAATAAAGAGACAGAGACAATTAGAGCCACAAATGTTGCGCATTGTACATAATTAAAACAATAATTAATTCATTCAAATATACAGCAGCGAAACTAAAAATAATATTTGAATTCGTATTCCCTTTATCCATAAAATAATTTTTTAAAGACATTTCGGATTTAAGAGCTGAACCAATATAATTTTAATTTTACTTCGATGGTTTCAGAAAGAGGAAGGGGAAAGGAAAATAAATATAAACTATTTTCAAATACACTTATCGGATTGTTTACTCCAGAAAAGATCTTCTATACACGATTTTTTTAATTTACAAATTTCAAGTTATCATTATATTCCGCCTTCATAACTAATCGCTTTAGGAACCAATTGAGACACATTATGTAAAGGAAGGCTGGTACAGAGAAGTTCGGTACTTCCAGAAGCAGTGTGCTATTTGTGAAAATAAATTTCATACTCAATGTGTCGTTTATGCATGTGAATAAAATATCACCGTGTGATATTAAACATCTGCGTACTGCACAGCAATGAGCAAATGCCTAACGATATGTAGTGATATGACGACAAGGCAATGAAACAAAAAATATAACTATAATATCAAATTTTACTTTTTCGATATTAATTTATTATCGACTACTCCTCACAGTGATATTTATGTATGAGATATAAAATAATACCCATTTCCATTTCATTCAAAACGATTGGGTCAGAACCAGTTTACCTATTCTCTGTTCGATTAAGTGATGTAAAATATGTACAAGCCCACCTGAAGATGTAATACAATGGAACCTAGGTCGTGGTAAAGAAATTAAAGAAAGTAGAAATAATACTACCCCACGTAGTTTCATTGAATTGTGAATAATGAATTTCTACAAAATTAGATCAGTGTGGCAAATTTTGTAATCTTAATTTTGTCTGAAAAATTTTCCACCATTTTATTTATTTGTTTTTTTTTTAATTATATATTTCCCATAAAGTAATTTTATTTTAACATAACTAACATTGTGAACGATATTTGAGGAAGTCAAAAACATTATTTTTGGAAGAAAACTCATGCGACTATAATTGGGCGGTGAAAAATGAAAGGTGACGACGTAATTAAGTAGTAGTAGTAGTAAGTCACCCAATAATAATCTAGACGATATTATCAATAAAGGAACTACAAACAAAATAAATGCTTCCTTATTATATTCTATTTTATGTATTTCTATGAGTAAATTGGCACTAGTCAACTTAAAATTTAAATTAGGTAACAATGACATGAAACTTGAACAATGTAATGAAGCGCACAAACTGAGATATTAATTTGAACATAGCATTATATTGTAGGGCTGTTTTGTTGTCAATACACCCTCCAGCACTTTTAAGTATTGTATAAAGTAGAAAAAGACCATAAAGCGTAATTTACTCCAATCGAACTGTTTGATAAGCAATTAATTAACTAAAATTGGGCGCGTGGGATTTCTGGGAACCAATAAAAGCTCGTTCCTTTTATATTATAGTATTAACGGCTACACTTGTATTGCTGATATTTTATTTTCGGGTATCGAGGGCGTTAAAATCATAATTAAAGCATTCTTTATGAAGTATCTTTCTATTCAAATTTTCAGAATGCTATTTACAAGAGCAGTTTATTATATTTCTTCATTCAGTTGAAATTAAGAAAAGAAGGCTTTACTTTTTAGAAGCTTTTAAATAATATTCATTATTTGACAGTCTAAAATTTAAAAATAATTTTTTTGTGTCTATCTAGACAAAAAGAATCCTTGGAAAGGATCTTACATTACAATGCATAAACAGAAATTATTTTTCTGTTATACGATTATAAAAAAATACAGTATCAATAATTTTGAAAAAAATATTAATAAGTACTTTTTAAAAACGTGACAAGCAAAAGTAGAACTCGCCCTTCGATGGATTTTTTTCATATTAAGGCACTTATAAGAATTTTACAATATTTATTTAATATATAAAATAAAAAAAAATATATTGCTTGCTATATTTTGCAAAGGCGTATAAAATAGCACACGTAAATTTAAAAAAAATTAAATCTAGGATAATCCCTGTAGTTTTTCTCTAATCTCCTAGTTACATCTTGCCGTCTTTTTGCCGATGCTTGCATCGTAATTTTTGGCGCAGTAATTTTAAAAAGAAGTAGGAGATGCTGTGTTTTTGCATATATTTTTAATTTTTTTTTAAATATAAAATTATTTTTTTTTTATTTTCTTAATGAGTATATTGAAATGGTATTCCACGTGGTATATAAAGTAAAAAAAAATAACGCGGGGACATTATAATATCAACAATTATAAAAAAAAACATTTGAGACCCTCATAACCAACCGTTTCAAATAATATTCCACACTGTATATAGGAAAACAAAAAAAAAATTGGAATATTTAATATGCTCCTCTAAAATTTCGAGACAAAAATATTATCAAGTTCTCTATTGGGATATATGCTGGATAATATGTTCTATTACTACACCAAATTTCAAGTTTCTACGTCAATCGGTTTCTAAAAAAAGGGGCTGTGAGCGACTGCCAGACGGACACATGAGTGATTTCATAAAGATTAAATTTTTCGTTCTGAGGTACAGAATCCTATAAAATATCAAATTTATTCACATACAAGTACCCTCTAGTAAGAAAATATAATTTCAAATTATAAATATTTGCTATCAACACAGAATACTCGATTTTACTTCTCGCTAATTCACATTTAACGCCTTGCTAAATTTCTTTTTTTATTTCATTTTACACATTTTAAAACTCATATATCAAGTTTCACAGAAACCGACCACTCTGACTCATCTACAAAAGTACGATATAAGCGGTTACAATTCTTTCATACATAGTATTAACGTTTATTATATCTCTGGCAAATCTTAATTTATATAATTTACTACCAGAAACTGGTAGTAAATTATATATATTAAGATTCGCCAGAGGTGGTAGCACCCGTAACTAGTTTAGTGATTCCTTGATTTTGATTAAAATAGACCTAAATAGTACAAAAATAGAGAAGTTTTCAAAAATTCTCGGAAACACTGAGCACATTATCATTAAGAGTAAAATAGAAAGTACCACACGCGCTTCACGTTCTACCTTTCGGAAAATAGCCTTACGTTCTGTTTTATATTTAATTGGTTTTTTATGAGCTGAAGATAATATTTAAGTTAAAATAGTTGTATGTAAATTATTTTAGCTATGAAAATTTCTCTAACGCAACATTACAAATACATAAGAGCGAAGTTGAGTCTCCGGAAGAAAATGCAAAACGTTTTAGGGAAAAATAATTCATATTTTTTTCAAATAAATGATTTTAAACCCTTTTGGAAAAAGATAGTAAATTGAAAATAAAATTTATGTTAGGGTAAACTATTCCGATTGGCTTTGATAACATGCATTTTTATTTAATAACATTGCTTGATGAAACTTAGTTCATTTCATGCGTTTCAATTTGAAGCAACCCAGGATAAATAAAACGAAAATTTTAGAACCCGGTATTAAGTTAATAACAGTACGTGCTTGCGTACTTTTTAATCTTTCACAACCGAACAAAGAAAACATTTTGGACATAAGTTTGATGATAAAAACTTCTAACGTTTTATTAAACGTTTTATATGATTGTGGAGTTTTAATGGCTTAAAAGAACTTGTGTCTTACATGCCTTTAACTATAAAACTGATCATATTATTTCAATTTCAAAATAGTCACGCTCAACGTTTCCAACTTTTACCTTAATTAATCCATTTGCATAGTCCATTTATTATGGGCTAAGTCCACAACAAATAGATTTAATTTATTCCAATAGCTTATATTTCATTATCATGATGTCGAGTTTAAATTGGGAATTTATTTAAAAATGCTTTTTTTTTGCGAATACAGTAGCTAAAAATATAATAGGTCACGTTTATTAAATTATTTTGAAGATTAAAATCTAAGTAGAAAGCCGTTTATATCAAAATTTTAGTAGGTTATTTGATGCTTGTTAAAAGATGATTCAGGAAGAAAGACGTTTTATATTTTATATATAGGATTTTTTTCATACTTTAATGAAAAGAAAAGAAGGGACAAATTTTATTTAATAAATAGATGCATTATTAAAGAAAATGAAAAAAATTCTTACAAGTTCACCATTTCAATTTGATTATGGTGGATGAAGTTCCATTTAACCATTAATTTTTAACCAATGACAAGTTAAATCTTTATTTAGTTCTAATATATATATATATATATATGTATATATATATATATATGTATATATATATATATATAAATATATATATATATATATATATATATATACAAATAAATAAATAAAAAAATGGCACCATTTGATGAAAGGCTAAATTATATTTTTATGTTTTGCGACTATTGTAAAATGACTATAATTACGTAACTTTATTAGAATATATGCTTTTAATACAATGTGTATGGTATCATAAAAAAACAAGTTTTCCAAAAACGTTACCGCATAAAATATAAGCAAACAAGAAACGCTTAACATTAACGACATAAGAAAGTGCTTTTATGTTTTTAATAGTGAATCCAATTGACAATGACTTTTAACTGATTTCTTTATTTACAGGTATTTAATAATAAATTTATTTCTAAGACCGTTTTCAACAATTATCTATTGGTACTTTTAAAACAAATAATTATCTTATATAATTACAACATATTAAAATTAAAATACCAGAAAATACGCGGTGGCAAAGAATTTAAAGAAAGTAGAAATAATACTACATCACGTAGTTTAATTTCATTGTGAATAATGCATTTCTACAAAATTAACGCCAAATATATACAATATTGATTTTAGCCTATAAAGCCAGAACTTGAGTCTGTTATTAAGTTAACAAGTGTTATTTATTAGTTCCATTTGTTTTTTGACAATAGTAATTTGGATTTCATGTCCTAATAAAAATAATTTTTTATAATTCCTCTGGTTTTATCATTTCTACAAGACAACTAGCTAATTTATATTTAGATGTATTTGTTGTCACAACACACTCATCCAATGTTCAAAATTTTAAATATATTGGAATGAATTTTGCGACAGTCTCTTTCCTGTGTTTAAAATAAATATGACTGGATTATAAAATAGTCATAAACAATTATACTACCCGGCGAAATTTTGTCCTAGTGTGTAAACCAGACTATGCACCTAAAACCAGACATTCAATATTTCCAGAGCTAAAATAATTTACATACAATTATTTTAATCTAAATATTATCTTCAACTCATAAAAACAATTAAATATTAAACAGACCGTAAGGCTATTTTCCGAAATGTAGAATGTGAAGCGCATATGGTACTTTCTATTTCACTCTCGGTGATAACATTATCATGATCATATCATGAGCACATGCTCAGTGTTTCCTAGAGTTTTTGAAAACTTCTCTATTTTTGTTACTATTTAGGTCTATTTTAATCAAAATCTAGGAATCACTAAACTAGTTAAGGGTGCCACCACCTCTTTCGAATCCTTTACAACCAGTTTCTGGTAGTAAATTATATAAATTAAAATTCGCCAGAGATATAATAAACATTAATATTACGTATAGAAGAATTGTCACCACTTCTATCTTATTTTTGTAAATGAGTCATAAACTGCACGAGTTAAAAGAGAGTTTTGTGTCGATATCTTACGATAAAATATTTATACCCTCAATCATACAATTCAAATTATTTTTATTTCAATTTTACTTCAAAAATAGAAAAAAAATCATATGAATTTTAAACGAAGTATTAATTCAAATAAATGCCATAATTATTTTTGTACGTGGTAATTGCCGTCTACACTTTATAATTTGTGTCACTAATTTAAGGGAAATAAATTTTTTTGAATGTGAGCAAAGTATGAATGCGCCTTTTGATGGCATTTGATGTGGCCTAAGAGCGCAGATCGAGGGAAATGAGAGTATAATGTAGTTTTCATAATTAGATAAGAAATTTTAATTTTTGTTTTATTGTTATTAATTAAATTTGCAGGTTTCAAATTATTATCATTAGATCTTTTTTGGTATTAGTTAATCTTTCGATTTTTCAGTGAGTACGTTGAATTTGTTTTTCGAAAGTAGGGACGATTAGAAAAATAATTTCTTTTTAACTATCCAATCAATATATATATAAATATATATATATATATATATATATATATATATATATATATATATACACATATATATTTATATATATGTACATAACGCGTTATAATAAGGAATAATATAGTTGACAGAGATGACAAATGAATCGTAATTAACTTAGACACATTGATAAGTAACTAGAACATATTGGAGAACGGTTTTATTTTAACAAAGATGCGTCGTGTAAAAAGCAACAATAGGGTTTAATAACTTTGGATAACGTAGAGCGACGATAAAAGTAACCGAGACTAGAAAAGGTTCAGTAGAACTACCAAATGAAATAATCAAGTTTTTCGGAAGTACAGACAACAAACTTATATTTTATCTTTTACTTCAAAATTTCTTTACAAAATCATCAAGACAAGTCACATTCTAACAAATTAGATATATTGGTTTTCATGGCAAAAATGGAATGCAAAAAGGCTTAGTGAACATTGAATAGCAAGGTTAAGGAGTCATATTTTTAAAATTTTCCTCTCAATTATACAGTCAAAGATGTATACAAAAAGTAAAAGGAAGACTTTGTTATGCGCAATGTGAATTACTTGGAAATGTTTAGCATAAAGGTCTCTGACACAAAAAGTTTTACGCCGAGCAAACAACAGAGTTGATCGGAATATTTCTAAATAGATGCAAATACGAATAATAGTGACTGGGGGTGCATAATACCCCACCTTATTTCCAATATCTGCTCTGAATTCATTATCGAGGGCATACTAAAGGACAGACATTGTGACATAAAATTAATTTAAAAATATAGAAGAAATAGAATTTAAATTAATGTCACACGCGGATGAGACTATCTTAGTGGTATGTATTTAAGAAGAATTTACTGAAGTTTGAACTAAACATGGATTCAAAGTTAACTACTAACGACAAAATTAAGGTCATTAACAAAAACTAATACTGCCAGTCACACAAGTCATGTACATTTGTTGTAAATTAAACGATAAATGTGATGTTAGCTAGGAAATTAGAACGCGCATACAAAAAAACTAGAAACACATTCTTGAAGATAAAAAAGATTATGCACAAAAACATCTATGAAATTGGAAATCAGATCAGAATGCCATAATATGTGCTCGATACTATTAAACGTTGTCAAAAACTGGAGGCCAACGGGTAAATTTCTTAGAAAAGTTGAAGCTCTTGAAATGTAGGTACAGGAGGATATTGCATATATCTTTAGGAGGCAAGATACGAAACGGAGAAGCTCTGCAAAATATGAACAAAAGATACAGAGATAAATTTTGAAAAAGAAACTTGGATATTTCGGGCATGTAAGTGTACTTTATCTAATAATATATGTAAAGAAAATTGGAGAAAGAGGCCCAGGTTGAAGAAGAATGTCATACCTCTGAAAACTGAGGTTTAAGATATAACCGACACCCCTTTTCAAAGCTGTGCCCAATAAAATTATTACAGCCGACGTGAAAACCAACGCACAATAAATAGTACGGAAAGCATTGCCGCACATTTTAGGATATTTATCTATTGCGGTAATAAGCTCACAGACAGATTCATAAAAATTGAATAATCAAATGTTATATTTACAGAGTACAATTTTTTAATTATTATAAAAAATGCTCTTTGAGACTTGGTTAATTTAAATTGAAATGAGTTAATTCTAAGTATTTAAACAAAGATGTTACTTATTGGTTTTACCGTACATAACGAGACAATACCAACATTTTGTTTTGAACGCCTTTTTTGGATATGTTAATTATTTAAAGTTCCTTGACTTATATATCATCTTAATGGAGTAGTTAATTACTTTATATTTAAGTCTGGTACAGAATTCAATGGTTCATTCTTGTTACAAATAACCTACATTATAAATAACCTATAGATAATAATTAGCATTACTATATATGGGTTGGAACCTTTTTTTAGATTTTAATGTTGCTTAAAATATCTTTAAATTGCATTATGATGTAACTCAAAAAGTTAACCTAAGAAAGTAAACTACGTATTCCGGCTACATTTTCTTCAATAATTTTTGTCCATCGCCTGCACCTTTTTGAAGATATTATGTCCTCTACATTTTTTGAAAATTATAAAATACACCGTAGTGAAAGTTTCATTCCATATGATCCGTTTTCGTATCAAGCCCTAAAAAAATAAAACAAACAAATTTTCCTTTTTAGAAAATTTTGTTTGCAAACCATTTGCAAACCATGTCATCTCACAACTCAAAATGTTGATATTTAAGATCGACCTTTATCTAAAACTTAATAAGAATATAGTCGGCGCTGAGGAATAATGTCTTATGAAAAAGGAAGAAAATCTAATTAAGAAATAAATTATATAAAGAGAAAGCTACGATATAATGGATGGACTTGATTAAGTAATTCATTTAAATAGGTTCGCAAATAAAATTGTTTGAATAATTTACATCATGTCGATATAAACATTTTGCTCGTGTTTCAAATCATAAATATTTCCGATTACCGGATTCATAAAAGATACTAGCACAATACAAAAAAATGAGTATAACATTCACTATTTATATCAAGCACTCAACACATTTATAATACCCCTATCAGCCTGGGGCCTATCCTTAAATTATATCTAAATGTATCACCTTCCTTACCAGCATATTGTTGCCTTACGTGCGTCTACCATTAACACTTTCATATATTTCTTGAAATAACCTAACTATAAATAAGAAAAGCGGATATACGTCTTCAGGAAATACATAAAAAACTTATGTAAACACAATTTTGTTTAGGTATAAATCGCCACACAAAATAAAATATTTTTCGAGCTACCGAGGTTCCCATTTGTTATATAGTGGTTTAATAATATTAGAAATTATGGAAGGTGAACAGTCAATTAAATTACCCAACGCAATCCATCAGTCTTAACGCTAAGTGGCTGGAATTATATTTTTATATTTAGCAATGGGCAATCTAGTTTTCTTACATATTTTTACTAAATAAAAGGAGTGAGGTGAAAAAGGTAATAAGTTTTACAGAAAAATATGATTGTGAGTCAATCCTTAATTTTGCAAATAATTTTTAGGTGTATGAAGTATTATATGATAAATATTATATTGTGGATAATTATACGATAACAAAAAAATTAAATATGTAGGCATAATTAAAAAAAGCTAGAAATTACGAGAGAAAGCCAAAGAGAAAGTGCTATTTGAAGAATTTTTCATGATTCTTCCCCTCTTACTCGCTAAATGTGTGAAAATATACGTTGCCGTGTTTAGAAATTGAATAAAAGAATTAAAGTCAAAATTTACACTAAATGAATGGATTGAAATAGAAGTGCAAAAAATAAATAAACATTTAAGATCATATGAGGTAAAACAATGAAAAAGCGTAAAGTTAGGGTAATATTTATTTTTTATTGGTAATTATTAATGTATTCAATTTAATTTAAATAATATTTAATCTATTTATCCCTATTAAAATGTTTACTACCCTGTTGATATACCTAATATCACGTTCCTGGAACTATATATAATCATGGTCAACTAATTGGGGATATTGGAACTCAATGAGTTAGTTTTCCTTCTGGTCCACGTAACTTGTATATTTTTTGATACTTATGTTAAAGTTGACGTGCAAGTACATTAATGTCGTAAATATATACAAATATAGCAAATTAATTAAATAGCTGCATAATAATATCAATTTTTTGAATAATTAAAACATACATAATATTAACACAAACTAATTACAAACAGCACGTCTATCTATTTCTAATGTAAACTAAATCAAATTAATGCACACTGTAGTACTATTTAGTTTCCGATGTAGTTGCCATTGTAGGATGCAACTATGGACTTTATAGCTCCACTTATATAACCATTTGGCACGAGTAGGCGATGGACTACATGTTTCTATAGAAATGTTAATCCAATCTACTTGAAAACACTCATAAAGCATTTATGTTTATTGCTGCTTTTGAAAGACGTCGTACATATGCTTTCGATCGGATAAAATAATATTTAGCTCGGTTTTACTAGAAAATAGCACGTGTTCTCTTTGACACTAGATCCATTATTTTTATTTTCTAGCAAGATGGAAAATTTACAAGGGATTTGTTATCATCCTACGTCTTTTCGCGGGGTTGTTTTTTCTTCCTGAGTATATATTCAGTTGTGTCACGCAATTTGAAATATTATATCATATTATAAACCATATGTTTGGAATAATATAGGTGGTTTCTCATTTTGTGGTATTATACAGAAAAAATCAGGACGCTTCTTGTTTTTGAGAATAATTTCAGCTGCATTACGTGTTATGGAGCAGTGTTATTAATAATATATTTGAAACAATTTATTCTGATATTTCACATTAATAACAGTTAATTATCTCTTTTCGTGTGGTAGCTTCCTTGTTACGATTCATATTTATTAAAAAAATTATAAAAAAATATGCACGATATAAGAATGGAGCCAAAGTGAGTACTGTGAGAAAAAAAAGTCGTTACATTGACAGTGTGTGATTTCCAAGAATGGAGCCAAAAGTGAGTACTGTGAGAAAAAAAAGTCGTTACATTTTAAAATTTTCAAATTTATGCACGAACATTTTAAAACCCTAATCTCATGGTCAAGATGCAGTGGCCGTCATTCCGAGTGATACATTGCTATTTCGATTATTTATAAGAATTATTTTTAAGTTGTATTAATGATACTTTGCATTGATACTTTATAACAAAACTATGGCATCAAAAACGGACTTTAACATCTATTTGAATTAACAAATATAGGGACTCACACATTAAATTTTAGCCGGAGTTCTGTCTGTATGGAATTAATTGACTACGATTGTATATAAAAGAATGGCAATTTGAAATAAATTTTAGACATGACGTAAAATAAAAAAGACAAATTATTATCATGAAGAATTATTGCCCGTAAAATACAAAGTACAATAGTCGAAATTAGATTTTCTGATATTTAAAAAAAATTCTTAGCCTGTATATTAATACACGTAACTTTTTCATAATGGGGTTACTCCAACAAATGTGGGGAATAAATTTATAATGCAATAGAGAATAAATAACGGTCTTGTACCTTTTTTTGATTACCTACGCGCAATGTGCCTTTGAATAAAGACCGTCCGCGTAGATTATCACATTTAATTCATGTGTTTTAATATCCACTACTGTCCCCAGAACGATATTATTAAGAAAATAAAAGGAATTCTGTAATGACATTTTATTTTAGGACTGGTTTAATGACATTAGTTTAGTGCGGACTAAACATATGAAAGTTGAATGCCTAGTCCTCACGAACTGAGGTGGTATTATAGTTGGGTTTTAATCATGGTTTGAATAATTTATGTTGCTTATATTGTGACACATGAGGAAATTAATTTCATTCAACCCTAGTTAAAGAATCAATAATTAATTATTAGAACTATCCCAATCAAAAATGTTTTTATAAACAAAACAAAGTGACAGTCTAGTCCAGTGTGTTTAGGCAGGAAAATTGAAAAATTAAGAAACCGACTTACAATGGATAAATTTTCGTTTTCTATATTGACTCTCTTACATTAAGGAGTAAAAAGTTTACCCATTAAAAGTTCCTTTTTAAAATTTTTTATGCTCTCACGCAAATAGCTTTTATTCAAGTGTAATATATATTTTTTTAAAACATGACGCACGTTATCTTTTAGTTGTTGTCGTATCTATGGGTCTGTACTAAATGTCTCCAAAAGTCTTGATGACAAGAGTAGAAAGTTTCAGAGCTTCTTGGCTGTGGAGTATTTCTTGCGGTAGTGCAGCAAGTTGGAAAAGGGAAGCAATAATAGCTTGGCAGCTAAAGATGTAGTCCGGTGTTTATGGAGTTTGGGGATAGTTCATGCAGGTGTAATGAGATCGTGAGCTTAGGATATTTTCAGGCCTTTAAAATGTCGTGTATGGAGTCTTGCTATTGCAGACTACAGATTTCTTCGGAAGTCAAGGTCTGGGATTTTTATCTTGGTTAAAGATTTTACGCTTTGGCAACAGCGTTTGTATATGCGGGAGTGACTGTGGGAGATCGATTCGTGTCTCTAGGTTCCTTAGCAAGAAAAACTTCACACTTATTTTCTTCAATGTCAACATGAGGTGGAATCCACTTAAGTATACAAGGTTTATTTATTGAACGGAGAAAGATAATTATTTCTTGTGTTAAGTTTGTCTCTCCATAGTCTGTGGCTTTGAGTATCGATTTTGAGTCGGCGAAAATGACTAGTTCTTCTGTCGAGTTGTTGGATTATTGTGTGAGCTAGAAATTGAGGAATTCTTTAATTGCATTTAATTCACTAGTAAAATTTTAAGCTACTTGGCTAGCGGAAATTTTGATTTTGATATTCTTGCCGGTGGGGGAATGAAAGGTAATCTGCACTTCCGCAATTAAAGGTATTATCAGAGGAACCGTCTGTGTAGACAATTAGATTGTTTTTTTCAGCAAGTGAATGGATTGTTTCTTCTCCTTTCTGAAATAAAACTTGAGTTGGTTCTTTCTTTGAGCATTGTTCTATTCAGTTCACGTTGATTTTAGTATCAGCAGCTGGCTTGATAGGAAACAGTGGTTCCTGAATAATGTCAAGAGACGAGTGGTCCTTTTCTTGTGTCTCTATCAAAGTGAATTGTTGATGATCTGTGAAGCCTTTTTGTACATGTATGACAGCTAATTTCAAATCGCTGTGATATCAAAGTTAAGGCGATTCTAAAGTGTTGCTTTTCTTCCTAGGGGGGTGTGGAATGTTCTGCATTGTGTTCTGAATGTTATTTTATAAGACTCTACTTTTATATAGCGACTTGACGCAACGACTCAACTATTATTATTTTTAAAGGAAATGATGTAGTGAGTCTTGACAGAGATTATGATAATTCCATAACAGATTTTGAATTAAAATTCAAGTCTCGTCCTTCAAACGAAGGCTTGAAATACAGTTAAATACCTAATAATCTAATAAGTTCAGCTTGGTAACTATACGTCTTTGGGTCGTAGAAGTGATTAATTGGTGAGATAAGCGTGATTATAACCTTTTAGTCCAACATTATTTTAATACGACTTTACGGAATTTATTCCTTGATTTTGGAATAGCTTGTGATTTAAACGATTTTTACATCCCCGTTGTTAACAATGTAAATACACTCAAAATATTGGATTTTTTAAACCAAGAGATTTACATATCAATTTATCTGTATGATTACTTGAATATACATCGAAATAAACAAATGAATGTTTTTAAAAGGTTAGACCAAGAAATCCCCAAGTATAGGAATTTCCACATATTACAGAGAGTGATGTCACAATGCATGCCTTGGGATCATCTCGCAAAATTATACTACCACAAACGTAAAAGATGGACTGTAGTTGATCGAAATATTACAAGACAGTGCACTAACTGATTTATATCTTTAGAATATGTCTCAAAATGTATGGTTATTAGCCGTACGTATGCAGTCGAGTCACATAAGATCAATAATTTATTATAGTTCTATTTTAGTTGACGGGAATTGAGAACGCACGGATGCAATATGTCAATATTAAAGCAATTATTTAACTGGGGCAATGCACAGTGGGTAGCTGTACTCACATAGTATCCGTATAATTAATGGATCACAATATACTTAACTTTAAAGTGATATTTCAATAGAAAACAATTGAGCTTAATCTCTCAGATCACTAGAAGTTGGAAAATTATTCAGGACCTTAAAAATAGTATATAAGAAATAATGAAAATAATCATATATTACGAAGCTATATTTTAGAATAATTTTACTGAACTACAAATACGTTTTTGAATACCACGATGTGAGATGGAAAACAACAAATACCTATTCATTTTACCTCTTATTTTACTATGATTGCATTCTTGTAATACTTCGTTTTTGATACATGCTGTGTTTTACAATGTGATGAGCTAATAACATTTAAAAAAATATATTCATTTTAAGCTAGTATCAGTTCTTACAACTGGTGAGAATAATAAAAAATGAAGTAAGTGCGCGTTGGAATACGCGTAGAATTCCCAACTTGTCTATTTCTGTCAATGGTTAATGCAAATTAATCTAAAAAAAATTAATTAAATCATAATGTACATTTTTCAAACACATTTTAAATACGGAAAATAATGAACGAAATCTTAATTTAATTATGACCTATTGAACCTGTTAAACTATGCTTTACATTACGAAATGGGTGAAAACTTTTTGTTTCGCTTTTGTTTTACTTGTAAAGAGCGATTATTTTTTTCAATATATCAATGCATCAATCAATTGAATTCTCTATATGAAGAATTATCCTAACATTCCATTAACATAAATTTAAAACTATATAAAGTGGAGATCATGACAAACGAGCGAAAATTCGTAAACCGACCTCAGATTTGAGAGCGCTTACAATCTTATATGCACACAATACAGGTCCAAAAAACACCCACGTATATATACATACAGCACAGGCCCAAATTAGATTTAAAGCACGATTATTACAGTACTATTATATAATTGTATACGATCTATCGTGTGGCTTGCAGATGTCTAGATTCCCCATAAAGTGGTATCCGTGTACATATCTAAATATATTATTTCTAAAAGGTGTTTTTTGGTCGAGCGGCTCGATCTCTTTAACTACTGCACCAAAAAAAATAAAAAAAATACCCACTTAAAGCTTATGTTTTCTACTTTGGGCGAAAAATATAAAAAAATTCGAAAAAAATCTTTTTGTTAATAAAACAATTAATTTTTATAACAATTGGCATGAGCGCCATCTGTGGGCGCCACATCAAATATCTTAGCCAAATTGTATACTTGGAACACGCTAGATGGCGATATAGTGCGAAGACTTCGCACGGGTCAGCTAGTATAACATATTTTACATTGGGAGAAACGCGTATAAACAAAATACCAATATGGTTATCTCGTTTTGTTTGTTAAGAAGGTTGAACAGTTTGAACGTGTAGCTTGTAGTGAAAAGAATTTGGATTGATACCTAGAGTAAACTTGCCTAATTCGTAACGCTTAAGGAAAAACTATCATATTTTCGAAATTAATAGAGTAACTATTTTTCTTATTTCAAGTAACTTTTATTTGTGAAATGTTTTATTACTAACATAATTAAAGGTAACATTAATATTATAAACTTCTAAGAAATAAAGAATTTTAAAGACATTAAACAATGCGATTTAGAACCATTAATCTTAAATCGTACTGATATATTCTTAAGTCATAATTTAAGATTTTAATATACTCTTAAGGATCTTTGCGGATGTCTTAACGATATAACAGGTTAACAGGTCAGGTTTTTAGGATTAGTCTATGAAGCAATAATCCTAATCAATAATGTTATGGTGTGTGTAGATTAACTCTTAACAGGTTCGACGGATGATCTTCGCCGATTTTTAGTAGTCATCGCAGTTGTAATATTTTGTTTTTTTACTGGTTCATCCCATATCTTAGGTTATACCCATATCTGACATTGTGTGCATTTCATCATACTTTATATTACGCCTTCTTAGCATAACTTGCAGTACCAACCATAATTTCTTTGTTTTCTTTTATTATTAAACTTTTGTGATATTTTACTTTTTTTTGCTTCAAGATCTTTCGAAATGTTTTTCTCCTTGGATTCTTCTATTTTATTCTGGAGCTCTTTTTTTAATAGGACTTAGTATGTGCAGGCAGAGAAAACAAATTACAAAACTGATCTCCTTTGTGAACAATTGTATAACGTATGCGGTGGCCTTCCACGCTTTACGCATCTGTCATTCCTTTACGTTGAAATGTGAACATATTGATACCACGTGCGCCATTAGTGACAACTCCAACTCGCTGTTTCCCTTTTTGAGCCAAAATTTTAGAAGGCTTTTGAACTGTGCTTAAACCTGTTTAGACCATGTTATAATTTTTTTCAGCTGCAAATTGACCTACAATTAAGATTGATTTATATTTGACGAAGAACGCCATAACCGTTTCTTTATATCATAGAAATAGGAATTATGTCCTTGGATTTTTTTAAAACCATTTCACGGAATGACAATGTACGGTACTGTGCTATCTTTGAGGATTTTGTCTTCACCGTTTTATGATCGCATTTTACTGAGGTTTATCTTTTAGATTCGTTACAAGTTTGATTAGGACAAGTTATATTTTACTTCATTATTTAATAATGTTGGAGGTATGAGACAATTTGAATATTATTGACTTTTTCTGAGAAATGGGTATATATATAAATATGTATATATATGTATATATATATATATATATATATATATATATATATATATATGTATGTATACATACTCGTATAATTTAAAAAAGCATGTAAAACTACAAATTAAAGTTAATTTAAATTGTAAACATGGTGAATACTGCAAGTCAATCGATATACTTGTTTAAAAAGACAGATACGAAAAACGAATCTACAATTTATATTAAATGATACACGTTGTATTGTGCAAAAATTTACATCACAGTGTGAGACAGATATACTTAGATATAAATATTTTGCACATATTTCAAATCATAAATATTTTAAACCATTAGATCCCTAAAAGAACATACCAAAATTTGGGCAAAACCTTCAGTATCCACTTTATTTTTACCTAAACGCTGTCACATTTATAACATCCTTTTCGGCCTGGGGTCTCTCCTTAAATTATATCTAACTGTCTCACCTGCCTTATCACTATATTATTGTCCCGCGTTCGTCTACCTTTAACACTTCCCTCTCATATGTTTCTTAAAATAATGTCGCTATAAATAAAAAATATGCGCAGTGTGATGGCGGTACAATCTAGTGGAAATACATCTTGGGGAAAATGTTGGAAAAGTTTAGGTAAACAGTGAGGGTTATTTTAAGCATAAATCTAAACCCAAAATAAAATATTTTCCAAGCTAGTAAGATTCTTTCTACATTATATAAATATATATATATATATATATATATATATATATATATATATATATATATAGTGGTTTAATATAGTTAGCATTTATGTGAGAAGGAAATTATTCATCATAATTAATCAGTTCTATAGCTAAAATGAGTATTTGTTTATATTTGCAATGTGCAATCTAATTTTATTTCCCATTTATATTGAAAAAAAGGAATTATATGAGGAACATTATGAGTTTGTCAAGAAAACATGATTTTAAATCAAATATTACTTAGAGTGAATATTGAGGAAGCCGAACTCGCGCTGAAACAGTTCTTATATAGATATGTTCCTGATCCTGAGGGTTTACTTCCATAAATAATCAAGGTCTGTTCCGATATATTCGTCAAACCAGTTATATTTATAATAAAACTTTCATCATGTCATGAAATTTGTCAATCTGTTTTGAAGACACATGTGCAAGAAACTTCTCTGGTGATTCCACTTTTCTAATCTGGCTCCAGGTCTGATATAAAAAATGATCTACCTAATATCTTATCTCCATTTGCCAAAGTATTTAAAACTTTTTTGTGGTCGTTAAGTAGACGTAGCTTACTTTGATTTGAAAAAGGTATTTGAGAGTTGATACTGATATTTTCCTAGTAAAATTCTTCGCTTATTTCGGACTCGTAAACAATACGCCAAGAGTAAAAATTTCTAATTTTGGCGTTACGTAGCTTCACCTGGAGTCAGACAAGATAGTAATTAAGTCCGGTTCTGTTTCATGTTATGATAAACCACTTGCTTTCAGTTGTCAACACCACTCATCTCCTTCCCTTTGCTGATGATTTAAAACTCTTCTTAGATGTTAATAGCCAATCCGGCAGTGAGGTGTTCCAACATAAAATCGATTAAATACTCCAATGGATTCAGAGCAACAAGCTACATTTTAATATGAGAAAATGTGCTATGATGACATACTCTCGCTTACATGTCCCCCTTGTGCGTATTTATGGGCTGGGCGAAGCTACGTTTGGAAGGGTTCCATCTATTCAAGATCCCGGTGTAATTACCGACAATCATCTCACATTTTACGGACATGTCGTGGCAATCTGTCAGAATGCCTACAAAATGCTAGGATTTTTCATACGGAATTCCCACGATTGTGAAGTTACCGAATGTATCGTTACACTATTTACTTTTTTGGTCCGTGGTATACCTGAAACTAATGCGGTCATCTGGTTTTCGTATAAAGCTATCCTCATGCTAAAGAAAAGTTGTTTACATTTGTATTATAAAATGTATGGGAATCCTTACTTATTTCCCTGAGATTTCATAATGGGCATAGTCGGATATAATTTCCTTCAACTCTGACGGGAATTGCTTGTGATCATGCATTTTTTAAATTATTGAATCATAGCGCTGAAAACTCCTCGATCTTGAGTTTAGTGGCACTTTATGCTCCTGTATACTACACGACAAGACAATGTAATTGTTTATTTTACCTGCCTAGAGCGCATATAAATATTCTACAGCGTTTACCTTCCCAGCGTCTTTCGACACTGACATTGTTCAACGCAGAATTGCTAGATGCATCCAGTCTAGATATTTATTTGCTCCAATGACCACTTCAAAAATAGTGTCATCGAGTTGTTTGGTAATGTACCGTCACCAATTTAATGATTTTTATATGGTGGAGACGGAATGTGCATGACACTTTGAATGCTTAGTTTACGACCATGTCAATATAAGACGTTTCGTTATATTAGATGAAATGAAATTTGATTCTCTTTATTAGGAATTAAAAGTTTATTTGAAAATACATAATAATTGTAGACATAATAATCATGGTTTGGTTAATTTAGAATGCTAAATTTGTGAAAAAAGTAAACAAAATATTTAATTAACTTGAGTCGTTTAAGTATTTTGGCCACATGTTTCATAAATATGTGGATGAACCAGTAATAAATTTAATGCAGATATCAGCTATAAACATGCAATGTATTTTTAAAAAAATCCAAATACGATTTCAGAGCACGGAGAGTCTATGATGGGCATTGGACTGTAAATCAAATACATCAACTAATTTTATTTTAATTAGAATATGTATATCAGGCAACGTCTAACCCTATCATCTACGCTATTAATAAATTTGTAGCAGAGTGAAGCCTGTACATGGAAAATATTTTAAAAACAGTGATTGATTAAGTATAAAGAATGACAATGGAAGCGAGACAATTTGTTATCAGAATTTTCGCCTGTCTGTATGTTAATTTGTAAGTCAGTCCCAAGAAATCTACGGACAGATTTTGACGAAATTTGGTATGGAAATAGGTTTATACCCAAGAGAAATATATGAGACGAAAAAAAATTGTAATAACCTCTTTTTTCCGTATTTCACGCAATATTTCACGCAAATGAAACCATAGTGCAGAGTCAGTAAGTAATAATACCAGAGAGTTTTTTTCTTGATAGTCAGCGGATTAAATGTTACTCATATTTTGATTTAAGAGTTTTCCTTAGAATCATTGGAGAATCGTGCATCCACTTATGACGAATGGATGTAAAATATTAGAACCGCTAATTTGGTAGCTTATTTTTGAAAATCTGATCCAAATTTTTCGGAAATATATCAAGAGTGACATCGCCTAAGATTAGAAAGACTTGACTACTAATTTATTTTTTTAATTTTTTATAAACCACTGCCGTCCAATAAAAATGTTTATTAATATTATAATTTCAATTTGGAAAAGATGTTACCCACGAATTTTATTATATAATAGGAGCATTTTCCAGTTTTATGGAGTATCTAAGATAAATGAAATTTATACCATTGGCTTCTCTCACGCTATCAGAAATATGAGTATATTTTAGCTGTATTAAAGCTACAAAATATTTACAAAGCTCCAACAAGTAAGAAACGAGCGGTATTTTAGAAACCCATCTCATAAAACTTGTATCAGAAGGAAAATTTCCAATACTGCAATTTCCACCACATTGACAAAATCGCGCTGAGTTAATTTTTTTTATGGTATATTTAGGTTGCGGGGCTACTTTCGCCTTGATATTATTTGCTTGTGAGTTAGTTTCGCATGATTGTTAAAAACTTGACGACACAATCAGGGGCTAAAACGTTATCCCTATCAATGAACAGCGGAAATTTTACATCTGTACCGTTAAAATTAGAAAAAAAATGAAAATTTTGCGAATAACTTATGAATAGTCAACTTATAGAATAAGTCAAATGGGTCATGGGTGAAAAATTTGTTGCAGGAAGGTATTATATAAAATAAAGAAAAAATCGAATTCAAAAATTATTTTTGAAGACAAGAATTGTGACACTTCGTTTTTTCCAGTATAAATTGTAATTTTTCCCATGTCTTTGAGACTGCAAAGTTATAAATATTTAAGTTTGAAAAGAAAAAAAATTAAACGCACTTGAGATCGAAAAAACTTCGTTACCAAACTACATTACTATTATTCTGTTTTTTTTTTCGAATATCTTGAAAACCTGGAAAAAAGTAAAACCCTAAAAATTATATCCATAATTGTATCTCAAGCAAGTTAATTATGTTTGACAATATGATACAAAACAAAGCAATCTTATTTTTATTTCTTGTTTTAAATCAAATATTAAAAAAATATTTATGTTTCTCTATTTCTTCCTTTATGCAGAGGAACCCATTGAAGAACACTTCCTCTAAATCGACCGTACTTTCAACTATCTGACTAATAAAATATATTTATTTATTTCAACAATGCACGACTTAATCATGTTTCATATTGGTGTGGAATGATTCAGAGTGACTTTTGAACGTAAACTTCCTATAGAGGGAATAAATCAATGTTGTGAAAATCAAAAGGATTATGGCTTAAATAAAATTTTGAAATTACTATTTTGATATTGATTATAATCAGGATTAAGTGAGTCTCTCTTCAGAATACAATGATCTAAAATACTTTATTTTGCGTAGGTTTTCCATTAAGGGAAATATGAACATTTCATTGAAAAATAAATAAATAATTATTAAGAAGTTTCTAATAATCAAATTCTTTTTATATTTCTTCTACATCGTATGGCCATAATACAATAATATCACTGCCGCGATAGAGTGAATTTTCTAACAAATACTTAACAAAGTTATTAACGAAATACAAAAAAAATATTATTTTTTCATAATATATATTGATTATTTAATATAATTAAATATCACATATTCCATTAACAACCGTATTGTAACTAGGCGAGTATTTTATAATCTGTCATCGGTTTTGTTTCCTGATTAAAAAAATTTAGTCTATTCTACTGAAAGTTAACATTTACACGATGTTCAATTTTTTTTATAGAAAAATACAATTACTGAATGCTTTAGAATTTGTTCAGCGATTCGTTTGGATATTGCCACCCAACTAACTGTAAGACTTGTTCCAGTGTATCCATATTTAACTAAACTGATGGTATATAGCGCCGTCGTCTTTTATTGAAGTGAGTATATATATTTTATGATACTTCCATATACATGGATGTAAATACATACATGCCAACGCAGAATACAAAACATAAATATATATGCACGCCCGTACACACACGCACACACACTCGCACGTACACACAAACCCACACACGACCCACACACATATAAACCAACACACATGATGTATTATTACGAACCAAAATTACATAATTATTGTTTATTATGTAGAGTTTCATAACAAATTAAATAAAAATTTAAAATATTTTCTCTCAAAAATCTTAATGTTGCAAATTTCTATATTTTATTTCTACGCTTCAAAGATATTAATCTTTTTAACAATATGATTTTGTATAACTTTTAAACCAACATGATAATTTTAAAACTCGAAAATATTTGTAATTTTCATATGATATTTACTTCATGACAATTTTTTTCAATGTATCTTATATTTCATAAGAAAGTAATATTGCTAACAAATTGTTTATTGTGGGTGTTGTGCTATTTAAATATAAAGCATATTTTATAAAGTATTACATTTGCAATTGCTTCAAATCAATCGTTAAGGCAGCTCAATTTTAAATTTGACTAACTATTCAATCTATGTTTATTGGTACATGGGTTGTATTTAGTGGAATTATTTATCAGCTTGAGGCCCTTGACACGGATTTTCAATTCATTCTGTTACCAAAAACAAAAAAAATATGGATAAAACTTAAACCGAAATTATATCGGAAATTTAATAATTTACTTAAATCTTTTAGATATAGTATATAGGTCTATCTTTGGAAAACTAAGTTGAAAATAAATAAACCTTCTTTACTTTAATAAAACATAAAATCTGCCTTAGTTTAATGCGACAAAATATTTATTGTCAAACATATAATAGAGACTAAACCACTAGAATTATTCCTCGCGTTTACCATTGTCATGAGATATTTACAGAAATAAAATTTCAATGCATTCTACATTCAAAGTTTCGTTTTAGTATGTCATATTATAATAAACAGTAGTAGCTACTTATGAAAAACAAGTGTGTATTTGATATGAAAATACACGCATTGTTTTCGATAGTCTGCTCTGAAGGTACAATGCACGCGATTTATTTATATAAACAAAAGATGCTCAATTGTAATTTTTGTTTAACAGGATAGGAGAAATAAAAATATAGTGAGTTTATTTTCTTGTCATAAATCGCCTAAATAATTTTAGTTTCATTAAAATCTTAACATGTAACATGTTTACTTGATATGTTTTCTGACCTCAAAGTATTTGAAAAATATTTAATCTGCATTCCGTTTCGCCTGATGTTTTTTATACCAAGTTGGCTCCAAAGAACGGTCCGGGAGTAAATTCACACTGCATAACAGTGTGTATCCTTAACTTTTGTTTTTATATTAGCAAATACTTCTCATGTCCTTCTGTATATTGGATATTTTATGTGTGTTACTCTTATAATTCCAGTTATTAGTCGTTGTATTGTCTGGCAATGCCTGCACATTGCCAGACAATACAACGAAATATTGTAGCCCCCTTTTAGCCAGTTGAAGTATCTAACATTTTTTGTTCGGCAAGTTTAGTCTTCAATATAACGTAGACTATTTTATGGCCATAATCCGCTTCAAATTATATTAGTGTGCTTGTGCGAGTTTTGCTTTGTACGAGTGTGTATGTATGTGTATATATGTATGTATATATATATATATATATATATATATATATAAATATAAATATATATATATATATATATATATATATATCTATATTATACATATATACACTCGCCCGTACACAGTAACACACACGCGCGCGCGTGCGCGGGCGTTATACAATATTATGTACAATATCCTGTACTAGGAATGGTGATGATAAAAGATTTTCCGTTTCCGATCTGTGCTTGTCAAGGAGCTAGCGAGTTACAAATAATTTAAATGAGATAAATGTTGAATGTTTTATGTCTTGGCGGTCAAAAGTGAGTACGTCGTAAATTTTTGATGAAAAAAATGCATAATGTCTATGTCCATAAGTAGCTGGTTTTCGTCAGCAGCACGTTACCGGTGTCCAGTTCGAATCATGTATATGTGATGAATAGGCTTGTAATCCACTTTATTTTTCTAGACTTGTAATTAGTATCGATCTAATAAAGAATTTTTGAATATCAAGCACCGGAAAATCCTTCTTTCTATAAGTCAGTGGGATCCCAACATTGTCCTTTATTAATCAGTTTTCTGGGCTTTGAAGAGGGGCTCAATTATTGCATGGCAGCTGCTACCTAAAGATTATACCATACGTTATTACATTACGTTAGACCATAGTATATAAACGTTTTAATATGCAAGTCAATTATGTCTTGTATGTTTTTGAAAATGTACGTCAACATGAACATTCAACTACCGAAAAAAGTCGATGTAGACACCTAAATATTTGACGTTGCATGTACTTCTAAGTGATTTACATTCCCAAGGTCAAATCGTCTTCATAGTCATGAAACGTTATGATTTAGTCAGTAGATTGCTGTAATTTGTCAATACTGAATGGAACACACTTGATTTTCCAGGCATTCAGTGTTAGTATGTTGTCATCTAGCCAAGTTATGATTTTGCATAATATGCCATTAGTTTGGTCATGTACTCGTAGTAATAGAACAATATCATCAGCATAGAGAATTAGGGTTTCTTATATATCTATTTTTGTAACTTATGTAAATTAAGAAGAATGTCGGTGCCAATGTGTAGCGTGAGGAAAAATTATGGTAACATTTTCTGGCTAATGGGTATCAATTTAACGATCTATATTCTGTCTTTCAAATAGCTAGGTCGTGGTAAAGAAATTAAAGATAGTAGAAATAATACTACATCACGTAGTTTCATTTAATTGTGAATACTGAAAATATTGTTGAAAATTCCCACAAAAAATACATTTCATCTCCGCTATCCTAAATCTTGTGAACTTATGAAAAACATATTTAAGAGAGATTCACTTAAAGTTAATTGGAAAACGATAAAGATAAATTTAAATTTTGATAGTTTTTGAGATTTTCATATTTTGAAATATTTTATGCCTGTAAAGGAAATATATTTACACGGTGTAGGACAATATTAATATTTGGAAATAATTTAAAAGAAATATTATTCAACAATATGACGGATTTATTATATCTTCACCTTGTATTAAAATATAAACTGAAGCCTTGTCAAATATTTAACCTTCTAAATAATCAATATATAATATAAAAGTAAGTGTACAATATGCGTGCCGCTAAAACTCAGAAACGAGTCCCACTGCGATCAAGGCAGTTATATGGTGTAATATCTCTCTATCCCCCACCCATGCAAAAGGTTCCCGTTTTTATCTGAAGGGCGTGTTTAAGGGCTGGAAGTATTGCCCTCTATAAATTTTCGGAACACTCCAGAACGTTCGAAAGTATTCGATAGCGTTCCACAACATTTCGGACCATCCCGGAACATTGTGGAATATTGTGCAATGTTTGGGAATAGTTCGGAACGTTCGGGAACAGCTCGGTACATACCAGATCATTGTGTAATATTCTAGAACACTCTCGAATGTTGCGGAATGTGAACATTGTCGATCATTCGAAGTAATTTTTGTGTGGGTGGGGCTACCCATTGGTAAAAAAACCACCACCACTGGGCTACCCATTGGTAAAGTAAGATTCGCGTGGGTTCGACTGTCAGTTTCTTATCAGTAAAATGGGTGAGTGAATAAAAACAAACAGTGAAGCTAGAGTAATCAAAGCAATAGAGTGACTGAGCATAAATCGAAAATAAAGTGTAAAAGTTTTTAAAGTATACTTAGTGTATTTCTTAATAAAAAGTTGATTTGATTTATATTTTATGTAAATCCTAAATGTAATCTAGGAAAAGATATTGCCAGTTCTTAAGCAAAACGGCGAAAAGAAAAACAACAGGAAAAAAACGGAACCGTCAAAAAGCGCGAAGCACGTTTATCTTCCCAACAAACTAGAATGAGCGTGTAACCAGAGAAACCGAAGAAAAACGAAATTAACAAATCAAAGAATCATGAAGTACGACACAATCTTCTAATAAAAGACTACAAACGCAAGCCACCCATGAAAATATCATTCTACGAGAAGCGCGGACGAGGAAAAAGCAAACAGTAAAACCTAACAAATGAACCATTCCTCTGCACAAACATCAGTGGATTGAGACGAGAAATAATTCAAGATGTACAGAGGATGTCACACAAATACAAACAACTTATTCACATATTCAAAACAGACCGAATGATTTCTGATGACTATAAAGTTATAATGCGAGCCGACAAGAGACCACTTGGAGAAAACAAACGTCGATTTAATGCACCTCAAATAGACGAAATTGGCATCGTAATTGGGGACAACGAAAACACCAGCCGTGACATAATTTTGCAAGGAAGATAAGAAGGACCTCAACGCACTATTAATGAAACATACAATCGCGCCTCTCAACATACGCCGTTTATTCCAACAATTCCTGGTAGATGTGTATGCAAAAATAGAAGCGGAACGGTTGCTTTACATTAAACTGAATCCAAATAAACTACCCACGGAAGAATACATCCACCTTCGAGACGTGAACATAAAAGAAGAAATTTTAACGACATTAGAACAACGATAGTCTTACCCTCATCTTACATAGGAAGTCCAAGACTACTTTCCGAAATATTCCAAGCACACATATACGTAGAATACTGCAATTCAGTGAAATCCATTAAATATGTCTGAGTATATAAACAAAAGCATGAGAGTTTACTTGATAAGGTAACGCCAGAAAAATTGCAAGCAAACTATTTAAGAACACAATATTAACAGCTTTCTTCTAACTGTGTTAAATGGATCCATTCGCGAAAGCATTACTGTAATATATGTGCACGTCCCTATCTCTAAATCTTTCAACGACGAAAACTAGGAATTTCAGTAGCGGATCTTCCAGGAATCATGAAAACTAGTGTGCCACTAGGGGGAGTATAACATCGTGCATTCGATCAACGTCGAATATTTCTATTTCCTAATGTTGCTACATGAAATACGGGGCCAACAAGTTTCACAGATCTCAAAACTGTTAACGGTTGTCTATTCCAGACGTACAGAGGAGCATGCCAACGTTTAAGTCTACTGTACTAGATGGAAAATCACTGAGAATTAACACTACAAGGAGCCTCGCTCATAGCCTCGGCTGAACACATTAGAGACATATTCACCATAATACTAACAACATGTAACCTATCGAATCCAAAACAGCTATGGGACTCCTTCAAAGAGAACATGAGTGATAACATACTGTACCAAATACGAAAAGCTCATCCAGAACTGGCCATCGAATTCTACAACATCTTTACTTAAAAACTCATTTGCCTAGAAGATAAATGTTTAGTAATAAAAAAACTAGGCCTTAGTACAACTTGGGATGCCAACACCACGACAAGAAGTTTTCAGTATGCTAAACTTCAAAATTATAAAGAAGAAAAGCTATAACTTCAAGGAACCATTTCAATATATTCCTCACAAGAAACCACTCCTCAATTACAGTCAAAAAAAAATTTACGTTTCCATTCACTGGATCAACAAAACACTGGCGGAATTAACTACTTGGACGCACCGGACGGCACCGGGAAAACGTTTCTAATAATCACTTGCACTGGTATCATCCGGCATTACCGCCACACTTAAAAGTGAACGAACTTACTTACTTACTTAAAAGAGAAAGAGGATGAACTACCCATTCCGCCCTACAACTACCGTTGAATATAGCCAATGAACAATTCCCAGTATGTAAAATCTCAAGAGAAACTCGATGGGGTGAAATTCTAAGACAGTATATGAATTAAAATTCCAAGCAAAAAGAAACGATAGAGGTTACTAGAAAAGTTCACAGCGCCACTTTAAAAAAAATTGATGTTATGTATGTATCAATTTCAGTACATTTTTGTTCTTGCAAAATGGATAGAATTATAAAACACGTTTGATGCTGGTAAATATTGTTAATTTACAAAAATGTACGACTGACGAAGAAGAAAAATTATATACGGTAACGGATTGGAAATCAAGAAAAAAACAAAAAATTAAATAAAATTTGTGACCATGATAGAAAGCAAAGAAAAGCCATCTTCATAAATCCGTAAAACTATATTTTTAAAATATCAAGTATCGTTAAAGAAGAATTAAAATCTTTTTAGAAACGAATACAAAAAATTATCGATGCCGCTTATTTTCTTTAATGTATGGTTGACATTGCCTAAATGAATTAAATATAAACTCTTAGTTGACATTAACATTGCTTCTATTGTTATCAATGTAAACGTGTTTTTTGCTTTTATCAAGGTTTACGTGAATTTTTTTGATGACCATGTCGAACCTGTGAGTGACGTGGCTTAATATGGTACATTAATGGGTGAAGGATATGACGGTACACAATGTGCACTTCGGTTTATCTTGCTAGCTCAAAGAATTCTGTAGAAATAACATTTGCAAACTGTTTTGAAAAATAACATAATTTTTCATAACAAAATACAAGATTTCTCTTTTGTTTGATTGACGATTTTGATAAAACTTTCAAGAAGTTTATTTTTTCCTTTTCTCTCTATAACAGTATAATTTTGATTCTTCTAACACCTAGGTCCAATATTATATAAGTTTCGCCAGTCTCCTGTGTTGGTAAATAAAGTTCAATTATTAAATTTTACATTAAATAAGACTAATGAGCAAAGCAACAAGTAAGGAAAGTGAATCATGTATCCAAAAAAAGTTCGGAAATTGTGTACCTCAAAAGGGAAAACAGAAATATGATCATATCACCCACATAACGTGTTGGCTGTGACACGTCTATCCGTCGATCTTAACTGTTTCCGAAAACTTAAAATAAGACATATGGAATTTACTATCCTAACATCTACCTAACTTTCAAAAATTTTCGTATTGAAAGTTGAGCGGGGCCAAAAAGTCATTCAACTTTGTTTATTTTTTTATTTATTTATCCTGCGGTATATCAGTCAAAATATCAAATTTAACTAAACCTGTAATGAATGTTCTTTCTATACCTCGTTATTTTCTTGCTTATAATTTAATCCTTGCGTCTAATATATATATACCTTATATTTTTATCTATTATTTTATAATTTATATATACTTATTTCATAAATACTTAAAAAATAGCTGTCCTGTCTGGTTTCTCATTCAATTGTATGTAATTGCAAATGTTGAAAGGGTACCTTCAGTCAAAATAAATAATGAAAGTTGGCGTGGATGTTTGCGTAAATTAATTAAAGAAAATAATAAATTAGCTACAAAATGAAAACCGTGATATTGGTGACACATATAAATTCTCCATTTATGTTAGAAGTAGCCATTAAGTATTTCTGAAATAGCTGTTTATCTGAGAATATAACGTTTACATTAAACTTATTTTAACTTAATTATATGTCATTTCATTTTAGGCAAACTTGGGCTTTTTTTAGCAGAACGCCACGAATACAGTGAATATTGATATCTTTATAATCATATAGATTTAACTTATTAATATTAAAATATTTCTTGTTACGAACTTTTTATTGCATACGTTCGTGATATTTTATATAAAATATTATGACATGAGTATCAGTTATCTAAAAAGAAGTGAAAACATCAAAATGCATAAAAATAACTGTTATGGGAAGTACTTACATCATAAGTCAGGCTCGAACACAAAACAAAATATCAACTGTAACATTGTGGAGGTTTAACCTTCAATCAAAGTTAAGTTTTGTCTAACGCGTACCCATGGGTTCAGTGAAGGAATATGGTTTCAACTTGCTAACCTTTCTGCTAACTTATTGAAAAAAATGATTTATATTCTTAATCCATGCTCATTGTAACAATGTAAGCTTTGTGAAAGATAAATATAAATAAATCAGATATTTTTGTAAAGGATCAAAATATGTAATCCTCACATATAAAAACATTGTTTTACGAATCTGATATATTTATAGATATTAAAATACTCATACTACAGTGGAATGATCAAACTGTAGAAGTTATTTTTAAAATAATGGGATAGTTTACATCAATATTTAATATCATTATACTGGGCATAAACTATAACGAAATATTTGAAAATTTCCCGTCAATCTTTATAAAATTATAAGATCAATAAATCCAGTTTTATTTTTGG
The DNA here is from genome assembly GCA_039881145.1 of Druceiella hillmani. Lineage (NCBI taxonomy): Eukaryota > Metazoa > Arthropoda > Insecta > Lepidoptera > Hepialidae > Druceiella > Druceiella hillmani. The sequence goes on from JAYKKI010000022.1 coordinate 2,292,707, forward strand.
TTATTATGATATTGCGAAAGAACCTTTATAAGTAGTACATCGCAATATTCAATTTTTATACTTATCAAAACATTGCTTCAATTGAAATATTCAGTTTAACAATCCTTCAACTATGGAAAACATTTTAAAGTTTTATAGCATTTAATGCGAATTTTTAACAAAAGTCGTCCTAAAATTGCACAGAATAAATTTACATTGCTTTGCAGAGTGAGCGTCCTTCTTTTAACGTTTTTGTATTATCAAATGTCTCTCTCTCATTGGTCCTTTTATTAGGAACCGTCTGCGTATATTATTACATTTAATACAAGTACTGCCAAATAAACGGATAAAATATTACTAATAATACTATGATTACTACGATATTTCATACTCTGTATTTTAATGTAAAAGTTTGCAAATAATGTTCATTTCCTGAATTCGAGGCTAAAATAGTTCATAATTGATAAATTTTCAAGCTATCCTATAATTGTATCTTAAGACAAAAAAAAAGCACCCCCATATGCACAATATTATCATAAAATAATATTGGATTGTAATTATACACAGTTGAAAGTTAAAAATGTGTAGTATTATCGAAAGCGAAGTAACGCCGTCATAAAGATCGAGAAACGTTCACAATGATTCATTAAATTCTAGTTTCCTGAAACTCCTTTATATACAGTGATAAGATTGTAGGATAAATTTTTACAAAGTTTTTATTTTAAAAATCGTAAAACAACTATTTCTTGAGTACTATTTTCTATGAAAGATTTCTTTTGTTATAGCAATGAATTTGAATGTACGAACTAGACATAAACCCACTTCAATAAGATGCAAACAATAACGTTCTTCTACGTTATTGTTTTATTAGCTCCAAGGTCATTTACCTTCTCAGTTTTTAAAGTAGACCTCTCGAAACCCTATTAAAGACGTTTTCAATTTAACTCGCACAGTTTTCACTACTTAAAAAAGACCAACTGTGCATTCACCAAACTGTAACCAGGAATTATCTTACTTCAATCAAAAATATCGTAGGTTTTGTATTAAAACATTTCCATTTTTTTGTTTTGGTAATTAACAAAAAGTAGGAAAAGGTTAATGATACGCTGATAATAATATATTTATATTGGTAATTTGAAAGAAATATGTTTTGAAATAAATAAGGAAAAAACATGTAAGAGGTGACAAAAATTAATATGTTGGTAATCAATTGATTGAGAAAATTATATTAAACTTAATAATATGTGTGAGGGCATTTTAACTAAAAAAAAATCTAGAAAATTAAAGTGAAATATAATGATATTTGACGTAGGCTTGTAAAAGTTCAGTATCAGAATATGCCAAGTTCACTGAATTTATAATTGAATTAAAATATCTATCACTATTATATAAAAGTAAAAACTATTATATACATGTTGAGGTATGTCCATTGCTTTACACATATCAGATTTAATTTTAGTTTTAAAAACTTGAAATATAAATATTTTGTATAATAATCAACTTAGATAAAATTATGTGGACTTTCATAATTGTCAAAGACTGATGAAATTGCTAGGCAGAAATTTATATTTTGCTTTCATTATTAGTCACTTTCATCAAATTCATTTCTTGTCAATACAGCAAACATCAGAATGTAACCATGAAAGGAAAACACGAAAAATATTTTTTCGCTTTCCAGATTCATGAATTCTTATTAGTAAAAATTAATTACGACGCATTTCTTTTAACTCTCTTGAAGGAAAATAAGAAATAACGCCAATATATATTAAAGCTTATATCTAATTGAAACTACCCTCTCCATTAAATTGAATGTTGCCTTTGTTCCAAAAAGAACTTCTATTTGCCCAAAGCTTGAACATTTATTACATTTAAAGCTTAAACATAACTTTACTTCGACACCACTCTAAGTGAACTAAGTTCACAAACTATTTTCAATAGTAGATATTAAGATACAAAAGAAGAAAGGAAAAGAATGCATTTCTAGAAAATGTGTTTACGAACATGTTGCAACATAATACTGAAGATTTAGAGGATCAAAATGAAATATTATCAAGTAGGCGGTTAAGTGTAGTTGTAGCGTAGTTCATGAATATCAAAGGGAGGATTAAAGGTAACCTCTAATAGTGCAAGCTTATCAAAATGAAGGGTTCTTGACAAAAGTATGCTTGTGTATAAAGAACATGAGCTATAAACGTAATAAAAGTTGGTCATTCGTATGAAAAATACATAGAAGTCATTCTACTCTCTTCAATACAATTTTACTATCGGAAAAAGTTTGAATTGCTTAATATTAGACGAAGCCGTAGAGAATTTGTCACATTTTTGAGGGTATTAAATTGAATATTAGTACGTGTAATTAAAATATTGATTATTTTTGACATGACTAGAAAAACAACTCAATTGAACTATAGAATGAAATAATATTTCTTTTTTCCATTGTTTTACTATACATAGAATATTTAACAAAGGTTAAAATAACATTATGGTAACATGAATCACATATTGAACTAATAATATATGATGAACTCCTATTATTTTCATTTTATATAATATGTTACTGTAGGAAATTTGGAAATTATTATCAAAATTGCGTGATTTTTTAGAATAAGATTAGAGACGGTTAAACTCATTTATGTCCTTTCAAAAGTACTCGAGTCCGCAAGTTAAGTGTTAAGCGTGAATTTATTTGTGTAGGCATAATTAACATGAAAAAATTTGTGATATTTTAAATTTCATAGTAACTAATTATGCATGAAGCATATAACATATTTTATACATATTAAAAACACATTGTAAATTTTTTTCACAAAGTGTTTACATTTATTACAATTAGTTTTTGATACATAATTTCAACGATTCACAAAAATATTATTGAATACTTGCTCTCTGCGAAATATGGGGAGGCGGGGACAAATGGACAAATACATAAATAGCAATATAATAAAAATCCTAAAATTCGTTTAAAAGCCAAGTATTGATTGTTTATTAAAACGTTTTGTTTTTTGTGTGAATTAAAATAAATGCAAAGTTTTGATATGATTTATAGTATATTTGAATAAAGTACTTTTAATAAAATGTGAAGTAACAAAATATGGCACATGTTAAATATTGTGAGTAAGACCAATATCAAAATTAGAAACGTAAGTATCGATTTGGTGTTTAAACTTTAGCTCACTTATGGTTTTTATTTTCGAAATATTATACCGGTATTATAGACCCAATAACGAAAAAGATATGAAATGTGCATAATATATATAAAAATTTTGCATAAGTTCAAAATTAAACTGAATTCCATGTGGAGTTTTTCTGAAACGGTGTTTAATTAAAAAAATTAGGCTGATTTCGTATATAAATCAAGCGGAAAGTTAATAAGGCACCCGAATATTTTTAATGCCTTATATCCAGGTATCGTTCAGAATTTTAATGTCAAGAATGAATATTGTAATCTGCATTTAAAGAATGATTTGCTTCTTTATTGCCAAGTGTACGTATATGCTCTTGTGGTACATATGGATATTTTACATACCTGTAGTTCTCAAATGCCGTTATTAAAAATTAAGCTAGATGTATCACCGATATATATATATATATATATATATATATATATATATATATATATATATACACATATATATATATACAACGGATAATACGGTATTAGGTACATACCGTATTATGTGAATAATATGCTCTTTACTTACTCCATCTACAAAGTTCCCCAAGACTACCTTATACGTTACAGATATCTGGCCTCACCATTCTTTACATTTCGCTTAAAGGGAAGCTCAGAGATATGAAAGACCGGGAAGTATATTCTAAGGCGGATAAAGCGATTGTCCCTCAATCGTATTGTTCGTTGAAAGTATGTTGAGACTGGATTTGTGTTAGTCTGTAAAATGGCGTTATTAATTTTGAATTTTTCAACGTTTCAAGAATATGAAAAATCTTTAATAATAAGAGAATATTGTTTTAGGCGCGACTTCCATTGCTAACCAGTATAATGTCTAAAAAAACAGGGCTGTCAATTAAACTTGATTCAAAAAACTTGGATCATAAAAACCGTAAATTTCAATAAGGAGTTTACTGTAATCATAAAAAAAATTTAGTATACTTTCAGTTTGTTATAGTTAAATGAATATATGTGCTAATTATTGCTAATTATTTTTAATCTTTATTATTACATTTGATTTTAGGAGTTTTTAGTTGAATATTAGCATAGCAATTTAAAATACTAGTGATTTCTTTGTGAATACGAAACAGTTTTGTAATTATATGTAAACATTATTACTATTTAATTATTTTCTATCAGTATTTCAATTATTTATGAGTTTCCGTTATTTTTAAATTAACAAAATATTTTAATGTGCTTTATAGTGTGTATATTTTTCTGATTTTCAGGACGAGGTGTATTATTGCCTTGTTATTGTATTTAAATTTATCAAAGGTATTTTAATAATTAATTACACATTTAAATATTCATTGAATTATTAATTAATTATACAATTAAATAAAATCAGTGTAATATTAAATCTCACTATTCCATTACGAAAGAGTATCGAAATAGCATGGCAAATTTTTTAATCATTATCTGTTATTAATATTTATTTATTAGATGGGCCCCACGGTTGGACTTTCGTGAAATTCGGAATTTGAAAGGTTTTTCGAATTACCATACAACATTTTTTTTAAATCCGTCTAGCAGACTTTAAGTAACTGACGAAAAAATTAACATAAAGATATATAGATAGAAATCATAAAAACAGGTTTTCTGCTTTCTGTTGAAGAAAGAAAAATATAATCATGTATAATTTATATTATCATGTATTAATTGACACTAATACGCTCAATTAATTGACAAAATTTGGAAATTTCAAGCCACGATTACGTATACAATAAGTACTTTGTCGAAAGAGAAAATATATGTCTTAATTATAAAAATGAATTTTGTTTACTTAGTATACACACATAAGTTAAATTTCCATTCTATTAATATATAATATTTTTACCAAAAATAACATGAAAAATGATCTTGCGCAATGCAATTCGAAAAAAAGACGATATACAATCCGTTTTCCCTTTTCGTTAGTTTAGTAAATGTTTAACAAATGTATGATAGAAAAGTGTTTAATTTAAATTCCATAATAAAATATTATTCCCTAAAACAAAATTAAAGAAGCAAAAAACACAAGGGTCGAGATTTGAACTAAGACTTCCTTCGCATTCCGTACACAATTTAGTGCTTTACCGCTGCGTAAATTACTCAGAGGACAAATGACGAAATCAAAATGTATTTGCTAACTCGGTTGCTTTCATTCGGTCCCACTCGATAAAGCGTCGAGTGTATCCAAAGTCAAACCTTTCGGCCATACTTGGCCTACAATCGAGCTCATGACCCGAAGCGCATCATGCTTGGCGCGACAACGTAACTCAAAAACAGTTCTCACTTCAAAATAAGGATTATACAAGTTTGGCTTAATAACTCATTAACGGTTATATCGAATTTTATCCTCTTTTTTCATTTTAGAATTTATATTGTGGAAACGATCCTTGAGAAGTTTTTTGGATTTATTGAATATATGTGATATGATCATATCAACCATTGCACTTAGGTATTCTGAGTTTAACCTAAAATAATTAGGTGGAGATAAACGGGATCTAGAGAGACGGATAATGGTCTGAAAACTAGTAACTGAATCAGCATAATTGTATATCTAGTTGAAGAAGAAGAAGAAGAAATTTTAAAGAACCTCCGACACAAAAATTTAGAGAATAGAAAAAAGTTTAGAGAAAATTATATTAATGTTTTTTTATTATAAAACAGTCAGCTAGTTTAGCATTAATTACTTCAACCTAAATTATAATCCTGATTTGTAACCACTTTTTTAAGATCTGTAATTTATTTTCTTATAAAAGTGAATGGGTTCAGTACTGCATTTAATTCAAATAAACAAAGGATAGCACACACACAGAAGAAACAACAGAAGTATTAAAACAGTTTTTAACAGCCTCCTATCCGTACACTCGTGTTAGAAAACCAACCTAAAAAGCATAATAAATTGAAAACAAATCATGAAAATTTGCATTTTTATGACGTTATTATATAATTTTAAATATTTCTGTGGTGTCATTTCAATTTTTGTAATTAATGGGTTATAAATTCAAATCACATTCTTGTCTTTTGAAATTGTAACTTTATTTAATGCAGAACACATGAAAAATTGAAAAAAAGACTAATAGATACATTGAAGTGTACCGATTACGTATAAATATTATATATTTCCGTGCAAGTATCACAATTATATGCACAACATAAGATCGTATAGTAAGACGTAAATCCATAATACTTTCTACTATTTTATAAAACCTGCATTATCCCGAAAACGCTCTTATTACTATTTCTTACGAAAGATATGCCAATATATTAAAAAGAAGTGTGGTATTTAAGACATCAATCAGTAAATCAAAATGTAGATGTAGAAATCCTTTAAATAAAAAAAAATAATGAAAACCTGATATAAGTTATCAAGACGTTTACGAATAAACTTGATACCATTTCATTTAATTTATGGAGATTTTTAATCATACTATCAGCATTATAATCTTTCTTTCCACTAAATATATCCAAACGTGTAATAAAATTATAACATCGGTTCAAGAGATAAGTAATGATTATTAAGAGCAATAAGAAATGATTAGATTGAAAGAGAGATAAGTAATGATTATAATGACCAATCAGATATGAAAGACGTCATACTTTTGGTCATAAAATTTAACAAGAAAATTTTCCAAAATACGATAAAAACCTTTTCCTAAAATAATTCCAAAAATATTTATGTTATACTTTCAATAAAGCATTATCAGCATCTAAGTGTCCATGGACTCGCTTTTTACATTAAAGACGATTATCGTCTAGTACCTGTTTACTATGAATAGTTTTATTTATGGGTTAAAGTCGAAATTCGAAGTCAGTCGAAATTACGCGTTAAATTGTGTGACCTTAAAAGGCCAGCAAAGAAAGCGGTGTAGTTGGATGTAATTTAGGAGGTAGTCCAAGAACGATAAATTTATTGTAAAAAGAGTTGCAGCTTGTGGTGTACGATAAACTTGTGAAAATGGGATGAATATCTCAGTAATTTGTTAAAATTACTGAGATATTCATCCCATTTCGCACCAATCAAATCAATTTCAAATTATTTCACTTTATATATTCATTCTATTCATATCCTATAAATATACATTATTATAAGAATATTGCACCGTCGAGATATTAAGATGACGCATTGTGTAAAAAATATTCAGCAAATAATAATTTTCGCAAGTTTTCCCCGTTCAAAATTAAAGTGAGAGTGGGTCAGTAACATAAATAGGTAGACAAGGATCGTTGCTTTTCCAGGGCTTCTTAAAAAAACATTCTTTACTCTTCGCGCCGAGATTACTATAGAAAAATTACGCGAAATGAAATGCTTCCTCGAAATTTTCCACAATTTTTGAGGTTGTTAAATTAAATAATGTGATTTATAGTTCATAAACATTTTTCCTAATACTTTTCTTAGAGTATCTAATAAATCAAGCTGATATAATAGAAAATAAAAATTCTTGGGGCTGTAGCGCGATATAACTAAGTTTAAATTCATTTTTAAAGTAATGTTCTTAACTCAATTCGGTATAAAATTGTACTATGGATTCATCTAGGTATCTTTTTTTCGTTTGCAACTATACAATTTTACACTAATATGATAATTAAGAAGCAGTCTTTCGTACAATATTAGTTTATAATATATTTTAATGATACTTTACTTCAAAAACAAAAGGTAACCGGGGGATAAAATTTCGTAAAAATATTATTATATTATACAATCCAAGAGATTACTTAAATATTTTTATAATTTAATGTCCCATTAGGAAGTAAGTTCCAAGGTTTGCATGCATTAATTATTGGTTACATATAAGTATTGGATGTACTATTAGTTTCTATGTATATATATATATTAGATTCTTTTGGGCAAAAAAGGGACAATGCTTAATTTTGTGTCATATAAACGTCTATATCAGATCATCTCTTACATCTAGCTACGCTCATCGAGAATTTTTTTTGTAGATTTTACTTTCGTGCAAGTTCTTTGAATATTGTTAAGATGTAACAATTTACAAATTTTATTATTTACAAATAAATATTTCTATGGTTTTATTTTGCAATAGAAAATAATGGTCGGTATTCACAGTTAACTATTTTTGGAAATATTCAAGTTGTAGCGATGCTTCGATTCCCTTCAATTAAATTGTTTTCAGCTCATTGACTACAATTTCAAAAATATATATTTTTTACCGTATGTCAACCTAGATACTATAAGCTATACGTGAAAAATAACAAAAAAAACAACAAAAAACAATAAAATATACCATTCATTATCAAGAAAAAAAAACACTCAGGAACAACACGCATTTATACTTTGATTGAAAATATAAAACAAATATGTTGAAGAAAATTCCTTGCATCTTCACATATTATACTATTGAATATAGTTTAAGCTTTTCGGGATAATGTTCACATGCCGAAAAAAGTAATGCCAATCTCAATCGAAAGACCTTCGGGGTAACTGAACTGAAAAAATCATTTGTTTACTTCTTCAATGCCCAATCTCATTTTATTTCACATTTGGATTTAGTCAGGCGAAGGTTGAATGCGATGCTCGTCTTCAGATGTTATATATTATTGATCGAAACGGAAACGGTTATTAGTTGAGTACTCTTACCTCAAAGCTTACAGAGAGCACTCAAGTGAGAAAATAGGATTAATAAAGTAGAATAAAGTATTCTGACCGCATGCAACTTTATGTTTTAGGTCGAGGTTCTTCGCAATTTGCATTTAATTTCCACATATATTAATTTTTATCGGAATATGCAATGTTGACTTCTGTGTAACAGAAAATTAAAAGGCTGAAACATTTACGTAATTAAACTGACTTATCTTTGTATAGGTAGTTCTTCAAAATTTCGTGTACCGAGTTTTTGAAATAACTGCCTTCTTCTGTATTTTTAAACTTCAGGCTGGTTGACACAATATTAAAATATCGACTGTTGTTATTTACTCCTAAAAACTATACGTCGCCAATAAATTAATATAAGTTTATCGAAGAATTATTTTAATTAAGTTTATTTCTAAATAATGTTATAGTGAAAAAAAGTATATACAATCGTTGTTTTTCGATAGAATCTGTTAATAAAATAAAAAAGTTATATAAAGGGAATGATACAGGCTATTGTGTTTAAATATATTTAATTGGAAATAAAATTTAAACAAAAGAAAACTAAAGCGATTTCTGCCACTTCCAGGCAGAAATCGCTTTCGATTTTATCTTCGTATTTTTTGCAACATAAAATATATTAATTTAATACATAAACTGAATCATTCCAAATGAAATCAATGTCTTATTTTTCAGTATGTGAAATGAAAATCAAAAAGTATAATACAGGGGGATAATATTCAAGGAGACCTTCCTTTGTTTTTCCTTTGTTTTATATTTTCTTTATATATTATTTTTTACATCATTTCCAAGGTATTTACATGTGGGTCGTGGCCGTATTACGCCGGTAGAAGAATGAATGCGCGGAGTCATAAAACTTAGAAAAGGTTGCAATTAATATTTTGTAGCTATAGTTCAAATTTATTTTGAAGTATATAATTAACTATTTTTCTGTATATATTTGTATTTTAAACGATGGATTTCTAATCGAATTTAGATATAACAAAACATTTGAGCTTGTAAGTAGACAGAAGCTCATTTATATAACAGCAAAATTGTTAAGAACGAACAGATGCAAAAAATACCTTTCGTAGAAGAAATAAAATATTATTTTGATCTATACTCTACTATACATATGTCAATTATACATAACTTTAACGGAAAACTATTTATTGTATAGCTGATATACAAAAAATAGTTCAAATCTTCAATCGTTCATGTTCTGATTGTCTCCCAAGGTAAGCGATGTCCGTCGCACATTATCCGCAGGTACTCGGAGTTTTGACATTTATGAACTTTTAATAATTGTTCTTTACCTTTGCAGATATTTCAATTAACAAGCTATAGTTAGCTTTCTGATATTTTTAACGATGAAATCAACAGTTTGTCCGTATTTATGAAAACATCCCATCTTTTAGACCATGACTTTTCTTTAAAGAAGCTTTTATTTTGATAACATCTTAATACTAGTCAATAAAATGTAAATTTTTGAAGACATATTTTTATCTGCATAGAAAGAGAGAGGAGAATCACATTATTAAACAAGCGAACTAAATGAAATAAGGAAAAATAAAATATTAATCAAGGTAAACCGAACAATTATACAAATTATTAGCTTTGGGTTAACTGGTAGCAAGGGGTAAAAACAATTCATTTATTATTTGATTTCACCCCTACTAAACAGGTTATATGTCAAGTCAATCTTTCAGTAAGTCACTGCTGTTTTTCTCATAAACGGTTTTGAAATTTACAAACTCGTAGTTATTGATCGACATACATTTCAATAGTTACCACTCAAAAACGTAAATTGACAAATTTTAAGTGGAAGAAAAAGTTTAGACGGATCAAATGAAAAAAGGAAATTCAAAAGAAAAATTTCATATCTTCATAAACCATTTGTGATATAAAATGAAAGAGGACGTTATACGTAAGAGTAAAATATTGAATACCAAAACTATTTTTTCCCGAATTTTATACGAAGTAATTCTAAAGATCTGCCTTCAAAATTGCTACACCAAAATTATGAAAAAACGTCAGAAAAGATTATCTGGCAATGATTCTACATTTCGTAGTTTTTGAGAAATTCGGGATAATTTTAAGCTTGTGAAACATACGCTATGAAATATGGTGAAATAGAATAATAATATTTATAAACGTAAGTTTTTAAATTATTAATATTACACGATAAAATACATAAAGAAAATAAAAAAAATTAATATACTGCACCTTCCTAATGCGATTTCAAATAGTTCAGTACGTAAGTATTATTATTAGAAATACAGATATAAGTAATATATTATTGAAATTATTATAGTTGTTTTGCATGAACAAAATACCTTCCCGTAGAAATTTGTTGTGTACTAAATATGCTTATACATAATTTTTACATAAAATTTATACACAAGCAATGTTAAGAATAGTAATCAGAATTTATTTTGTTTATACTAATTAAATAAAATATTAATTTACAATATTGTGTAAGTACCTAAATTTGAATTCAAACTAATTTATAATCACGTTAGACTAAAACGGTTAAATGCAAATTAGATTGGAATATTCCAAGGCAAAATTTTATTTACATAGGTATTGCTATATTTACTTATACCAGAGTGTCTAATTATTCAAACCTATAATTCATTACAAACATTCTAGCTGTTTTTTTTTGGACGAGTTTATAAAACTCTAAACTATATGCTTAGTACGATATTAAATTTTGCCATATATGTATGCACCTATTTTTTAATTCTATTTAAAACGGTCTAAAACAAAGAAAGTGTAACTGTGACATTAATACATGCTGATAACAGCGATTTCATTTAACAATCACCTGTTTTTATCCATTTCTTTATAGAACACAAATCATTTTATTTACCTGCGATTTTATTTTTCGTAATATTACATTAAATTTTGTTTTTTATTTTTTTCATTATATAGGGAACACACGCAAGAAATTTCTTACAAACAATCATATACAGCAGTTGTGTATAAAATTTAGCGTATTATTTATACCATATAGATACTTTTCTAATAATACGACTGAAAAATAAGATCTTATGATATGAGGGAAATGCCCCATCTGTAAACAATGTAATATCTCAACCTATTTATCCATGCCGATAAACGATATTTAACCCTGAAACAGTATGGTATACTTAGATATACGTCCTAATAATTCAATTCTCAAACATTTTGTAAGAAAATTCGACAACAAATCCACTCGTTCTACCATCGGTAAAAAATTGTAAACTGAATAATTTTTCTGTTTTATTTTGTATTCCAATAAAATAAATATAAATTCATTATATAAAGTGCAGTTATCTTTTGTCAATTAGCTGTATATTTCATTTTAAATATCATGTAAGATGAAGTCCCTAAAGATTACCCGCATACGTCAACTAAATATCGACCTTACTATAAAGAGGAGCTTCAAAAGATCAAATAGGATATGTCGAAACTGATAAGGCAGTTGTCCCGCCGTTCGCATTCTTCGCTAAGGGGATAGCACCTACTGGATTTGTAGTGGTAAATTATAGTGGTAAATTATTTGTCATTTCGAAACTTCTTAAACAAAGCATTTTTTTGCTGAAATATTTTAAATGAGAATAATTCGTCATTGGGAATAATTTGTCATTGGGAATATAAAAATTATTTGTCATTTCAAAACTTCTTAAAAAAATATTTAAGAAGTTTCGAAATGACAAATAATTTACCACTACAGTTTACCACGATTCATAAAGATGAATCGTGGTTTACGTTAAATATTTTTTAATTTAATAGTTTTAACAATATATTTCTTATCACTTTTAATCTGGGGTCAATGTTTTCTTTCTTTTAAAATCTATTACAATAACTAAATAAATTCAATGAAAAATACGAAGACGTTAGGCGTTGTTACTCCTATAGTGAAAGGAAATAGTTACTCTTGTCTAGTTCTTTTCCTATGATTTTTTTTTATTGGCGAGTTTATTATGTTTTGTAGATGTATATTTATACCATTTGGTATATGTATATTTATACAGTAGATGTATATTTATACCATTTGGTTCAGGAAAATTTATTTCAACATTTTCGAAGTGGATTTATGGGTTAGGTTAAGTTGGTGGCATTGGATTAGGTTAGAATGGATTTTCTTTGGATTAGGTTGGGTTGGATAGGATTGAGTTTTCGTAAGATTGGGTTTGGTTAGCGTTTTCTTAGTTTTGGCGAGTTGAGTCGGGTTAGGGTTTTTTGGTTGTGGTGGGTTGTGTTTTGTTGGGTTGGATTGGTTAGTGATGAGGTGGGTTGGGTTGGATTAGGCCTAATTTCCTTTGATTTGGGTTAGGTTATGTTTGTTTGTTCTGGGTTTGGTTGAGTTAGATTGTGTTTGGTTGGGTTGGATTGTACCTGCTTTAAGTTGGGTTGTGATGGATTGAGTTTTTCTTAGTTTTTGGGGAGGGGAGGGGAGGGGAGGGGAGGGGCGGGGAGGGGAGGTGAGGGGCGGGGAGGGGAGGGTTTGTGAGGGAGGCGGAGGGGCTGGGTGGGGAGTGGAGGGGAGGGGTGTCGGAGGCGGAGGCGGAGGCGGAGGCGGAGGCGGAGGCGGAGGCGGAGGCGGAGGCGGAGGCGGAGGCGGAGGCGGAGGCGGAGGCGGAGGCGGAGGCGGAGGCGGAGGCGGAGGCGGAGGCGGAGGCGGAGGCGGAGGCGGAGGCGGAGGCGGAGGCGGAGGCGGAGGCGGAGGCGGAGGCGGAGGGTAAAGGGAAGGGGAGGGAGATTTATAAAAGCTTTTCTAATTATTTTAGTTTCTATCAAAATTAAAAATTGATATTAAACTTAAAAATTAAAATTTAAAATTTTTGAAGGTTTCACTTCTACCACGTGTATATTACACACGTGATTTTTTTTTATTTTGCATATCAAATATATACCACTTCGATAAGATTTTCATTCAAATACTTTAATAAAATTGAACATGTAATTAAATGCGCTTTAAAGTAAACTGTAAATTATTATTTAAATAATATCAATATCGATATACGTCTGAAATATCTCATTTTGTTTTATTACGAATAGTTTGACATCGCCAATTTAACAAAGATATTTATTTTATATCAAGTGACTTATAAATGTGTATATTCAAAATTTATCTGACTTGTGTCGAAAGTAAACTATAATAGGATTATGTATTAAAGAAATAAATGCAAAATATTTCCCTCGTTCGTTTATTTCAAATATTGATCGTGTGACGAAATCGCGTCATAAATTTACCCTCAAGTTTTAATTCCAAAGGTAAATATAAAGGTAGCCTAAAGGTAATCTAAAGGTGTAAATATAAATTTAAAGTTATTCTAAAGGCTTTTTAATTGCCTAGTGTGCGTGTTATGTACATGATTGATATCACTGGGGGTGTATTTGATATTATTATATTTTTGTAAATTAATTCGTTCATAAGGGGAAAATAACGTATAAAAAAACCTCAATTAAATAATTTGATTGTACCTCGACAAATTTACAGGTCGTCCCTAATTAAATTATAAAGCGAACCGTAATTTGGAAGATATTTTAAATTTTTATTTTGTTGATCTCAATTAAATTTAAAGGTAATAATTTGTTCTCATTGTGAAAGGATTCAGTCTTTGCTAGGCAAGGTTTAATACGTAAATATAAAACTAAAGCACTAAATTTACATATATCTAATAATTAATTTTGATTTAATCCTTACTAACACTGGTGGGTCATTTCATTGTATATGAGTAAAAGGTTCTCTTTTATATACCGTAACCAGATGTAGATAAAAATAAATCCATTCATACTATGTACAACTGTGCTGTATTTAAATACAATTTCACAGAAGACGATTTAAATAAAACTGAAGGCTCTATTTTAAATTACATCAGAATTATGAAATATGTAGAATTATTATTATCAACACGTTAACGTGTTTCGGTAGTATTCAGTATAAAAATGTAGTTTATTATGTGTTTGCAACATAATGTGTATGTATTCGATGAATACATAATTACCTAGGAGTCGTCGGAAAGTATTTATACTTAAAATCCTTCAACGTAAAACCCAAACGCAATTAACATTTAAATACAAAGGGATTTTTTTAAATATTTCCACAGGATGAAGTTAGAATATCTAAATTCAAACGTAATATTTTCTATATAAATATCACTATGAGAAAATATAAAATTAATAATTTAAATGTCCTATTATTATGACAATTTTACTAAATTGGCTTTAATATGTGTGAAATAAATTAATAAAACGAAGAAATGAAAATAGAGAAATGTGCATTGATTTGAATGTCTCAAATTGTCTCAAAGAGTGTCGTAATTATCATTTTGACGTACTTAATACCAGAATATAAAAATTCAGATACACAAGCGTAGCCATTAATATTACAATATCACCAAAGCAAACTTTTATTGATTGTAAAACATGCCACGGGCCTAATAAGAATTAATTAACTTACTTCTTTTAATTTAGGCTAACGAACAGTTTGATACCATAAATAGGGCTTCATGATCTTTTCTGCTCTCTACAATGGTTAAGATTGTTTAAGTATGTATTATAAATTACATCTTATAATATAATGTCGTATCGATATTTCAATTAATATTACAATTCATATACTTAACTATATCGTCCTATTTATTATTCAAGCTTCATTTCATGGTTGTAAAATTAAAAATGTTTAGTTGGCTAATTGCAATTTACTCATATGACCTATTAGTGTAAATATGGAATTACTAATTTTCTTTTTAGTTGACTCATACGTAATATTGTCTGAACCGCTATAGCGTGACCCCTTTAATTACAACGACACTTTTACCGTTTTGCGGACCTATTATGCTTGCACGATTTCTTCTGGAAATATTTTTTACTGCTTTCAAAATATCATGGCCGTCGATATGTATAATTTTGTTGAAATAAAATTACTTTATAGTAAATACATAAATCAAAAGAAACAAACAAAACACGTCAAGATATGCTCGTGGAAAAATGTCTCAGCGCTGATCAAAATTTTAAAAAATTTCTACATTATATTTATTGAACACAGTTTAATGCCACATAGTATTACTTTCAGGGACCCAGCCAAGTGAGATCTCAACTAAATTGGCCAACTATTCAGGTAACTGAACTGTACCAATAGTTTATTTCCTTGTTCAATTCATAATTCGATCACGTTTCATATATGAGTTAACCGAAGTATGAATGGGTAAACCGGTTCCGAGACAAACTTTTCAATAAATTTAATATGGATTTTATGTTATGTAACATTGTGCGGAGTAACTGGTAACAAATCAATATAGAGAAAGTCAAACCGAGTATTATAGTAACAGTTTTTGTTTCATTACATTGAATATATGTATGTTTATCTGTATATATTGTAAGACGTTTTCTCATCGCTGCACAATAGGCAGGTGTGCTGAGAAAACGTCTAACAGTATATCCAGCTCGGTAACGTCTATATTGTGTTCATCTGCACAAATGACACGCTGTTTCTGAAAGTAGGGAGAGGCTGATCACCCGGTCAGTCTCTCCTTACATATACAGGATGTACATACATATATACAGGTAGTGAACCAACGAAAGGTCGGTGATAGCGGGGGTTATTACACATAAGAAACAATAAATTGTATTTTCCTAGGCCTAATAGTTAAGAGATATGATTTTGGAACGAAGTTCTTTTACGCGACTTATAGTAGAATGAATTGGCAGAATCATCACGTTAGGCCCCCTCCAGGCGACCTTTCCCTCTCTTTCTCTCTGTCACTTTTCTCTCTGTATCTTTCTGTTATATACTGTTTTATGTGTGTGTGTTTTCGTGCGAGTGTTCATTCGAGCAGTCAGCATTGTGCGCGGTGAGCTGTATAACCTTAATTTTAAATACGTGTAAATATTATTTAAACTTATTTATATTGATATTTACAACGGTCAAAATGCTCAATAAAATTCATTTTGTAATAATATTTGTCTCTCATGTGAAACACAGTTTTTGTTACAATTGTAGTTGTTTTTTAAATAAAGTTCCACAGGGTTGCATTACATTTGTTTACACTAGCATTGTTAAAAATCACTTTTTATGATTTGTAATTAAAAAAATGCACATATTTCAATTTCTCTTCTTTTATCGCCTGTTCCATACATTTTAACCGAGTATAAAATTTCCTTGACTTCAAAAACTATTATTTATTGCAAGAATCCTCTGCATAAACATGACATTTGGTCACTCTTAACTTGAGATGACGTGAGATAGATTTATTTGAAAGTTTCAAAAAAATAGTTCATAAAAATAAATTCGTTAAAAATATTTTTCATATTTCGGGCAATGTGGGAAAGACAAGTGTAATAATTGTGCATTCTTTAATGTCTATAAAGTACCTTAATATATTGCAGTATGTTTGTTTTGTAGGAGTTATAGCATTTAATTTTTAGAACAAAAATTTTGAACCTCATATATGTGTTGATTTTATATACGTTGCTGATACATACGGTTTTCGGTTGCTAAAAATTTCTTAAATAAACAAAAAAGTTAGCATATTACTTTCTAATTTAATAACGTAGGTTAAACTCTTCAAAAATATTCTGTTTTTAATTTTTTATATAAATCGCATAATGTACCTTTCACAGGTTAAACGCCTGGTGAATACATTGTGAAATTTATAAATATTGTATACTATATTTTAATAACGATTTTTCATAATTTTGATTTTCCACGTATTTTTATAAATAGCTTAACAATATTTTGAAGGCTATGTTTAAAAGAAATACGAAAAAAATATTTTTCGAACTTATAAGTGCATGTTATTTTATATGATATAAACACGATATATAATATGAAAAAACCGAGTATTTTATATCGCCTCAAAGATATCCGTGTGAATATGTTTGAGTATTAAATATTGAGATATATGTAGTTAATATGCTCTATCATAAGTCAAAGACAAAGATTCTACCTAAGACGGTGTCTAAGGAAATTTCCTAAAGTTATAATGTTCATACTGAAAGGGGAATGTATTTTGATAGAAATATTTCAAAAGAGATAATTTTTTATCTGAAACCCCTGTAAAATATTTACACGTTTAAACAAATTCTGAATTCCTTTGCTAACCTCTAATTGGCCTTTTATTGGATCTTTCGAAAAAATGGAGGGGAGAAATATTTTTATGTCAGAGGAATCCTAAAAAACAACATTGATTACAATGTCGACATTATGATCATGTGAAATAGTAAAAATTACTCCTTGAATGAAAGTCGCTAGCACTCACGTGACAAGAAACTTTATTCATAGAGCGAAATTAATCATTTTAACATTTTTTGTTTGTGTTTTAATAATTAATGTCAAGGTGTTGTGGATTTTGTGTTGTTCTGCGTAGTCGTGCGTTCTTGTGACGCAGTTGAATTTGAATTAATTTTTGATTTTAATAAAACATTTCACAAAAATGACCAGATTTTTGGGAAGATTGTTTTTAATACAACATAATTTTTTTCGATTTCCAATGAAATATCAAGCTTTAATTAGGTAAAGTGAGAGACTGACTTTGTTCAAATTTATAAAGAGATATACTGGATAACAATTCCAGGTAACCAAATAAGGACGTTATCTTTAATAATTCATCTTAATGGTAAAGCGACGCTTTCCAAACATATTATTTTAGAGAATGATAAATTAAAATAAGTGGTCAAATTTAGTTTAAAAATTTGTTTTCTAATTAATTTATTTACCTTTTACATCAAAATATATGAATAATTGCAATATCTGTATAAACCCGTAAGACGATAGCCTCAAATTAATTGAAATTGCATTAAAATAAACGAACTTTTTTATTTCATATTTCCATTAAACTCACATTGCACTTTCAAGAGTGCGCCGTTCATTTCGGATAACCATATATAAAACAATATTTAATGTATATAATATTGTTTTTACTATAATAGAATTCCCGTCCTTGAATTTTATTTTATGACATATTACACAAATATTTCGGAGAACCAGTCATAATCGTGGCCAGTTAAAGATATAATAATCATTTTAAAATTCTATGTTTAAAAATATATTTGTTCTGTTGTAAAATCTTTAAATGTGCCATGTATTTTCGGAACTCGGGAGACTATATTTTTGTTCTCATTAGGTTTAAAATAATAACGATTAGTTAAATCACTTTAAAAGTCATTCAAAATATTTTCGTTGATCTATGTAGGCACGAAATCTCCTAAAATATTTTTGTTCAGACAATGTTTTTATGTCAATTTCCAGGTTCTGTAGTTGAACTACCCTTACAATTCGCAGTTTACCTTCGCACCCGGTATTCGTAGAATACCGGGTACGAAGGTAATCCGGTATTCGCAGAATACCGTCACAATTGTAGAACTATGTGCATAAAATTTTAAAATAACATATCTTATACAGGGATTTAAAAAACGTTTAATGTTTCAAAGAGTGGGACATCATTGCATTGGTCTTTGAAAATGAAAATACAAATTTTACTTAACATTTTAAAATTTCACTTAAACATTAGGCTTCAAAATTACGTGCAACATCCCCTCTTCTTTATCTTTCAACTCTCTTATTGTGCGTTTGGAATGTTTTTCTATAATAACATTTGGTATACTTTCAATTTAATATTTTTAGTTAAATTGCATCAGCGATTTCAAGAGATGTAGATAAGACATATAGAAATATATGCGGTCACAAATTTTCTGGATTTTACTTATATGAAGCACTATCATTATTTACGAAATGTGCAAAGGAAAAAAAATTAACCTAGATATTGCTAAATTATTTAAAAATATCATTCAAAATCTTGTATCAAAATTCTCGTGTTCATAAGTCGAAATTCATGAAAACGAATAATGCATTTACATATATGTATATATATATATATATATATATATATATATATATATATATATATTTACATACCAATGATACGCTAAAAAAGTATGCAAATTATTATGCAAAAACTTTCTCATCACTGCTTAGAAGCATAAATTCAAAAGTATCAAAGCGTAGACCTATGTAATAAATAAAATCCATTTACAATGAACTCGTGCTGCAATTATGAAGTACAAAATTGGAAACATTGAACTTGCCTTATTTGAAATCCAATAAGCTTATCTTATTTGTAGCTAAAGCCGCGTCTGATACGCGTTCCTAAAAGCCGTTCATATCTTGTATTATGAGACATTTCTTGTACGTATAAAGGTTGTTAAGATATATTGGAAAGTTTTGTAAATAAGATTATTTCTGGAAGACTTACTTCGTTGAAACATTGACAAAATATAAAAGTTTGAAATTGGTGTTAAATATTGCTGGATCTAGTTTGAATGTATGGTGTTATCGAGTTTGAGGTGGCTCAAATCGATATCGTTAGGAGAAAAATTATGTTTGCCTTTTTTAAATAAGATTTTATAGTTTTAAATAGAATATAATAATGCACAATCATATTGCAAAAGTTTTATCATGATTTTTTCAGGCATCACGACTTTAAAACTACGAAACCAACACTATGTGCTAACGTACCATGAAATAACTTTAGGTTTTTCATTTATTGAAGAGTTTTAGATGCATGGTTTGTAAACGTACTTAAATGTATTTGCAGTATTTTTGGCAGTGAGAGTTAGAATTTTATTATTCGAGCTACTTTTTACTCGATATATTACAAATTAATTTATTAAAAGTGGTTAAAAAAGATATTAATATAACACATTTTGAACATATTCAAAATATTTATTCATGAGTATCGAATAATTTAAAAGACTTTATATACATGGAAGTGATAACTTTCTTTCTGAGGTACATTTAAACTTCTATAAATAGTAAGAACTATTGGGCTTAACCTTACGAAACTCAATTGACATATATTTCTAGGGAAAATTGCTTATGTTGGTCATTTGTTTCCTTTTAGAAACATTAAACTACACGACAACTAATTTTCCCGAGTTCCTGTCACTTTAAGTTAAACAAAAGCTAAAATGGAGGAGATACGTATTCGTATTGACTATACTCATTTTACGAGAATAGTCAATATGAATCATATGTAATATCGGTAGGAGAGAAATGTTATGTTCCATATGCATTTAGTTTGCGGTATTTCAGGGAATTGCTTGTGTTCTGCTAATGTTTAATGGTTTTTGTGAAACTAGAGATAATATTTCGGACGAAGTAATTACACGTTAGTTACTTCCTTTGCAAATAATTATTTTCTAAATTAAAGGAAACAAAGTAAAAACCAAACAAGCCTCGAGAAAAATTATAATAATTTTGTATAAAAATTAGCTTGGCAAGACATTTCGAAATGGTTTTTGAATTTACATAAACGAAATTATTTTTATTTTTGTCTAAGCCCATTTTATAAAAAAATTCAAAAAATTATCTATTCGATAACAGGAAAAGATAGCTCTTTTTTTATGTTATTATTAATTATTTCGTTTATTCATAAAAAATTTACACTTTTGAATTTCAGAAAATTATTGATATGCTTAGAGTATTAATGAAATCATGCAGGTTAACTCTTAGTTTTTGGAAGAGAATATCTATGTCTGGAATAAATTTTATTACATGTTTTCTTCTAATATAACTATATTTATTAATGTATTGACAACTTTAAATACATATCGGGTGGATCTTCATTCAGCTTGTACGCTGATATTAATAATATATTAATGTAAATGAAAACAATTATTTCAATAATGAATATCTAATTTATAATAATGAAATATTGAGTTTATTTAGTATATGAGGGACATCATTTTTCATTACCATTGATTATCCAAAATATTTCTCTAACATATCATAAAAAATAAAGTCCAAGGACGAAAATTATATTATGGCAAAAACAATATTGTATACCTAGATGAAATTAAAGATTATGCTTTTTTATATGGTTATCCAAAATGAACGGCGCAGTGTGAGTAAATTGTGCACTATAATGTGATCCCACTTTATAATATTTAAATATTGCGATTTCATTGAAGTGAAAGTGAGAATTAATTGGAAAATAAACTTTAAAAAAAATTCGACTTTTTGTTATAATTTTCCTTTCTTTATAATGATATGTATAGAAAGAATTATTTTGCCGTTAATTACTACTCTTAACGTCTTTATTTGGTCACCTGAAATTATTGGTTAGTTTGTTTCTTTGTAAACTGAAGCAAAGTCAGTCTCTCATTTTATCTACTTCTAAAGCCTGATCTTTATTCAAAATAATAAAAAAAATTTATGTTGTATTAAAAACAACCTTCTCAAAAATCCTGTCCTTTTTGTGCAATATTTAATTAAAGTCCAAAATAAATTCCCCTTTCGGTTCAATTATTATAATTTAACTTTTGGAAATATCCTCAAGTTTACATGCCTGTGATAAATATATTAGGTGGTGTAGAAAAATAGTAAAAATTATATGAATGTTTCTAAATAGTTTAAGCTAAAAATTAATCCCAGACTAGCTTTTTATTTATTTAACAATTTTGAAGCGACCAACTACCGTGTATATGTCAGCAATGCAGAAATATTACACTCGTCCTTCTAATATTGACCGAAATATGAATAATATGAGTATATTTTGTATTTTATTAAATATTTTTGAAAATTACAAATAAATCTGTCACATTATCTCGTATCAAAACTTATCAAATTTATCATGTCTCTATACACAATCCTTGCAAAAAATAACACTATTTGAATTCTATGAAAGTGTGGGACGTGTGATAACAAGAGAAATATCTTAATTCTAGCCACTGAGAATTTCAGAAACTTTCAAAATCTTTTAATATAATTATTAAAATTCAAAATATCCTCTATATAAAAATGTCTGGGAATGTCGAGTACATAATGCCAGTTTAACAGCCTAAGCCATTACTTAGCTATTTTAGACCGGATTCCACTTGCACTATATTCAAATATCTAATCATCTTAGAATTACGCTGTCATTAAATGTGGATATGTGGACGTAGTAACCCAACAAATAACAATCTGACTAAGTACAATCTTAGCAAAGTTTTATTATTAATTAAATAATTAATTAGATGAGTTTTAAAATCAAAACTAACAAATAAATATCAAATTAAAATTAGATTCATACTAGGACTAAACTGGACTAGAGTTGTACTTGTAGTTAGAGACAATTACAAACAATTGTTGATTGATGCAAATAAAGAACAAAGGAAATAATATTAAAGCACAAAAAATGTATCTTTGCGAACATTCTGGACTTAAGAATTTAAAAAATTTCATCGTTTATTACACTTCAGCAATTTTAAAAAGAGAATGGAAAAATATCTATTTATTTTTTCTAGTTTTTAATTTATCAGTCTTCATAATATTTCGAGTTAAAAACTACATTAATAAAAAATAAATTGGAGTAGATATGTAAGGAAAGATTGACCACTTTCCTTACTCTCACAAACGGAGTTCCATTTGTGCAACGATGAGAAAACGTCTATACGATAAATATATGCAGATAAAAACAATATATACAAATAAACAGATATAAGGAAAAGCTAATGAAAGAAAAACTATAAGTATAATACTTAATTTTACTTTTCTATATTAATTTCTAACCAGTCACTCCCCACGATGCTACATATATATTATTATTTATGTTACATGTAATAAAATCTATTTCCATTTTATTCAAAAGCTTTTCTCGGAACTGGTTTACCCATTCTCCCTTCGGTCAACTCATACATGAAACATAATCGAAATGTGAATTCAAGAAGTAAATAAATTGTTTTCCCAGTTCAGTCACCTGGAAGGTCGGCTAAATTTAGTTGAGACTTTACTTGGTCCGGTCGCTGAAATTAATACTATGTGACATTAAACTATATTCAATACTTATAGAGATATATTTTCCCCGAGCGTATCTTGAAGTTAAAAAATATTTCGGGACGTAATCGTGCGAAGAAATGAAACGGTAAAAATGTCGTAATTAAAGGGGTCATACTATAGCAGTTCAAATAACGTCATGTACAGGGCAACTAAAAAGAGAAATTGTATTTCCATATTATATATTAATACGTCATATAAGTAAACTGGCAATAATCCAATTTATTTGAATTAACAAAACCCATGATATCATGAAATATATCCGATGTCAATTTAGGAAAAACATTAAATGGACTTGTGAAATATGGAAAAAATTCACACTATGGGGACACCGAATATGTTTAAGCATGTGTAAAATTTAAATGCTTATATTTAATGAAAAAAAAAATTCCCCATATTTAAATACATGAAAAAGTACTTATACTTTTTCTTCATTCCTATACATTAACCTAATTCAAATAAATCTTTCTTTAAATTTTTATATAAAAGAGTTATATTGCTTTTATTTAGAGACGAACAGACAGGCGAGGCAAAATTATAAGTGTTCAGTTTTTTTTAATCTGGCCGTATAAACTTAAAAATTGGAATGATTTACTTTTGCTTGCGTTTGTTATTAATGAACAAATGAATTTTATTAACTTTAAAAACAAAATAAAAGCTTATAATGTCGGAAAGCTAAATATGCAAATAAACATTTATAGTAATGTGTGAGAAAGAAGATAAGATCGTGTCCTTGATTTGATTCGTGATTTGGATTCTTAAAGAAATGGAATGTGAGAAAATATTAATTTCTGAGTTATTAATTTGCTAATTTTGATTTGAAACTTCTTTTATATTGGCAAGTGAAATGATGATAGGATTTCTTAACATTCAGATAATGATACCTTAATATAAACCGCAAATTTTTATTTAAATTTCTACTGAAATTTGATTTGCAGACCACGGAATTGGTTTAGCATTCAACATCAAAAAAATGTCACCCTGAAGTAAAATATTTTGTGTTTACATTATTAACAAAATTATTATTTAATTTAAAGACTTTGTGAGTAAAAATTAAGTCAAATAATATTAAATATAATAATTAGTTTTTGTATGTTTAGAACAAAAATAAGGATTGTTACATTAGAAATAAAGTAATTATTTGAAGTATTTTCTCTCAGACTCTTAGAATTTATTACCTTCTATATCTGAAGCTTGTTAAAATATAATACAGAAAGAAAGACGATTTACACTTTCAATATACGATGTTTTTCATGAATTAATGTAAACGAATAAGCTAAGTGTATATTTAATTCTAATATACATATATGTATGCATGCGTATACATGGGTATACATGGGTGTACCTACGTACATTGCAGGTGTATACATGGGTGTACCTACGTACATTGATATGTGTGTATTTAATTTCTAAAATACCTAACCATTCCTTAAAACTGCACAGTTTTATGAAATATTAAATTTGGTTAAATTGTGGCACTCTCATCTGACAATACTGCTGACTGTATTTAGTCCCATTGAAACATGGCTGAAATTTTACCTCTTGATTGTAATATATGTTTTTTGTAGGGCTATTAGACTGCAAGAAATTAAAAAAAAACTTCGTTTCCAAAATTGTCATGGAATGAGATAGATCATTTTACGACATACGAAAACGCTTTAATTTTTTAATGCTAACTTCAATTGTCAGTGACTTTTAATTTAAGTATTTTTATAAACAAGGATTTGATATTATATTCACTTCTGAGTGTAATTATATATGGTTTATTTTAAAACAAATAATTATCAAAACACATTAATTAATAAGAACAATAAGGGTATTTTAATTTCAATTAATGATTAGATGTTAAAAACAATATTAAAATATTTTTTTGACCTTGTAGATTTTTCTGATTTGTGTATCAAATCTTAGTGTCTTTTTTATTACTCACAGTCTACGTGAGAGTAATTAACAAAAAATTAAATTTCAAAATTGAATTGGTCCATCCAGTAAAGCTTATTGTACCACTGTAAAGCTAGCTGTAAATAGAATAATCCTTATATATGACAAACTAGTAATTTTAGTAGTCTCCACTGAATTAGACAAATTAAGATAAATTATTTAAGAAAAAAAAATTTTCATCTTACTTTTATATTACTAAGCATAATTTTGGTTAAAAATGTCCATAGGGATGTGTTTACTTATGTTCTTTCATTTCATTTACAGAAAATATCTGTTGTTGGAAACAAGACAAATTCCTGACAAACATATGATTTGGCAGAAATACATATATTTAAGAGAGGTTATTGTGGCAAATCTGAGAACTCTTTTGACTATATTATATTACCCTGACCAAGCAAAAGCCAATCATCTTACTGTATTACTAGTAAAATTGTTGTCTGCAAAAATAGTTCATTTGTTGTGTTTAGTCCTATATACATACTGAAACTTTCCAAATATAATTTCATAATTTAATCATCTTTATTTTAAACGCAGAAAAGGAATTGTCTTTAAATTGAATCCAATAAGTTAACAACTACAAACACTGGGAGACTTTGTTATGAAAAAAAATTAATTTAAAAGGAACTTATAAAGATAGCTTGCAGAAATGAATAATTATTCCAAGTTCCTTTCCAATACTAATATTGTTAGAAAACAAATTGTACCAGCAAATCTCATTTGCTAGAGAAAATATTGTTCGCCATATTTGTCATAGCTTTAAATTTCTCTTTTGGAAAATTTGCGTTGTAAAAAACTTAGTATATATGTTATGTATATTATAGCATTTAAAGAATTTCCTTTCAATAAGATAATGTACTCAAATCAATTCTATATGGGTACGAGGAGACTAAGGTGCAGCCGTGGTCGCATGCCGTCGTAATAATAAATAAGTATATAAAGGGATCAGCATAGCAGCAAAACAAACTTAATCGTATACATATATATACAGAGATGTATAGACTGTACACACACATGTATATATACATAGCCTCTTTACATACCACGGCTATACCTAGGTCACGACCGTACACTTATAGAATTGAATTGGGTATATTTTCTTTTTGAAAGGAAAGTCATGAAAGGAATGTTTTTGAACAACGCAAATTTCTCTAAATGTGAAAAATATTCAGGCTATGACGATTATTGCAAGAAATATCCTCTTATTTTGTGCTTTTCAATTAGTTTTTTTTCAATATTTTTTTCCATAGTTTATTCAATAATATGTATATGGTGTTAAAAAATTAGATATTAAAATGTAAATATCCAAAAACTCTAATATTTCTCAGAATCAAATGTATATTTCCCAGAGTGGTATATGGGACCATACTGATTTCGTTTATTAAAAGCCATTTAATATTACGACGTTCTCTTTACAATCTGTATTCAGTCAATTATCATAAAGTTTAGTATTTACTTGTTTTCACTTTGTTGCTTCACAGCCCTAGATTTGACCTATACTTAGTTAAAAAATTACAACAAAATATGCACATTATCAAAGGTTTCTTAAAGAGATGAGCCAAAGCTAACTGCTGTGAAAAGTAAAAGCACTCACTTTTTAAGACTTTAAAATTAAAATATTAATATTTTAAAGTATCCATTTCATGGCATAACATTCAATATCTGTCGTTCCCAGCGATTTTTTACTGAACCATTTATTGACATGAATTATTTTTTATATATTATATTCTGCCCTAGTACTCGATAAAAACATTGCGTCGATCACAAATAATGATTAACAGCAAACAATAATATCTATTTCAGTTAACAAACACAGGGACTCTAACAATAAATTTTTTCCAGGGTGCTGTCTACCTGAAGTTAATTAAAAGAGACTGCATATGCTGGAACATAAAAATGGTAATGTCAAATAAATTTTACACACAACTTAAAATTAAAGAAAAACAATTATTTATTATTGCGATGAAAAATTGACTCTTAACCACAAAATACAATAGTAAAAATTACATTTCGAAATATGTGAAAAAATTTTAGTGCATATTTAAATGCACGTGATTTTTCGTAACGGGATTGTTACGAAAAATGTACGGAATAAATTTACATTGCATTAGAGAGGAAACGATATTTCGTATTTTTTTACTTTAGCGAACGCTCGCCCGACTTCGAATTTGGATCGTCCTTTTAGATCAATTATTATATTTAATTTATATGTTTTCATAACAACTTCTTTTATCTGAACAAAATCATCTACAGAATAAAACTAATTTTGCAGTAGAATTGTACTTAATGATTAGTTAATGATATTATTAACGTAATTAACTATATTGAATGAAATCTTATTATAGTTGTGATCTATCTAAACCTATTAAACGACTCTTTATTTTACGGAATTATCCATATGTTTTATGTTTCGTTTTCATTATATATCCATGCGGAAGTATAATAATTTTTATTTAATATATCAACATATTTTTATAGGATTCCCCATATGAAGCATTTAATTCTAAAACTTCATGTATATAGGTGTAGAACTTTAGAAACTGTGAGATCGTGATGAACGTATCAATGGATATAACGAAGAATTGCAAAATCGAAACCATAAAAATTACGAATGATTACATTCAATTTTAAACCACCATAATATTTGAAAATTATTATTTCTTGTGATTTCTTTCGTAGCAGGCATAGTTTGAACTTGGAATAAATTTACATCGCATTAAATACATTCGCCCGCCTTTTTACATTGCAAACCGTTATTGTTCCCCCGAATGCAGACCTTGCGCGTAGATTATCACGCTTAATATATGTATTCTGATATCAACAAGGTATTCCAGGGCAATAAAATTATCATAGAAATAGGAGTCGGTTCCTTAGATACTCTTCTTATACTCTGAGTATATGATGATTACAAATAAATTATGCAGTGCTATCACTGTGACATCTTCAGGTAATTTTATTTGATAGCGACTCTCATAGACCGGTTCGGCTACAGTAAATATTCAGATATTTTTTAAAAATGCTTTATTGCAAAACATATACAATTCGCCACATTAATTTTTAATCGATTTTATATCTACATTTACTTTAACTCGTCGTATTATTTTCCCCTGTGTTTTTTTGGTACATGTTAAGATTACGTAAGATTAATTTACGGACCAGTTGCCACATCCTAACCGATCTGTTAATTATAGTTTTAAGTTTCAATTTTCAAAAGTCAATAAGCCTATTGATTTTTGAAAGCTAGGACTTTACATGGCCACAAAAATAGATAATTCATTTACTAGATAATTTATGTCAGTTAAATTAACCAAAATGCTACTTTTGTTGTAAATTAACCAAAATGCTACTTTTAAAGAGAAGTTTTGGATATGTAGAGTTTTAACTGAATCTATATAATAGCATACATGTTATTTAAAAAGTATATATTCGCATAAAAACAAAATTAGTGCAATGAAGTTCATCAAATTATTTTCATACACATTTTCGAAGTATGAGATAAAATGAAATATACCAGTAATTAGGATTTACGAAAATTAACTTAAAATTAATATTTTAAAATATTACTTTTTTGAAGATTTGGGATACGGAATATTGCCAACTTATCAGTAGATTCATACAATGTATGTATCAAAGTCCTTTTCGCCAGAACCTATATATTTAAATAGGACTAACCTCTTAACGGACAATATTAGATATGATCTTCATCTTTTGTATTTCTCTATTTCTCCGAATATAAAATATTTTATATACTTACATGGTACACGATAGATAACATACAACTATACTATTATAATCTTCCTTTAAAACTATATATTTCAAAACGTATTTAATAGTGTGGAGAACAAGTCAATAGGAATCGTCGCCTCCCTCGTATTTCGGGCAGTTTTGATTTTTTAAATCAGAACTATGTTGAATGTATACGGAAACTATACCTTTATACATCCTACACTTAATATCACTCGTTGAAAATATAAATAAAAAACTATTTTTCTCATGTGGGTTAAATTTTTAAAATGTAGATTGTAAGCGCTCTGAAAAATTTTATTTCGATTAAAGAATTATTCAAAAATTTTATATTTAAATCGATTTGGTAATGCCGTCCTCCTTCCTAAAATATTTTAAGTCTGTCTTAGCTTCACCGGAATAAAATAAATTGATTTTTTGAGTAAAGTAATTAAATTAGTCAACACCATAAAGTATAAAATTTTATAAACACATGGAACATCGATTATGTAATACATGCGACTATTTCCCTCTTAACAGGGTCCTAATGAAAACATTATATTTCCTACTAAGATACACCTTGTGATGCATTATTTATGGTTTTAAAATTATAATTAGATTTTTTCTGGCTGCGCTTGATGACTTGTTTATGAAATCCGCTTCTTTTTTGCTTTGTTTGTGAAATCCGCTTCCTTTGAGCTTTCAAACGACCACAGAGCGCGTAGATTGTCACTAGTTTCGACCTATGTGCACGTCCTTTTACATGTACTGGATATTCGTGTAATAATATTATCATAGTAATAGGAATCCCGCCCTTGGATTTGTTTATGACCTATTCCATGGGAATGATAGTGTGTGGCACAATCCCTGTAATATCTTTGGAGATGTTGATTAAGTTTTGACAGTTTTACGTTTATTTTCGACTGGGTTTAGTTTTTAGATTTAAAAGTAATGATTGGAACGAATTATATTTTATTTCCATCCGAGAAATGTTATATGTATAAATAGAAAGTTAGTGTTATATGTTGACAGTAATTTAAAAAAATTAAATAAATAATTTAAGTAGACCTGATAATTATAAATTATAAAACATACACACACACATAAATCAATGTGTATATATATATATATAAATATATATATATATATATATATATATATATATATATTTATATATACATATATATATATATATATATATATATATATATATAAAGCAAATTTTACCTAATTCGTCCCCAAGCCATGTTTTATATTGAATGAAAACTATAATATGTACATTGATAAAAGTTTCATATTGATCGGATAAAACAAAAAAGACACTAATATTCCTTTTCATAGAATTAGCATGATAATAGTTGTGAAATAAAATACAAGATATTGAGCTGGTAAAGCAATACGAGTTTGTAATCTGATTCAAAATATATATATTTTAGATAGTCTGCGTTGAGGAAAAAAGTCTAATGAAAGAGGATATAAAAATATAAATTAGAAACCAAGTGAAAGAATTTTAAATTAAATGCCTAGGGGATACTCCAATTAAATCGCAATACTTGAACTAGTCGAACATTTTAATAAATGAGGAAAACAAATATTTGTACAATATGTATTAAATGATACACTCTCAGGAAGTTGCATCAAAATGTCAGACACATATTGATTTAAACCTTTTGCACATATTTTGAATCATAAATATTTCAAATTATCAGATCCAAGATACTAGTTAGCACATCAAGAAATGATCAAATATTCACTATTCACTTTATTTTTACCTAAACACTGTGCCATTTACAACATCCGTATCAGCCTGGGGCGTGTCCTTAAATTTTATCAAACTGTCTCACCTTCCTTACCAGCATATATTGTCTACCTTTACCAATTTCCTCTCTTATATGTCTTATAAATAAAAAAAATATGATAACGGGTTTTACCAGTGGAAATACGACTTGGGGAGAATGAAGAAAAAA
This sequence comes from Druceiella hillmani, assembly GCA_039881145.1. NCBI lineage: Eukaryota > Metazoa > Arthropoda > Insecta > Lepidoptera > Hepialidae > Druceiella > Druceiella hillmani. The sequence goes on from JAYKKI010000022.1 coordinate 2,323,864, forward strand.
CTTATTTAAACTATGATGGTTTTTAAGTATAAACATTTCTGAGGTGCCAAGTTGCGTTCTATACATAGGATAGTGGTTTAATATAACTAAAAGTTAGGTAAGGTGATCCACGAAGAAACTTACTGAGAGCAATTGATAAATCTTAGGGGAGGGATTGGAAAGATTATGTGTTTAGGTATATTGTAAAATCTAATATTGTTTTATGTTTACTGAATAAATTTGAAAAAATAATTAGTTTCACAGAAAATTATGATTGTAAATCAAAGCTTACTTAGATTTGATAACCCTTTGAAATAATTGGTTTAATAAACAACTTTACGAAAAATTCAAACTCGTGCATAATCATATTAAACAATCTGGAATATCATAATTTTTCTGGTATCACAGACGAGAGGGAATATATATATATATATATATATATATATATATATATATATATATATATATATATATGTATATATATATATATATATATATATATATATATGTATATATATATATGTATATATTTTTTTTACCGCATTTTAAAATGTATGACCTACTTGATAACTCGACAAGTAATTAGGGGCTTATAAAAATATTTATAAAATAAATAGAAAGTGATAAAAGCTGAAAATTTATGTTTATTGTCAATTTCAATTTAAATCAATTTATTGCAGTACAACTTAGTATCCAATATGGTTGCTATTGTTGGATTTAACCATGGAACTAATCGTGGTTATTAGGCTCATCCATATAACCGTTTTATAAGAACACAACCTCGATGATATCGAATTACATATTTCTATAGGACTGTTGTTCCAAGCTATTTAGCAAGTACCATAAAGTTGGTTTATATTGTTAGTGCGCTGAGTTGCTTTTTCTACTTAACTTACCATAGATGCTTTATAGGATTTTAGATCTGGGCTATTTACGGGCCAATCTAGTACCGACATGGACTCCATCCCGAAGATTTGACGGACTGCTCTATATGCTTTGGGTCGTTATCGTATTGAAACATCCATATAACAGGGAGCGTTTCTCCAGTATTAGTGAACATAGTTTCTTGTAATATTTCTTGGCATTGATGTTGATTACACATGGCTTAAATTAATTTTAGTCTCACTTTAAGTTGCGTAGTCACCCCAAACTTTCAATTGTCGTGCCTTGATATTTGACTTGTGTTTTTTTGTATATTATATTCATTTTTGCTTTTCAAATACGCCGAACATATTTTTGTTCACTAATGAAATAGTATTTATCTTGGTCTTGTTGAAATATAACAAATGCTTTCATTGAGAATAACTGGAAATTCACTGGGTTTTCTTTTCGCGACTGTGACCATTTTACATTTTTTGTGGAGGCATTTTTCTTGAAATTTCCGTCCCGGGATAGTTGTATTACAAGTTTTGAATTTATATTGATATTGTACAGCGTTCTAAGCTATATTTTGGGAACAATTAATTTGAATTTGCTATTTTGCGGTATAACCATCCACGTAGATAAAAATATAATTATTATATTTCGTATTTGTGTATTACTACTTTCATATTCATGTTTTTATTTTGAAAATTACAATGAAAATATGCACATTAACAACGCAAGAATTAATTGCTGTGAAAGGAAAGTATTTACTTTTTAAAACTTTCAAAGTAATACATACGAACTTTTTAAAGTACTCAAGGCAATACAATAGCACAAGATACAGAAGCTGTCATTCCGAGTTATTTGTTATTATGTCAGTCATTTATAGATATAGTTATTTTCAATAAAAGTAAATCGAGACAGTAATTGATCATAACACCATTACATCAAACATTAGTACTTTAAAAAAAACATACATATATGAAATATGTTTTTACTACGAAGAAAAATTTACTGTAAGATACTAAATACTACGTTTGTAAAAATATGAAAAAATTCTTAGCTCATAAAGGAACACATGTGAGTTTTTTATTCTTAAATTGCTCTGAAAAAGGCGTAGAATAAATTTATATTGCAAAAAAATGACGTTTTTATACCTTTTTCTCATTACCGACTCTCTCGTATTGTACCTTCACATGCGTAAACTCCACGAAGATTTTCACATTTAATTCATTTGTTTTCATGTCAACTGCTTTGTTTCAAATTTTACGTTCAATTCATTTGTTTTCATATCAACTCGCAGCAATATTAGTAATAAAATATAAGAACTCTCTACGGCAATTTAATTTTATCGCCAGTTTAATACCATTTATGTATTAAAGCCGGAATGTATAGGATAATATGATTGCCTAGTGAATTTTGACTTTTAAAATCATGAAAAGTTGTGAGGAGTATTTTTTTAAATTAAATCTGAATCTCTTTATTAGCGAAGTAAGGGTTTAATTACAAATAGCTAATAATTGTAGCTATACAAATCAAGGGTTGGTTGAATTTTGATGCTGAGTTTTTGAAACCTTTGGACCCTTTACTTAATAAACTCTAGCTAAAAACCAGTAATAAATTTACTGTACTTGTAAGCCTTATTAAAGCAATAAAATCTTAAAAAATTATATAATTTCAGAAAATATTTCTTTTGCGATTAACATTGATTTGAAAATCAAATATCTCAACTAGTTGTACTAGAATTGGGATAACCATATCAGCTAATTCATATTCCTACCATTGTGAATAAAACCAGTGTTTTTTACATTTAGTCATCGGAATGAATATTTTGTAGTTATTTATTTCAGAAATTACCTTAAAATTGAAAGAAAATCGTACAAGGGATTATGACGCATTAATGTAGAATATTAGAATCCCTAATTGCAAAGGTCATTTGTGAAAATTGGATACACATTTTTAGGAAATGTATCAAGAATGTTGTCGTCAATTATTGGATAGACTCCTTGTTTAGTTTATCGCCAATTTGTGCAATGAACATTATTCTTAATATATTTTCAATCTGGAAAATATATTAATCATCGCTTTTGTTATATGGTAGCCGCCGACCTCTCACGGCATCAGTGACGTTAGTTTATTTGAGCTTTAGCTCTATTAAACTAATAAAAGATGGGCAAGCTCCAAAAAATAATAAACGCGCAGTATAATGGAAAACCCATCCTACAAAATTTCAAACAAAAAGTGAAAATTTCCAATACAGCCGTCATAAAAGATAAGTACTTCCATATGGTAAGATAAAACAATTTCTAATTAGTTATATTTTATCATGAGGCCAAAATAACAAAAAGTTACCTTATTGGCTATGCTTTTTATTGGTTTAGATAATTTACATCTTTTTTCTATTATTCCATGATTATGGAACAGGGTGGAGATTCAATTAGGGAGCAGTAGAGAGAAGAAGAACATCTCTTCTGAGTTTTGTTTATGATGATCCTGATAGTTCTACAGTTTTACAATTTAGATAGTTAGAAACGTTTGTATACAGCAATTGCAGAGAACTCTGTATACCTTACGTGGCTTTATTCAATCCTTCAATTTATACCTCACCTTGATTTGATCCCGCTAAGCTGCAATTTTAAGGGAGTTTATAAATAGCGCAGATGATTTCCGTCTAAATTTAATTGGTTACGAGGCAGTTTTTATAATTATTATTTAGTTTGATAATACAGTTACAAAATTTGTCAACTTTTTTTACTAACTGTTTCCACGTCTATAATACTATCCTAATCAATGGATTGCCAAAATTAAGAAAAAGGAGAAAGAAGAGGATAACTTATGACTCGCATATTTATAAAACAAGTAAAATGGGTCACGGCGTGAAAAATTTGAAGCAGGAAATTGTCAGCATACACATTTAGGAGTAGATATAACGGAAAATTTGAATGTAAAAATATAGGAAGTTATGATTTATGAACCACAAGAATCGATTGTGATAGCTTGTTTTTTTTTAATGAAAATTGTAGTTTTACTCGTATATTACCGGTTATAAAACTGTAAACTTAACTTTGTAAAGAGTAGTAAAAATTAAATGCAGCTGAGAGCGAAAAGAACTTCGTTACTAAACGAGGTTTCAATACTTTTAATATTTTAAAAATATCTTGAAACCTTGGCAACAAAAATAATATCGTAATATTTATTCTTATTTATTTCTGATTCAAGCAAGGTAATTATATTTGAAAATATAATGGAAACGTGAAATGTAGCGCTCTGTTTGTCTATTAAGTTCTATTTACTCACTAAGTTTTGTTGACTAGAAATTAGGAGTATTTAAATAGATATATTTTATCGAAAACTGCAAAACTTTGTTTAGCAAAGTTTTTACCTTCTTGTACGTAAGAAATCTTATTACGAATTGTTATTACTTAATTCTTTTTGAAACATACAAATTTATTCATACACCATGAACGTAACGGTTATTTTTACTTTTCTTTAAGCCCAAATATAAACAAAATATTTTCTGTTTCGCTAAGGAGCTTCCTTCAGCCTGAGGTTAATGTCATTTAATGTAAAACTGTGATGAGACTCAATGAAGAAATATTTCATCTCATTCGACCGACCCTTCGGTTAACTGACTGGAAAATATATTTTTTACTTCAACAATGTACGATCTAATCTTGTTTCAAATTTTTGTAGACTGAATTGAAGTGAGATTGGACGTAACCTTGTTATAAAGAGAGTATATCGATGAAACAAAAATCAGACTGTTATGTCTGAAGTGATAGTCAATGCATAGAGTGTGCTTGATGATAAATTAAAGATAATAAATTTACGGCTTTACTACCGCTAATCATTAATTTGTGTAAAATACATTATTTGTAAGCAGATTTTCAGTTAAGTAAAATATTAATGTTTAATTCAAAAATAAATTAATAATTATGTAAGAAGTTTTTCACAATCAAAATGTTTTATTTCTTATCAAAATGTCTTATTTCTTCATCAGCATGTGTTCATTACAATATCTTTTACGAGGCAGGCCAAAAAAACAAAAAGTACTTAAGAAATATTAAAGAAAAAAATACTATATTTTCAAAATATTTGTTATGATAGCTATCATATTAACCCTATATTGTATTAATTATTTAAAATAATGCAATATAAATTAAAGTGGTAAAAACCTGTATTATAGTGTGTTATTATATTAATACGAGTAATTTTAATGTAATTAGGCAAGTGCTTTAAGATTTGTCATCGAATTTATTTCCTGGTTAAAAAGTTTTGTTTATACTAGTGAAAGTTACCATTTCAGTGAAGGTCAAATGAATTAGTAATATTAAAATATACTCGAATTTAATATAAAACGAAAAACGAAACATTATATTATACCATTCATATGTATGTTATTTAGAGAATTAAACCACTTGCACAAAAAGACAAACCGGCAGAATCATTTTTGAAAGTTTAATTTTATTATGAATGCAAAGAATCGCTAACAAAATTCCCGTAGAAACAACCATTTAAAAACAAAATTATAAAAAGGGTAGCATGTGTCCCGCCAAAAAGAATATAAATTTCACACGTATTTGACTTCAACAATCCAACATTATTTATTATTGCAATTACAAAAGGGAATTCTCCTTTCATAAATTATGAATTACAATATACAATTTAACACCTCAAAGTATTTGAAAAATGTTTAACCCACATATGGTTTTGTGTGATTTTTTCATGCCAGGTTGACTCCGAAAAACGGCACTGGAATAAATTTACATTGCATTACTGTGGTACCTATATCCGCTGCTTTTGAATTACCAACTGTCTCTCACGTGTTTCTGCATGTATTACGTTTGCGTATATAACTCAAATTATTCCACTTGTTTTTGTAGGTATTGCCAGATAATGCTATAAAATATTATAGCCTCCTTGATGGGATGTGGAACCCGAAATTTTTTTTCAGCTTTCCGAGTCTTTAATATAGTTTTGACTGTTTTGTGATCGTAATTCACTTAAAATTATATTTATGTTTTGTTAGTGCTAGCTTAATAAAACAATGTTAAATGCATGTACGTAAATACGCATAAAGTAATGCCTATATAGCCCATAAAGTAATGGATGACTGGCACACAACAAAATCATCTCAGGCTTATGTAAGCGTCGTAATTAAACTTGCGGAGTTTTTTAAACTCAACATAAGGGAATGAAATAAAAGAACATATGGAATCGGAGAGAAAAGCAAAGGTAGAATAAAAGATAAATATATTGAATAAATATTTGTTCAAACTACTTTTCTCTTACTAATTACTGTGACACTGTAAACAACATAATATTAATTTGTACACATTCGAAGTAGCGGGTGATGGTTGGATATACGGAAAAATTTAGTACTACTAAATGTATTACATTTATCTATTATTGGGGTATACGTGGCCCAATTTTGGGGCTCTGCATTCAAAAAGGAAGACAAAAAAGACTTTACAGATCACTCACCTCTCCCTCGAGCGGTCCGTGATTCAGGCGTTTTTTTTTTCAGAAACCGTTTGATGTAGGGTCTTAAGATTTGACAAAGTCATTAGGCATTTATCTCGATAGTAAACGCTAAACAAATTTTGTAAAATTTGTTTGAGGACGTATATAATATACCTGATTTATTTCAATTTCTCCTTTTGTGAAATTACTCCAAAATTTTACATAAGATGGTCTTATATATATTGTTGAAAATGTCTACAATAAATATACTTACTCTCTGCTGTCCCAAATCTTATGAAATTGTAAAAAAAACAGCGACAACAAAAGCGAAACATAATCGAGTTTTACTTAAAGTATAACGCAAAATTATGGTGATTGATTGATGAATGAAAATCTTGAGGTTATTATATTATGAAAAAATTTTAAACCTGTAAATTCTGTAATAGACGATTTATTTATAGGCCGGAAAATAATATTTTGAGTTTCATATCAATGTTAGGTAACCATAAATATTTTAATATTTTATATTAAAATGTGAACATAAGCTATCTGAAATAATTTAATACATTGACATTCTAACATATAAAAATATTAGTATCCGTAACTGCAACCCAAGAACTCATTAAAAAAATATGCGTAAAGTGTCGACAGGCAGAAAAGATATTAAAAACAATAAATTAATCGTCTAACCAAATTCCAACCTTATATTCCTTAATATAACTTCCGCTAAGAGCACTCATGTTATATTTCGAATATTTCGAAACACTTTTTTATTTATAATTTCTTTATGAGTGAGTGACAATAAACTGTCCGATATTCTTTGCCGATATATTTATCGTTCGCTTACCCCTAAAACTTTTTTACTGTATGCCATGGTCATCGTATATTTCACTGTATGCCATGGTCATAAATATTTATATATACATAATACAAGTACTATAATCTGAGATAAACATACATTAAAATTAGTGCTAAATATAAACTAAATTTTTTTAAGTGTAACCTCTTGTAGAAGGTAATATATTCACAGTATTTCTAAACACTATTTTAAAAAATAGTGGTTGAAAATAATTGTTTCAAATAAAATGGAAATATTATATATATATATATATATATATATATATATATATGTATATTATATATTATATTTTATATCATTGTTTCCTATGTCAAAATTATGAATATTTTTCGTTCTTTTAAAGTCAAATGAAATGTTGAGTAATAAATTTCACACAAAATATTTTTAATGTCAATACAGAGGGGTTACGCATACTTCTGTCACCAATTGTATATTTATCGTAGCAATAATTTAATCTTTCAAACGTGGGAAAATGGACAATTCCGATGTGGTTCAATTCTAGAAGTAGTCCATTGTTACTATTATCGTGGTTAATTTGCTTTTATATTTTTTTAAATTAAGGAGTATTAAATGTAAGTTTTGTGAAAATAAGATGTATAAGTACATAGCCAGAATTTCTGAAAATGTTAAAATTAAGGAAATAAGTATTATATACAATTAAGTACAAAAACTACTTGTTATTTTGAAGTAATATATGGCGTGCGTAGTTACATTAAAAGTATGTGAAAAATTCTTAGCCCTCATGACAATACGAATAATTTTCTCATGACGAAGTTAATCTGAAACGCGATATACAATAAATTGACACCACTTTAAAGGGGGGAATGACATTTGGCTTATCTTTTTTTTTTACAATGCCGACCTACACACTTTGTGTTCAAATGCGAACCAACCGAACAGATTGGTATAATTGAAGTACGTATTTTCATACAAACTAGATGGCTCAGCATGCCCTGCTTGTCTGTAGTGGAATTTTATTCCATGGTTTACTCTACGTCAATAAAGTGAGGCATTAATACGTGGACAAAATTTCGAGTATTTAATGAGAATTTGTTTGTATTACCACATTTGGTTGAGAATTTTTTTGAGGAAATAATATGGGTATTGCAATATTTTATGTCAAGTACCACAATCTATATTATCAATTATATAATTCTTATTATTATGAAATGTGTTATTACGAAAAACAATTTATTTCAGGCCATTTTCGAAAGTAATCATCTATGTACATTATTATTAACTGAAAATTTGTATCTACGATTATCTACTGAAGAAAATCTGTAAAGAATTTTAAGTATATTTACTTAAATGGTATAAATGGTGTAATGGAAATATGAATGGTATATAAATAGGAAAACCTTGAATTTAATATATTCGTTATGTTTTCAAATTTCGAGTAATTTTAGGTGTTTCTTAACAATATTCAAAATCATTGTTTTAAGAATGTAGGATACTTTTGTTATTAAATTTTGAGGAGTAAAAATAGAACGAACAGACGGAAGTTGTTTCACGTATTTTTACATGTATTCATGCTTGTATGTGTGTGAATTCTGATGTTACTTTCTGGGTTGGAAAGAACAAACGAATTAGACAAATGAAGTGTCATTAGAACTAACTTCCGGGTATCCTTGGGTAGGTGACATCACGATCCTTAGGCCAACCTACATTTCGCCCACCTGAAAAAATAAAAATTTGACAGGACCGATATGATGGATGTCAATTTAAAATTATTAACTAGCAGATTTGAAAAATTAGCAATAAATAAGGTCTTTAATAAAAAAATGTTTAAAACCTTGCTAAGCAACATTCCATGGAAATTGGCCGTAAACGATTCGGTAATGTTGGAATTTAAAATTTACAATATATATGTGTATTGTATGAAAATTCAACAATATATATGTGTATTGTATGAAAATCTTCAATTATAACAGAAATATTTAAGTTAATTAATTTGTTTAAATTGATTAGGAAAGCTTGATACACTTTTTCATTTCGCAAATTTAAAGAATTCCCCAGTTCACATAAAGAAGGTACGCAAAGTATTCAAAAATATTTACGTGTCCTTTAAATTTTATATTTATTTCAACTTCACATAAACAAAAGTATTTGGACCTCAACGGAAACTTAGATTTCAATTTGTTATTAGCTAATATGTAGAATAATTTAAAGACAGCTTCTCCCATTTTTCACATTTATCCCATTTTATCACGGATCATATCTTTAGACAGAGATCATCTGTTTATTTCACGCGGTATAATATTATTTAAGTATCTCAGTGTTTTAATCGGTAGAAATTTAAGCAACAATAATGATGAAAAAACGTACCATACATATTGGAGATATTGTGAAACGCTACACTTTCGTAACCATGATAAGAGTAGTATAAGACTAATTTGAGATTACTTTCTTCAAAATGGGTACCAAAATTTGAAATTAAATTAGGAATGGAATATTATAATGTTTGTAATAACGTAAAAGTTTTTTATGCTGTGACAAATATAGTATATTTCCAAATTTTAAAAGCAAATATATTATTTCCAAATTGTAATATACATACTTATTAAATTCTATTATAATTTTTAAAAAAAATTAGGTATTAAAGTTGATGTCAGAAAAAGGGAAATTTGCTTTGTAATATTACCATAGCCATTGAATAAAAATATCGTTTCTAAATTGTTTCGTTTTTTATCTGCACCCTTGAAGAAGTATATTACAGAAATATTGTTAGTATTTTTAACGTACACAAAATCAAATAATACTTGAATTAAGCCCTATTTGAATTTGTCTATATATTTGCTAAGCTAATATTTACAGAAAGTACATAATTCCTTTAAAATTACAAACTTTGGGAAACGAAAGAGGTCTCTAAAAAGATCACAGTATCATATCGGAAAAAATTTGGTCAATTTCTTCTTGCGAAATGGAAATTATTATGAAACACACTTTCCTTCTTGTAAATGTTGGTGTAATACGAAAGGGGAGAAATTATTTAATGTAGGCAATGTCACAAAAGTGATAGTATTTAATTTTAAAGATTACGGTCTTAACGATCCAGTATTTGTACAAACAAGAGTCATTGGTAAGTATTATTCGGATGTAATTGTTATACGTTTATATATTAAATAAGCATAATAAGCAAAGGAACAATAAAGAAAGTGAAATATTCACTGATTTTCTTCATATAATTAACAGAAAGCTAACACTATAACTTCTTCCCTAGAGAAACAAATAACAGCAGATGATAAGAAGTTTATTAATTCATCACTAGACGTTACCATTGGCATCTTAGTTGGTTGTTTTTTCAGCCATATGCTTCTAGCGATAGCGCGTGTAAAATTAAATGTAGCTAGCCCTTATAATTAGTAATTTTCACGATAATGGTTGACCAATAAATATTTCATTTAACGTTAAATAAATTTTGTTCCACTGAAGAAAATTTTATATCAGTCATGACTCGATATACGGAAATTCTAAACTACCGCAAGTTTCAACTCTCTATATTTTTTTAATATTATCAATGATATTTTCTAGCTCTCCTTAGTCTAATTTATATTTGATTACTTATCTGGATATGGCCTTAAGGCGATGAGATCTCTCGACGATCTTGAAGAATTTGATTTTCAAGGTCCGCCCCTTTCTCTTTCCGATAAACTAGCAACGCAAGGCGCTTGGCATATTAACAAACTAAATTACACGCGTCAATAACACGCTATCCACAAGTATGCTTATTTTGTGACATGCTCTTTGAAATGTTAATATGGTTATTAAATGTTACTTAATGGCGTATTTATATCTTTGACGAAAAACGACTATTTTTGGAAAGTTTATTATAAACTCTAGGAATATGTAGTGTTATTATTTTATGATGAAGAAAGAGATCAAACCTGTATTTATAATTCAGGCAGATTATTGTTTTTAGTTTTTATATTTTTATATAACTGAAATATTTCATTTCGTGGTGTCCATTATTTTCAGTTTTATATTTAACAGTGTAAAGCGTTAAAAAAAATATATATTTTTATTTTTTGTATATTTATAAATATATTTAGAGACATGTGATTATTTAAACAATTAAGGTTAGTAAACAATTAACTTCACGAATCTGTAGCATAGTGGACTTAATTGTAAAATGTTATTACTATTTCTTTTCGATGTCCCCTTAAATTGGACATTCAGAGGATTTCAACGTAGTCACAATAAATACAAAATAGATAAAAATAGATAACATAATAAGTCATATATTCTTTACTTCCTTTTTATGCATTTTATATAAACTTTATAATTTTAGTTTTAAATTGTTATATTAGTTAACAGAGATTTTTCGGATTGGAAAATATTCTGTCATTTCCTGAGCCGCCAACTTTCTATGTGCAGAAAATCACGTCAATTGGTTGCACCACTGCGACGTAAAATGAGGATAAACTAACACACTTTGCAATTTGTAATATTTTTTGGAGTCGTTTTGTTAGTTAAGATATGATTTTCTAGGTTGAAAAATAGCCCATATTTTTCCTTATTCACCATCTAGTTTTTCCTTATTCCTTATTCACAAAAAAACAATTTTTTGTACACAGCTTTTTTTCGGATTTGTTGGTTCATTGGGACGTGAAAGAGAGACAAAACAAACACATTTTTGCATATTTATTATTAGTTGGGATTGTAATATTAATAAGGATAGTATTTCACAGGTTGGTAAGTAGCCTGTGTCATTTACTTGGTTTGATCTGTTGATTAATTGTGACGTGAAAGAAGGAGAAACAAATATAGTTTCTGATTTGTTGATTTTGGGATTGCTATATTAATTAGGATAAGATTGTACACGTTGAAAAATAGTCTATTGTTAGTAATATAACGTCTATTGTTTGCTACTTTGCATCCTGAACGAATAATAAACGAACAAACTTTTGTATTTTTAATATTGGTCGGAATTTTTTGTCTTAGTTGGGATGAAATTTCTAGTATTGGAAAGAATATGTTATTTCTTGGCTCGCCAATTATCTCTTTTGCTGAAAATTACGTCAATCTCTATCATCATTACAATAAAACGACAAACAAATACATATTTGAATTTTTAACATTAGTTGGGATTGTCACATTAGGTAGAACGAGATTTCCCACGATTATAAGAAGCCTACGTTATTTCCTGACTACGTGCAGGAAGTAACGTTGATTTTTTGCTCTATAATGACTTGAAAGAAGTACAAATAAACATACTTTTGCATTCATGGTATTAGTTAGGATCATTATAATACCCAAAATGATATTTCTCGAGATGAAATGCTTAGGTCACCAACAGTGGTACTGTATAAAGTTTGTGAACCCAAACACGAATTGATATAAAAAAAACAAACAGAAATATAAAAAAAATTAACAAGCGGAAAGGACCGCGCAAAAAGTTTATAGTTACAAATCCAAATGGTTAATTAAAAAAAGATAAACCCAAAACATCCAAAATTTAGTATGCAAAATGGATTACGTAAAAATATATGAATTCAAACACGAATTGATTTACAAAAAAAAACAAACCAAAATATCCAAAAATTGAACAAGCAAAAAGGTTTGCTTAAGGAAATTTTATTAATAAAAACACGAATTAATAATTCGTGTTTTTATTAATAAAAAATAAACGACAAACCAAAATTATTCGAAAGGGAGCATTGAAAAAAAGATGAATTACGTGAAAGAAAAAAGGTTAAAAGATTACCGCACAAACAAATGTGTGAAAATTTTCAAATCGATTTTTTTAAATAAATAATCGCAAGTTAAAATATATATTTTGAGGTACCCAACGTATTTCAAAATAAATATTGCATTCAATATATAATGCATCCTATCAAAAAAATGTCAAAATATCATTGGTGGTAAACTAAACTTATTCCTATAATATTAAAAAACACTATTGAAAATAAAAAATAACCAAGATTTTAAATAAGACGTGAGCAGTTACTATTTTTATTCTATTTATAAAGTATTGTAATAACGGAGTTAATTTGATTTAAATTTTATGTTACAAGATGTTTTGGATTATTTTAAGAAATATGAATATTTCAGTCATGTTTTGAAAATAACCAGAACTTTAGAAATATTCTCAGAAATAACATATTTTTTTCATGGCTGTAAATTTATTAGATTTAGTCAATTTTTTTTTTAAATCTCAATCTGATATTGTGAGCGCCTTAAGTGGTGTGCTTCCGTATTTACCATTACATGATATTAGATAGTTAAATAAGTAATATACAGTTATTCATTTTGAACAAAAAACAAGTTTAAACAATCTTAATTTATTAAACAGCGCGGTGTCAATGAGTACAGATTACGACTATATATTATGATTAAGTACGGTAATTTACGGTTCGATTAGTTGTCGTATCTCAGTCATGTGTACTTTCGCTTGAAGTTCTAATTACCAATCCTAATCCTGTTAATTAGAACAATCTAAATGGGTCGATAAAATTTACATTCAAGGTATTATTACAGCGAGCAATAAAATTAGAAACTGAAAGTGATTAAAGTTGCATAATCGATATACAAATGGTTGTTTGGCACAATTCTGTTTATTTTGGAGCTATAAATATAATTTAAAATAGGTAGAGATTATTTGATATATGAAGATTACAGGTAACACATTACCTTGTCTGATTAACCTTTAAATACATGTTCGATTATTTTTATTGCCTTTTATTATCATGTATGAAAGCTTAAAATCTTCATTTATTTACAAATATTACGTACTGAATGTGAAAAAAGGCTAAACCGCTTGAATTTTTGATACTCAAAACCTCAGATTCAAAATTAATATTTACATTTTTTGTCAATATAAATCTTAGTATCTTTCAGATAGAGCATAAAAATCAACAATGACAAAAAATTTAAATAATTTTAATAGACCTCTCTAAAGTTACTTCTACAGATTGGTTTAACGAGGAGTAAAAGTTTCACATACGAACTCACTTTTTTTAAGTAAATTATAGAATATAATTCCACTACAGACAAGCAGTCTGAGCCACCTAGTTTATATGAAAGTACAAACTTTAATTGTAATGGTCTGTTCGGCCGGTCCGTGTTCAAACACAAAGTGTGTTGGCATTGTAAATAAAGAAGACCAAATGTCATTCTCCATTTAAAGCGATGTAATTTAAATCCCAACAATTTTTATATTAATTCTGTCGTAATAAAATTATTCATTTTTTCATGTGGGCTAAGAATTTTTCACATACTTTTAAAGGAATTACACACGCCATAATTTACCTAAAAATATTAAGATGTTTTTGTATCAAATTGAATATAATATATCTTTCCCTGGTTTTTAAAAATTGTAATGTTTGACATCATATTTCCCCAAAATGTTTTATTTAATACTCCTTAATTTGAAAAGTTTAAAATCAAATCATCGACAATGGTAAAAACAATAGTTCGATCCTACTTTTAGAACAGAACCGCATCGAAACTGTCCATTTTCTTACGATTAGAGACTAAACTATTATATCGATAAATATGGAACGGGGGAGAGAAGTATACTAAAATAAACAATCTGTATTATTATTAAAAATCTTTTGCGTACATTTTATTTCTTAATACTTAACTTGTTTTTACAAAAACAAAAATTATCGATAATTTTGATAAAACAGAAAAGGAAATAAAATAATTACTGTTTCAAATTTATTTGAAACCATTATTTTCAACCACTCTATTTGAAAATAAAATGTTGAAAATAATTTATTTTCTACATAAAATCATACTTAAAAAATGAATATTCTGCACTGACTGTAATGTATATTTATTTCAGGTTGTATTACTTGTATTATATCTTTAATTATTTACCACTGCGGTATATTATGGAATATTCGAAAGAAAAGTTTGAAGGGTAAACGGTGATAAATATGTCGACAAGAAATATGAGACAGTTTATTGTAATTTAAGGGAAAAGCTTGGGCTCAAAAAGTACTATAAATGAGAAATGTTTAGAAATCTGAGTGCTTGTAGCGGATGTTACGTTCATATTTTGGAATTTTAAAGAGTATCAAGTTGAAATTTGATTCCATACTCTATGCATATATTTTTAAATGTATTGTTGCAGTTACGGATACTAAAATTTTTTATGTTAAAACATCAATTTATTAAATTATTTCAGCTAGCTTAAGTTCACTTTTTAATACAAGGAGTAATTTGTCGAGGACGAATAGAACTCGCACTACGAGGATTCTGTACACACTTAGAAACAAATAAATATTTATGGTTACATAATATTTACATAAAACTCTACTAATGTAAACGTTATTTTCCATCGCGTGTATATATTGCCTAGTATGTGCTTCACAGGCGTAAAATATCTCGGAATGCGTTAATCCCAAAAAAAATTATCTAGTAATCTGTCAATAGCCATAGTTTTTTGGTATACTTAAAAATTAACTCGATTAACACTGTCTTTTATTATAATTCTATAAGCTTTTGGGTTAAAGGGAGTAAATTTATTTTTTGTCCATTTATTATTTTCCACAATATTTCTAGGACTATCTTATGTGCAATTCTAAAGTAATTTTGGAACCCTTAACACTTGTCTCAACCGATATCCCACACAAGAAGAAAAATGGAACGTTCATCAACACTGATATACATGACATGATAATTTCTCAAATATACATGATATGACAATTTCTCAAATGATAACTTTCTCAAAAATGTTCTATGAATTTTTTTTAGTATCGACTGTTGAGATATATGTGAATAGTATGTTTAATCACTCTGCCAAATTTTAAGTCTCTACGTCAAACGGTTTCTGAGGAAAAAAGCGGCTGTGACATGGACAGCTCGAGGGAGACGTAAGTTATTTTGAATGTATTTCGTTTCTATTTTAGTTTGGAATACAGAACCCTAAGTTTTTACCACGTATACCACAAACATATATAAATGTAATACACGTTACATTACTAAACTTTCTTCGTATGTGCAACGTTCACCCGCGGCTTCCAGTATGTACATAGTAATATCACGTTATTTAGAGTGCGACATTTATTTTTAAGAGATGTGTTTTATTTGACTATTATTCCACCTTTGTTTTCCTCTTCAATTCTACCTTTTGATTTATTTTCATGCACTCAGTGAAAGAAATTATATGTATTTAATTGTGACGCTTACATTACTTGAAAATGATTTTTTGTGTGCTAATCATCTACTGGATAATAAGTCATTTGCTAATATAATTACATGTGTAAATATATGTAATTAAAACCTATCATATTATAAATATAATATTGGCAGGCTGAATAAAAAAAAATAGGGATTTCAAATCTTCGATCTCCAAATCTAATATAAATCAAATCCAAATCATCTCCGAAAGGGACACTTCAATAACTGGAAAATACGGGTAATAAACGAAAATACAATTCGTGCAGTAATTAAAAATCAACAGATAAAAGTTATACCGTAATGCAATGTAATTTATTCCAGTGCCGTTTTCCGAAGTCAGCACGGCATGAAAAAATCATATAAACCATATGTAGATTAAACATTTTCCAAATTGATGTGTTAAATTGTATAATGTAATGCATAATTTACGAAAGAGGAATTTCCTTCTGTAATATCAATAATAAATAACTTTGGATTGCTGAACTGAAATACGAATAAGATTTATCTGCTTTTTGGTGGAACAAATATTCTCTTTTAACGTGTGACATTGGGAATAATTATGGATATTCTAATAATGGATATTGTGGCACCTGTCCTAAGAGGTTCATTTGATGATTATTCTCTACCATTATCTCAATCTGTATTATCATCATTTTCTTCTTATTCCAATACTTCTTATGTATTTGATTTTACGTTATATGATCAGTCTTGATATGATGTTTCTTCTTGTGGGTCTGGACATGAATTTTCTTGTTTTAATTATATCTATGATTTTCCTGTTTTTGTTCATCCTTCTTAAAACATCGCTGTTTGGTTATTCTGTCCATCCTTCTGTATGTCAACCTCTCAAACATTTTTAGTTTTGTATTGTTGCCTGTAGGGCAGCATTTTCATGCTTCTACTCCATATAGGAGAGATATGTAGACGTAACATTTTGCCAGTCGAGTTCCTAGATTTAGGATCAAATTTCTATCTGTGTATTTTTTTTTCTCGTTTTATCACAATTAGCTCTCGATTACTCTATTGTTATTTATATTTCGTCGATGCATTCAGTGTAAAAATTAGATCTTTAATCAAAGTGCATATATTTGTCAACATGAACTATATTACTTTCTTTAAATAATAGTTTAATGTCATTTTCGTGACTTTTTTGGGATTGATTTTGTTTCTTTATATCCAGAGTTAGGCCGTATCTTTCATCCTATTCAACCACTCTTATCATTAATCTCTGTATTTTTTCTATATTTTTTATCAGAATAACTGTATCGCCCGCATGTCTAATATTATTTATTTGTATTTTATCTACTTTAATTTCTGTTGTTTCTCCATCTTGAGTTTTTAATTTATTTCAAAATACGCATTCAGAAGTATTGGTAACGGACAAATCCGTGTTTCTTCATTTCTTATAAACGGCGTCTATCCAGTCCCTTGCGAATTTCGAATCGTGTCCACATATAGTTATTGGTGAATTCATTTATGTATCATTTTTTTAAAAAGATTTATTTTTGTGACATCAAACTAACAGTGCGGAGATCTATGCATTCTTTGGCATTTGGTTTCTTAGATAGGCAGCCAAAAATGTACACACACCATTACCTGGAAATATTCCCCGGGGAATTATATGTTGTTGAATTACTGCACCAGTAAGTACATATATATTATACTATTAAACGAGCAATTCTTATATATATACATATATATATATATATATATATATATATATAAATATATATATATGTGTATGTATATATATGTATATATATATATATATACATATATATACATACATATATATATATATATATATATATGTATAAATACATATATATACATATATATATACATATATATATATATATATATATATATATATATATATATATTTATATATATAGTACCAGGTGACCGAACAATGCTCGGTTTATTTCAAGTTTCCCATAGGAACGTGAAATTGATTGGTTCATGGTATCAGATTTTTTTCTCATTCCCCGTCCCTCCCCTTCCCCTTTGCCTTTGCTTTCTTTTTTGGTCTCGCCTTCCCGTTCTCTTTCTCGTCCACTCTCGCTTTCACTACACCTTCTTATTCCCCTTCCCTACTTCTCATCTTCACCTTCCTTTCCCCATCCCTTTTCTCATATCACTTCCCCGTCCGTATATATTTATATATATGTATATATATACATATATATATATATATATATATGTATATATATACATATATATAAATATATACGTACTCACCCACCCCTTCGCCTCCCCCTTCACACCCTCACCACACCCTTCTCCGTTCCTTCTTCCCCTTCCCCTTCCCCGTCCTTTTCCCTACACCTTCCCCTCCCCTCCATCTCACCCTCCTCTTCCCGTCCCCTTCCCTTCCGCTCCCTCTTCCCCTTCCCTTCCCCTCCCCTCCATTTCACCCTCCTCTTCATCGTCCCTTTCCCTTCCGCCCCCTCTTCCCCTTCTCTTTTGCTCACCCTTCCCCATCCCTTCCGGTTCCCCTTCTCCTTCCCTTCCGATCCCCCTTCCCCTTCCTTTCCTCTTCCCCTTCCCCTTTCCTTCTGCTCCCCCTTCCACTTCCCTTCAGCTCCCCGTTCCCCTTAACTTTCCTTTCCCTTACCTTCCACTTCCTCTTCACATACTCCTTTCCCACCCCTCTCACCAGCCCCTCCCCTCACCTCACCCTCCTCTACTCCCCTTCCCCGACCCCTCCCCTCGGCCATTTTCTTTCCCACACCCTCCCTCTCCCACTCCCCCCCCCTTCCCCACACGCCAACGCAAACCTACCCTCTTCCCCCTTCCCCCTCCCCCTACACCTTCGACTTCCACCTTCGACTCGAACCCTTTCCCTTCCCCTCTCTCCCTCCCTGCCGCAAGCCGTTCTCTCTTATGTTTTTCCATTCAAAAGTTATTAAGTCTTAATAACAGTGTTCATAGAAATTTTGAAAATTTTAAATGGCTGCCATTTCCAAAATAATTAACCCACAAAGCTCATCTTCGAAATTATTCAATATAATCACCTAAGTAATAAATATTCCATATAATCACCTAAGTAATTAATAATTTCAACGAAATCGTTAGAGCCGTTTCCGAGAAACCATTTACATTTATATATGTATATATTTATATATATATATATATATATATATATATATATATATATATATATATATATATATATATATGTATATATATACATATATATAAATATATACGGACGGGGAAGTGATATGAGAAAAGGGATGGGGAGAGGGAGGTGAAGATGAGAAGTAGGGAAGGGGAAAAAGAAGGTGTAGTGGAAGGCGAACGCGAACGCGAAGGTGAACGCGAGAGTGGACGAGAAAGCGAACGGGAAGGTGAGGGGGAAGGCGAGGCCAAAAAAAGAAAGCACAGACAAAGGGGAAGGGGAAAGAGAAGAAAATCTGATACCATGAACCAAGCAATTTCACGTTCCTATGGGAAACTTGAAATAAACCGAGCATTGTTCGGTCACCTGGTACTATATATATATATATATATATATATATATATATATATATATGTATATATATATATATATATATATATATATACATATATATATATATATATATATATATATATATATACATATATATATATATATATATATATATATTTAGTTACATAGTTTTTAAACCTCTGTCCATTAGTCCCCTCATATCACAAATCAAAGGTTGATGAAATTTTTCATTAAAGTGTGGTGATTTCTCATTAAATAGTGTATCCCGATTAAGTCGAAATTTTTTTACCATACAAATGCCGCCGGTACTAGAAATGAATCTAGTCTAATTTCTCTCAACGAACCTATACTTATCTATAAGATAGTTGACAATATCCATATCTCATTACACTGTGCAACCCGACAAGATGGAAATTTGTTAACCATTTAAATACCATCGTATTAGAAACGAAGCTATTCTAATTTGTAATATATTTGGAAACCTCCATTTCTCATAAACTGGTGTCCTGACCAAATAAACATTTATTTAGCCACGTAAATTGCTATTTGTAATATCAACACCAAATCGAATTATTCAAAAATTTACCTAACTGCTTGCGCTGCAGCTCTAACTTGAGTTGTAAGAAGTAATATAAATTCACATATTTTTATTGCTGTGATAATGTTTTAGATTGATACGACTAGTTTTCTATATTTAATGCATATCTATTAAACTCGAAATAATACATATATCAATTAGGCGCCCTGGCGTTCGATTTGGCGAGCAAATTGAATCTGTTTGTGGGTAATGGTAATGTGTTTGGAATATGTGGTGCACAATTTGGAATTTTATGTATAACGGGTTAAGCCTCGCTTATAAGATTAATATGGCCGAATGTTTGAAATGGAAATCGATCTTGAAATCATTTACCAATCTCACACTCCAGACTTTAGAAAATTAGTTTGCGAATGAACAATTTGGTTCTTTTCTGGTGAAAGCAAGTCTCATGGAGAACCACAGAACCGAATTCATAAGAACGCGCCTCCGGTCAACTTGAGGGCGGTCTGCTCGTACAAGCCATTAAAAACTCGATTACTGTCTGAACGTACTGAAAACAGATGCAGCGATAGGTCGGTAATCTGATTCCGCTCTAAAGTACGTTTATTCCCATCACTTTCTAGAGTGATGCAAAAAAATCAGGGAATTATTCACACAGTTTCAGTATGCAAAGTAGAAGAAGTAGAATGGCTGTAATTAACATGTCCCATCTTATGGTTATAAATTATTTCGAATTACTTAAGTGAATTTAAGAATTTGTCTTCAATCTAAGGAAGTGAGACGATTATTTGAAATCAATTTTTTTAGGGAAATTTTTCAAATTAAAGTAATTTTTGAATAAAACATCACCTTCTTATCAAGACATCAGTCTTCATGCAGTAACCAAAGTTAAGTAAGTTTTGTTACAGCTAGTATTTGAGCCAGTATAGGCTCATAAATATGGTCATTTTATTTTTATATTTATGCTACTGAACACTTCTCACTTTAGTAAAAGTGGGACATTAAGCGTTTATATTTTTATCTTGACGTTATTATTTAATCGTAATTAAATAGTAATTACACAAACGTGAGTTTCGGTAACAATAAATTCTTGGCTATTTAAATACGAGTTGGGTACTTTTTGAAAATACCTGTTTGTACATATCTTAGATCATCATTCAAAATAATTAATTTCTAAAAATAAATAAAATTCTCAAAAATGAGCCGTCGGTACCGATATCGCTTGAAGAACATCGGAGTAATGTCGATTGAATCACAATCTTGTCACCTAAAAGCTATCGGACAAGGGCCGATGATATCAAATACTAATAAAAATTGCACCATATTTCTTTATACTTACAAATATATATTGAAAATTTTGCAAAAAGGACACGAATAAAAAATTAATGAAATTCTGTTGTTCTACAATCTTTCGAAAGCCATTGGAAAGTGATGAGATCTATACGAGCCCTACTGTGATATGCCAAATAAAAATTGATCACAAGTGCGTCTCCACTTCAAGTGTTAAGCGTGAATTTATTTGTACAGATGTAAATGATTAAATTCCTTAAAATTATGATTGGACAGGTATTTTTTTTAATAATTTCAGAGGAAATATTTAGAAAACAAAACATATTTTTTTCATTTTTAACTTTATTGATGCTAATTATGTATAAAGATTATTTAACTTCGTAAGTCAACTCCTTTTTTTACGAACTGTCCAAATTTATTACGATTAGTTTTAAAAATAATTTGAACAATTAAAAACAAATTAATGATAACACTTCTATATTTCATTAACCCTTGTTCCTTGCGGTAGGAGGGAATCAGTGGACAGATGTTTAATAATTATGTAACTAAAAGGAAAGTTTTAAAAAAGGGGAGATAATGTCTAGACATTGTAGACGAACTACCAAACAGAGATCTCATTAAAATCAACTCGAAAGAATACTTAATACTTATAAATAACCTTACCGATGGAATAATTCAACATTTAATTTTCCAGGGAATGGTTTGTGCTTATTTTTGACCACCTATAGAAGAAACCAAATGCCAAAGAAAATACATCGGTCACCGCACTATCAGTTTGATTTGACACAAAATAAAGTTATTTTTACAAATAATACATAAACAAATCCATCAAAAACTAGACATGGATATAAAGGAAACTCGGCTTGAATTTCGCAAGGGACAGGATAGAATCCATATTTATAGTTCAATGTGCTAGTGCAGAAATATGTGGAGGTCAATACTAGACACATCCATGTTTTATTGACTTTAATAAAGCATTAGATAATTTTCGACATGAAAAATAAATTAACATCTTTAAAGAAAAACATCATGACCAAAGACACCTAATGATCCTTTCAAACCTAACTCTAACCAAATTCAATAAAATGCATTGATCAAAAAACATCAGAAGAAATAAAAATAAGAAAAAGATTAAGACAAGGATTTGTTCACCACCAATACTCCTGGATGCGTATGCTGAAGAAATTAAGAAAGAAACTCTAGATGGAGAAGCAACAGGAATTAAAATAAACGGAATACAAATAAATAGTGCTAGACATGCGGGCGATACAATTATTCTGGCAGAAAATATTAAAAATCTAAAGAGATTAATAAAAAGAGTGGCTGAATATGACAAAAGACACTATCTTTCTCTGAATTTGATTATCCTCAAATTCAGAGAAAGATAATATAACGAACAGAATATAGCCGAGGTCGATAAATATATGTACTTTGAATAAATGAAACTTTTGAAACAAATGCGTCGACGACATATAAATAAAATAGGGATATCGCGAGCTCATTTTAGTAAAATGACAAAAGAATAAACCGATAGAAATTTGAACCTGAAGCTAAAAACTTGATCGGCAAAGTGCTATATCTTCATCCTTTCTGGGGTAGAAGCATGGACATTTAAGTCTGCAAAACTAAAAAAATCTAGAGATGTTTGAGACTTTAATATTCAGGAGAATCTTATAAATGTCACGGATGGACGGAATAATAAACAGCGATGTTTTATGAAGAACGAACAAAGACAGGAAAATCATAGATATAATTAAAATAAGAAGAAGCACCATCTCAAGACTGATCGTATAACGTAAAGTCCAGATAGAAGAAGTATTGGAAGAATAAGAAAATCATGGTAGTACAGCTTGAGAGGATGGTAGACAATAATCATCAAATGGACCTCTTAGAACAGGTGCCACAATATCCATTATTGGAGTAGCAATAATTATTCCCAATATCCAAATAAAGAACAAAAGAAATTTAACCCATTTGTTGAATATTATTAAAAAGGTTTTGATTTTTCTGTGAATTAAAATGCGGTAATATTTTAATATATACAAAGTCGTCCACGTCTAAAGTGTTTTTAAGAATATATGAAAAAACAAAATATGGTATTAGCGTGTTATTGACATTGGTTTTTTATCTGTATTTCAGCAGGTTTATTTTTATATTCGAACTATTATTTGGAAGGTACCCAAGACCTATGTATAATTGACCTTGGAGATATAGACCTTGGAGATAGTATAGACCTTGGAGATATGAAATGTATATTAGGTC
Source organism: Druceiella hillmani (assembly GCA_039881145.1). Taxonomy (NCBI): domain Eukaryota; kingdom Metazoa; phylum Arthropoda; class Insecta; order Lepidoptera; family Hepialidae; genus Druceiella; species Druceiella hillmani. Next base: position 2,347,723 of record JAYKKI010000022.1, read on the forward strand.
CATTGAAATTTTAATAATTTCATGCTAAACTCAATTCTGCACGGTGATTTTCTAAAAAAGGGAATTGAGTATTATTTTTATTACTCTAAAGTACCACATCGAATTTTAAAGCCACTTTTAAATATTATAATCCGTATTTAAAGAATAATTTGCTAAGTTTACTTCTATATTGTTAACGTGTACATATTTGCTCTTTACACATATTTGAATATTTCACATGTTTTGTAAATAACCAATTGGCTAGTGTCATTATGTTATTTTAAATTCATTTCATCAATAAACGCCGCTGTCAAATTTGAGCCCAACAAACCATCAAGAGTGACACATATGCCAGCGGTAGAATTGATGCTTAATATGTATGGAAAAGTTAAATATAACAAAATACCTACGACATTTTATTACTTTTTTGTAAAATATAATAACAAAATCAAGGCAATATTTTAGGAGATCTAATAAAAATTTTAAATGTTATTTTATGCAAAACATGCAATACTGTGTAATGAATTCAGTTGGACCTTTTATTTTGCATTATAACTATTACATATATTGCATTTTGTATGTACATATCATTACATAAAACAATTAAAAAAGAAATAAAAAACAGATTTTTTGCTAAAATAAGTTTTTTATTAGAATATCAAATGTATATTAATAAAGATAGTTGTACTCAGACTAAGCTCACAATACATATCTCACTGCTATATATATATATATATATATATATATATATATATATATATTTACATATATAAATATATATATATATATATATATATATATATATATATATATATATATATATATATATATATATATATATATATATGCACATATATACTCAAGAGTTTAATTCAAAATAGTCTCAGCAAGGCAGTGGACAATGCATCTTACGATATTACATACATACTGTCATATATGAAAAATATACTCTTTACTTACTCTATTCGCAAGGTTCTTCAAGCCTATCCTATACCTTACAGATATCTAGCCTCGCTATTCTTTACACTTCGTTTGAAAGGAAAATCAGAGAAGACCGGAAAGGATATTCTCAGGCGGATAAAGCGTTCGTCCTTCGATCGTACGGTTCGTTGAAAATATTTTCCCGACTGGATACAAGTTAACTTATAAATTATTATTATTTATTTTGAATTTTTTAGGGATTACAAAAATATGAAAACTATGAAATAATAAGAGAAAGTTATTTTAAATATGACAGCCATTCTCAACCAGCATAATTTTTATTAAATCAGGCATGACAATAATACCTGACTCTAACTTGAATCACAAAAACCGTAAATCTAAATCAGGAGAACAGTGTAATAATGACCAAATACTGCATACTGACGGTTTGATATAGTATGTTGAATATATGTTATAGTTTGTTTACTTGACAAAATTCTATCATTCTCTTCGTAGTGTGTAATATTTTGATCACCATCACGACAAGTGATGTCTTGTCTTTAAATTCCTTGTCTTTAAATTCAATTAGAATATAAATTACCTTCTAATTGATTTTAAATTAGCCAAACACAGTACTACAATATTTTTATGTCATCAAATTGAAATGTCTATTGATATGCTAATTAAGTATAATTTATAATTCTTATTTTTCCATTTCAAAAAACTGCTGAATTAGCTATATAAATTTCATAATTGTTATTTATAATTAATATTTATTTTTATTTATCTAAACTTTTTTGTACCCTATTTTCCCAATTAATTTTTAATTATGTTTTTATAAACAGAATATATTTGGAAATTATATGCAGTATAAAATACAAATTCTGTTGACAAATCACCAGCAGAAATTTTACGATTTTGAAATCTGTTGTAAAAATGAAACATTGTCGTGCTATTTAATAAAAATGTATAAATGATTTCGTATATTACTAATACATAAGCAAAAACATTAAATTTTGGGAATCATATTTTTATTAAAGTGACATGTTCGCTAGAAACGTTTACATATATTATTTATATTAGAAAAAATTACCTTATATGTTTAATAAGTTACAAGCAGAAAGTTTTTTGGATTTAAAGTTAATTCATTTCAGATACTGTTAGCAGACCATGTTAGTTTTTGGTTCGCAAGTGCAATGCAATATTTCTTCCAATAGTTGAAATAGAATTAAAATTCTTAATAGATCGATATATCATACAAACCACTGAAATAGAGTTATGAACCGTTGAATACATATACTGTGGCTTAATATTAATAAACTCTTTTGCATAAACAACGGGCACTCATAGGAAAGAACCATATCAGAGTTATTTTATTATTATTTGATGCATTTTATATGGCGATATGATGAAAATATTGTTATTTATTATTGAGATATCCTTTTTAACTACTTCAGTCATTAAAAATGCGAATGAATAAAAAAAACGAGGTAAAGTCCACAGACGAGCGTTTTCATACTGGTACATTAAAAATGGCTAAAGTGTGTTTTTGAACATTTTTTATCAATTTAACATAAAAGTTGAAAGTTTAGTAACGAGTATAGCCTCCTCTAGCTAAAATCAATGCACTTAATCTGCTAGGCATGCTTTCGACGACGTTTTTTATCATTTCCTGAGGAATACGTTCCCATTCAGCGACGATCACATTTTACGGGCCTGAATGTTTTCTGGAGCTGGTTTTACGGCTCTAACGCATCGTTTGAGATTATCCCATATATGTTATATCGGATTGAGGTCGGGGCTTATAGCTGGCCAGTCTAACTGGCGAATTCCGGCCTCCTGCATATACACATCAACGTCTCTAGAGCGATGGGCGCGTTGTCGTCCATAAAAATGGACTCGCCTCCAACTGCTGTTAATGCGGGTTGGGCATGAGGAATAAGAACCTCTGTTATGTACCTTTGCGGATTAAGTGTGCCATTCTCAATAAAAACTAACTCGGTACCGTCTTCTGAGTTAATACCAGCCCAAAACATTACTGAGCCTCCACCGTAAGGGGTGATTTCCTCAAAGCACACTTCTGCGAAGCGTTCTCCAGGTATTCTTAAGACTCGCCGACGTTGATCCTCACCACTAATCGATATACGAGCTTCATCGGAGAATAAAACACTATTCCAGTCTTTTTGAGTCCATGACAAAAAATTTTCAGCGAATCTCAATCTGCCAACTCGATGCTCACGGAGCAATGTAGGGCCCCGAGCTGGGCGGTAGCTACCTATATTGACGGCCTAAAGTCTCCTTCTGACTGTTCATAGGCTTACTCGTGTACCTCTGACGTCCTCGAGGTTCTGTTTGAGATCCACGTACGTAACTTGACGATTTCGTAGCGCTTGACTGATTATGAAGCGGTCGTTCCGTGGCTCAGTGCACCGTTTTCTTCTAGAACCGGGCCTTCTACTGACAGATTTCCTTTCTTCGTATCGTTGCCAGGTCCTTTGAGCGGTTGAACGGCTCATATTATACTGCTGAGACCCATAATATTGGCTACAGCCTTCTTCAAGCAGCGCAATAATTTTACTAGCTCTTATCGTTTTTTCAACAGAGACAGTAAACAGATGTGAACTAATGTAGCAAACGGCAGAAATTTAATTAAAATTTATTCGTTAAAATAAAAAAAACGTATCAAATGAAAAAGACCTTAATAAGAGTTGGATTTCATTTACCGCCAAAAAATACGTTTTTGTCAGAGAAAGAAGAAAGAGAATTTTCATTCAAAAAGAATAAATTTAAAATTTAGAACGTTCATTTTTACGTACCAGAATACACTATACCTGCCAGTAGCAATTAATATTAATACAACCTCTTAATAAATAATATTTTGATGATAATATGACAAAATGAAAACCGCCCGTTTTTTATGCAAAAGAGTGTATTAGAAAACATACAATATGTAATTCTCCTCAATGTTTTATTTGATACAATATAAACCATGATCCCACTTACGTATTGTCATAAAGCATCATAAATTAATCAAGTAACTCGAAAAACAAGTATAGAAAATAGCAAATTCTCCATCCATCAAATAAGTAATAAACTAAAATGCCAGGATAAAATTTATTTTGCTGCAATAATAGCATTAAACTGGATACTTATTTTATATGCAAATCTATTAAATTTTATAATCCAATCTAATCGTTTCAATGTAAAAAAAGTAAATCGAGCCCATGTAGGTAAATGTAATTTTATCCATTGAAATGGCCGCTAATCTAACATTTTTCACAAATATTGCGTCTTGAAGATTGTGATAAAAAATTCTTAATGATTGAGTGATTAGATAGAGTTAAAAAAAATAATATTGAATATGTGTGTGGTGTCGGTGAAAATCGAACCATAAGATTCGAAAAAGAAACCACCGACAATCATTTTTTTTTCGTTAAACTATATCTAGTTATGTAGGTACTTAAAACTCATAAGCACTAACGTAACACTAAATAATTTTTTGACGAATGTGTAATAAAAATATAAGTTTCAATTTTAATATAAAGATTGCTTCCTAAAATTAAATCAAAGAAAAAAAAACTCAAATGGTAAGATTCAAACTGAAACTTCCGCTGCATTCCGTGCGTAATCAGTAGCGGTAATCTTAATGTACTTACTACCTCATCTCCTTCCTTTCTTTTGGTTGTACTCGGTTTAATATCGAGTACACCCGAAGTGTAACATTGGGCCATACTCGGCCTACCACCGAGTATAACCGAATCGCCCAACGTTTGCCTTGATGCAAAATCGTAAATTTTTCACATCAAAATAATTTGTACAAGGTGATTCAGAAGAAGATTTTCCGTCAAAATAAGCATGCCACAAGGTTGGTGAATATGTGATCTATATATCTGATCGACGGGTATGCCGAATTATGCTGTTCTTTTTATATTTTATATTATTGAAAAGATTCATGAGTATTAAAGTTTGTTTTTGTTATTTTCCAAGACTTTCGTCTTTTTTAAATATTTATGATGAGACCAAAGTAACGATTAAGTGAATAGTCTTAGTTTAAACTAATTTAACAGAAGCTAAGTCATTTCTGGAGAGCCTGATAATAGTAAAAAAACTAGTAACTGACTTAACACCATAGTTATATTTCTAGCTGATGAAGTAGAAATTTAATAAGTTTAAAAAACCTGCGACATGAAAATATGACCAAATAACAAATAAATTACAAATTAAAAACAAGTAAAAAATTATAAATCAACAAATAACGTCAACCTTTTTATTACAAAATATATTAAGTTTCATTTAGTTACTTCAACGTTAATTTTGATTCCAATTTGTAACCACACATTTAAGATCTTTCATTTACTTTCTAATAAAATTGAATGGGAATGTTGCCCTTTAATACAAATAAAAGGATCGAGCAGATACACACTAGTACCGACTAATGTAATAAAAAAGCTATAAATAACCTACATTCGCTCGTGTTAGAAAACAAACCTAGGAATCATGAAAAGTTGAGTATAAACGAAACAATCCGCACCTATAAACGTGATTTCATAATTTTAAATATCTCCTTGGTGTCTTTTTTAATTAATAGGTTATTTTGTCAAGTATTTGTGTTTTAAATTTGTATTTTTTTTAATAATAAATAAATAATAATTATAGTTAACAATAAATTCCTGTGCATAAATATTTTTTATCACCATATAATGTACGATATTAGACTTACACAAACTGAAACGAAAAATACGCATTGAAGGTTACCAATTACTTATCGATATACTGCCGACTATTTTCATGCAAGTATCACAATTATGTGCATATTATAACTTCGTAAACTAAGACGGTTAACAACAAAAAATTTTATTTCTTAAAAAAAAATGCATTGCTTCGAAAATACTCTTGTCATTATTTCGTAAGTAAAATATGCCATAAGTTTTAAGAATGTGCATGATACTTAAACCAATAAATAATTAATAAAAGTAATCATGCAATAATTCCTTAAATTAAAAAAAAAACACTAATGAAAACGTATTATCAATTATTACGCTGTTTACTGTTACGCTTGTTGCTATTTAATTTATTGAATATATTTGGAGTTAATTTGGTAGAAATACATCATATCTTAATCTTTTTAATAAAACTAAATGAAACTACGTGATGTAGTATTATTTCTACTCTATTTAAATTCTTAAATACGCCCTAAGTTTCATTGCATGACATCTTCAGGTGGGCAATTTGTAAAGATTCTATTAATTCAGAATTCAATTAAAAATTCAATTCATACAGATTCTATATATTTCAGATTCATACAGATTCTATTGCAATTTCACTTACTTTGAAAATTTGAGAAATTTTAATGATATCATCCATATCATAATGCTTCTGTCCCTTAAACATATGTAAGTTTAAAATTTGATTGTAACTTCCATTCAAAAGATACCAAATAGTTTTAACAGTTTATTTTTCCTAATGACCAATCAGTTATTTAAAACGCAAATACCTTTATTTTTATTTATAATAAAATAGGACTAGTCCCTAAGTATTTATGGACTCACTTTTTATGTCAGTGATGATTATCCTGTAGCACTCTTTTGTTATGAATAGTTTTAGTAAAATTGTAGAAGTTACCATTAAAGCGTGTCGTATATCAAAAGATTGGCAAATGAATTACTATACCAATTCCATTGCCAGTTTGATGTAATTTAAGGGGTAGCCCAAGGACGATAATTTTATTGTAAAAAAAGTTAAGGTTTAGAAACATACGGTTAGGAAAGTAGTATTAATATCTCAGTACTTTATTAAAATTTTCATGGAATTTGTAATGAAATATAAAGACTATTGCTTGAAAACTCTTTGTAATACCATTAAATAACTGAAACCTTAAAAAATAAGTGCATAGTATTTCGTCATTTTCGTTAACGCCATGTCTTTAAATACATTTCAATACTTATATTTAATATATATATATATATATATATATATATATATATATATATATATATATATATATCTTCTTTAAATATAAAAAACTTTACAGAAATGAAAAAAATTATTGCATATTCGATAAATAATATGAAAAATTCAATGTCGATGGTTTCTAAACATTGATACATAAGTTTACTGGTATAAGCACGTTAATGAAAAGATAAATTATGTATTTTAATGAAAAAATGCAGTGTAAAAAATAAGTTAAATAAAAAATCACAGCGTAAAAAATTGGAAAGAAGTTGCTTTCGCTACATATAGTGTATTAAATAAAAGGCCCAATGAAATAAGTTTAATAATTAAGAGTAATAAATGAAGTAATCGCGATACTTTTTACCTCTGTTGTGCATTGGTTTACTTTTTTTATTTCCTAAATATTTATACATTTGTATATAATATATATACATTGTTTTTGAGCTCTCGTTAAGTGTGTAACGTGCGATAAGGAACTCTGTTCCAAAAAGAAAACAGTTTGTTTGAAACGAAACTGGTTATTCAGACCGTTTTTAATACCTTTTTAAAACATTATAAATAGTAAAATCATATACGCTCTGTCTATAAAACATTACTAAACGATATATAATTTATAAGTATTGTATATGTATATATAAATGTGTATATATATATATATATATATATATATATATATAAATATATATATATATATATATATATATATATATATATATATATATATATATAAATGACGTGTACTTTTTTATTTCTATTTTTATATAGGAACTTTTATTAAAGAAAGCTTTCAAGTTTCTTCAATCCTACTATAATGTGCTTCTCGCATTATTTGCATCAAAATATTTTTCAACATAGCTATCATGAATAGCTATATTCATGATAGCTATGGTGAAATGTAACATAAAAATATGTTAGGAATTAAAAATATATTAAGAGAATATTACAAGATCGGCATACTGATATCTCAGTTCGAAATTAAAGCGGAAGAGGGTTGGTAACATAAAAAGGGAAACAAAGGTCATTGCTTTTTCGAAGAAAAAAAACCAGAAATATTTTTCGTGAAAAAATATTCCTGCCTTTTCGCACCGGTTGTTATGAAAAAAATACGCGAAATGGAATGCGTGCTCGAAATTTTTCACGATGTTGGACGATGTTGAATTAAATTATGTGATTTATAGTTCATAAAAATATTACTTGGTAATTTTACTCGAGCAAATAATAAATTAAGCTGATATAATAGAAAATTAAAATTCTTGCGATTTCATAAACTTTTAATTTTTATTTCAAAATAATCTTCTTATTCCAGTTTCATGTAAAAATGTACTTTTTATTCATATTGCATTTTTTTTGTTAGCACCCGTGAACTTGTACTGATGTGATAATTAAGATGCAGCCTTTTCCATTGCGTACAAGATTATTTTACAATATTATTTTTAATGGTGTGTTAATTGTCAACAAATGGTAAACGGGGTATTATTTCTTGAAAAGCAAAAAGTTTTAAATATATTACGTAATAAAACAATAAATATTATTAGTAATATTTATCGTTTTATTACACAATCCAATAGATTGCTCTAACAGCTTTATAGTTTAGCATCTCTTTAAAAAGTATTTTCAAAACTTTTTGTGCATTAATTATAATATTAAATTCTGGTATAAGGCATATTTTCTAATTTATCGCACGTTTCTACTTTGACTGGGCAAAATTATTGAATTTTGTTGAATAGTCTTTTATGTAATAATTAAATAATGTTAATTAATAACCATATTCTCAACGGCTAAATAATTTGTTATTTACTTTAGTCGAATATAAAATTGTGCGCCTAATTATTTAACATAAATATATCTAAAACAGACCATCTATAACAAATAGCTACGTATATCTAAAAACTTTTTGGGATTTTATTGTCATGCGCATTTCTTTCGAACTTTATAATAATGTATCTCTAAAAGTTTAGTTTGACGTGCTGAAAAATTTATTTCCATGGGAATTCGCAACATGACATGAATTATATTGAATTTCAGTATTCATAATTCGCTTAAATTGGTTTTGCTCATTAACAATAATTTTTAAAAATATATTTTTATAACATATGTCAATTTAGACAAAATAAGCTACAGGTAAAAGTACTAAAAATTAACAAAAATATCATGCATTCACCCAGAGATAGTACATATTTATAAAATTGAATATAGTTTAAGCTTTTCAGATTAATATTCGGATCCCCAATGAAGTAATGCTCATCATAACGGAAAGACCTTTGGGGTAACTGAACGGGAAAGTACATTTATTTACTTCTTCAATGCACAACTCATTTTGTCTCACATTTCGATTGAGACAGGCGAAGGTTGAATGCTATGCTCGTGTTCAGATGTTATACTATTGAATAAAACGGAAACGGTTATTAGTTGAGTACTCTTACCTTAAAGCTTGCAGAGATCACTCAGAGAGAAAATACGATAAATATAGTGGAATAAAGTATTTTGGCAGTTTTTATTAATTTACATTTATTATCCACACATATTAACTTCAATTAAAAAATCCAAGGTTGAATTTTTTGTTATACAAAATGAAAACACTAAAAATTACATAAAGAAACTAACTTGTCTTGGTATAAATATGTGTAAAATATTGTGCATCGAGTTTTGAAAATATCTGCCTTCTTTCATGTTTTTTATTTCATGGTGAATGATATAATATTAAAAAATTCGGTGTTGTCATTTAATAACACAAAAGAATAACATACCACAAATAAATTGATATAAATTTTTTTAAGAATTATTTTAATACGTGAAATATATGAAATGTAATTTTTCCGAGTAATAAAGTTGTGTTCTAAATAATCTTACGATGTAAATGTATTATATGTAAAAGTCGCTTTTATATATAAACAGTCACAAATAAATAAGAAACATTATGTAAAAAAAATTATACTATCTTTTTGTTTGAAGATATTTGAGAGAAAAAGAAATTTAAACAAAAAGAATTAGAAGTGCATTCACTGCTGGGCGGAAATGCCTTTCGTCTTTGATTTCCATATTGTTTGCAACAAAAAATATACTTGTTTAATATTTAAACTGACTCGTCCAAAATAAAATCGATGTCTTCTTTTTTTGTATAAGTATTCAGGTACAACCATTTTTAAGGGAACATTCGTTTCTTTTCAGTCAAAAAATATATTTTTTTTTATTTACTATTTTTTATATTATTTCAAGAAAATTTACAAGAGAGTCTTCGCTGTGTTGCGCTGGTGAAAAAATGAATTAAGGGGTAGAATAAATGAGTCATAAAATTAAAAATTATTGTTGTTAATGTTCTTCAAATGTGCAAGTGATGGTATTAAATTATCTCTATAATATCAAAGATCTTAACTATAATCCGTGTAAACAATGTAAGCGGTTACTATTGTTGGTAAATTTTAATAAGAAACATTCGGAATAAGAAAATTTATTAGAATTTTTTTTCTCTCATATGTTGCTCTTGGTTATAAATTGTTACCATACTATATTTCATAAAAATACGTCGAGTAGATTTCGCTTGATTGACGAAGCAATCAACATACAGACAGACAAAAATAATAAAAACAGACTCTAACTTCTATTATCATTCCTTTCACTATATCAGTCATCCTTTGTGAAATATTTTCCGTGTTCACAATTCACTATCTTACAATTTTATTATATTTATACATAGTTTACAATTTTGTGTAAAATAATTCTAAAGATATAAATGAAAATGTCCACATAAATATATTCCCGTACCTTCGAAATTGCTACAGTCAAAATTAAAAAAAATTGTTACTAGAATATTAATATTATATATATATATATATATATATATATATATGTCTAAATGAATATTATACCCTCGTAATTCGATTTCTAGTCGTTTTACTTATTACATAAATATTATTATTAGAGATGCAAATATAAATATTACTGTAATTATAATAAAGCATCATTATTGTTGTATGCTGAATATTCCCATATGTTAAATTTATTTAATATAATTCACATATAAGCAAAATATAGAGGAACAACTAAAGTTTATGTTAGTTATAATTATAATATTATGTTAGTACCTTAATTAGAATTCAAACTCATTTATATTTACATTAAAATAACACTGCTAAATGCAAATGTAACTTGAATATTTCATATCAAAAACTAATACCTATGAATTACTACATTATTACCTAGGAATTACTGTATTCATTTATTTTCGATTTACTTACTTTTTCATCATCTGTAGTGATTTTTTAATATGTAGTTATTTTTTAATATTATGTACGAATCGCACTCCTTCCGAGTTTTATAATTTAGTCCATAAAGGTTATCCACATATCTCAAGAATATTTCGACCCACTATAATCAATAAATATATTTATAAAATACTCCACATAAAGAGAAAATCGTAAATATATAGAACCAGGAACGTTATGTCAAGGCGGTTGAAGGGATCGTCTGGCCATTCGCATTAGTAGCTAAGAGAATTGCCCCAATTGGAATGAAATTTCTGTAGTGGTTAACTATTTATTATTTGAGTACTTTTTGAACAAATATTTTAAATAAAAATAATTGTTATCATTGGGAATTACAAATAATTAAGACTAATCAAATAGTAGTGAACCAGTTGATATTGTGCTTGAAAAAATAATATATTATTCTAATACCCATCCGACCCCTTATGAATCAATAATAATTTTAATATAAGGATTGTTTATCTGCTAAAATATACTACAAACACTAAATAAATTAGAAAACAAACACGGCGACGAAATCGGATATGAATTGGTGTAATTTTAAATAATACTAATATAATTTATTTGTGGATATAAAATGCAACAAGTAAAATAATAGGTATGTACAGAAATTTTCTTAGAGTTAATGACAAAATAAAAATTAAGTTATAAGCCTTAACTTTAAATTTTTTAATATTTTATCCACAAAAACATAATTAACTCGCAACCAAAATCTCGAAAAGCGAGAGAAAAAAGAAGATACTAATAATAATTATAATTTAAATCAAATAATTTCGAAGTGCCGATATTTTTCGTTTATTCCATTTGCATTTGTTGGGTCAAAGACCACTTACAGATTGACCTTTTAAAAGTGGTCATGGATCCAGCGGTCTTTAGGGGCAGAGGGAGGTCATTCCAAATTTGAGTTGAAGCAAACTTGAAACTACCCCGATAACCGTTTGTGTGATGTTCCAGGACTAAGAGAAGCCAGTCTTTCCCACGACACGTGGCGATAAGCACTGCCGGACCAGTTTAATATGTCGTAAAGATATTTCTGCTCCTTTCTTGTGAAAAGTCTAGGCAAAAAGCAGAGAGTGTGATAACTGCAACCATTGTGCATTCGGAGTATTCCATGCTCATTTAAATACGGTGTTGCTTGAGAATTATTATAGGGTTAGGTTGAGTTGGTTTGGGTTTAATTTGAGTCGGATTAAGCTAAGTTGGATTGGGTTGGGCTGAGTTTGGTTGAGTTGAGTTTGGTTAGGCTGGGTTTTTTTAGTAGGGTTGAGTTTGCTTGGGTTAGGTTTGGTATGAGTTGGGTTGAATTGGATTGGATTGAATTGGATTTAATAAGGGAGGTTGGCTTTGGATTTGTTGGATTGTTTTAACTTGGCGTGAGTCGGGTTCCTTTGGATTGAATTGGTTCGGTTTTGCTTTGCTCGGGTCTGGTTATGTTGGGTTGGACTTAGGTTGTGAGTAAAATTTTGATACAATTTTTGTAAGCGAAAGTATGTCAGGTCTAGTTGCATTTTAACATGAGTCGAACTGAGACAATACGCTTACCCCTTGGTAAAATATATTTATTTTTGCTGGGAAATGTTTGCGTGTGTCGTTAAAAGTGCAAAAACTAAAATATGAAATGTCAAGTTACATAACCTATATCAGAAAGTTTTAACTCAAAAATATGACACACTTTATTATTCCGTATTGAATATTTTATTATTATAAATTATTTATTTCATTAATGTCCAGATAATAATTTTATCGGTATATACAAGCATATGGCAGTTGCAAATTGTGATGTAGTTTATTTAAGGTGTGAATATTTTTTGTTAAACGGCATTAATTGGATTCTGAAAACCACACACTTCAAAACCGATAAAATATTTGTGCTGAAATAATAATTATTTTATATCAATTAATTACATTTTTAATGGAAATGTAAATTGAGGACAATTATTTGGTATTCAGTGGTATAATTTCTTGTAAGCAAAACATTTATTAGAAAGATACGAAATATTTATAGAGCATGCTATTAATGCCTTTATTTTTTTTTAAACTTTGAATTTACAATTTTTGTTTTCTGACAGTACTGACATTAAGTTATTTTTCTTGTAATATAACACTTATATGGATATATCCACATTTTTTTAAGTTAGTTGTTTGATATTTTCTTAACCCTTTTGTTTGTATAATTACTATAACCCTTACTTTTTTCCCATTTGTGTGGATTTTCAATTTTTATATTAAGTATCCCAAAAGACAAGGTACTTAGAAAAAAATACCTTGAGATGTAATACTAATAACTAGTTACCAACAGGAAAGAGTACCGTTTGCTCGTCAGAGTTCACACTGGCTATTTTATGATAAGTGCAAAAGTAAAAAAACTACGTTATAAACGTACTACTCGTATGTTACATGTTTGTGTGTGTGTTCGTACGCGTGTGTGTGTGTTTACATCGAAGACATTTAACAAATTTGTTTATTACAGCGAAATTTTTATAAACTTATCTCATTTGATATTAAGGTATTTTGTGAATCCATTAAATATAATATGCTTAAAACGCCTGATTTTTCAAAAATGGAATTGAAAGAAGCTTCAGTCTCTCTTCAAGACGTTTAAACTGTCAAAAATTACATAAAATTGGGTATTTGTCTTCTAAAATATTCAAATTTTTGGAAAAAATCAGCATATTATATAACCAGGTGGTAAGTCATGATACTCGCGCCACTTATAAGATACTTGTTTTAAATATTATTATCAACGCAATAACGTATACTTTGGTCATAGACTGAATGCAATAAATGATAGTATTCCATCGATCACTGTTCATTAGGACGCAAAAGTGCACTTTCGTGCCATAATTACATAAAAAAATAAAAACCAGCAAAGGACCATAACCAATTGCAGATTTTTATAATCGATAAGGTAATTTGAATACTTTTTGTTGGATTTTAAATAAAAACGGTATTGGAGATGTCGTCGCACCGGTACGCGTAGTGCAGGACACATGACGACATTATTGCATAAGTATCGATAATGTGAATAAGTGTGTAGACTGTCATATTATTGCGATAAAAGTATCACACTGTAAAACAGATTAATTTAAATAACAATTCTACAGTATTATAATGATATAAAAATGAAAGTTTTATATGCTTTTCATTTATTTCAGAATGTACATTAAAAAAAAATTAATTAAATTATTGTTGATGAAACTTTAAAGAATACGTTGTTTGAATCGCATATCTGATTATTGAAAAAAAGGAAAAAATATATTTAACACTTTAAATCATGTTATATTCATTAAGGTAATTGATTGGATTGGTCTTTATCAGCATAAAGTTTTTTTTCGAAGCAACCTAACCTAACCAACTAATGCAAGCCGAAAATGATAAATACATTAATGTTCGTTTATATTATTTAAAATCACACATTAATACTAAATTAACAAAATGTCAACTATTTAATGAATATTTATTATTTTTCGCACAATAAGTTAAATGACTTCTGAGATATTTTGCCAAATAAATTAAAAGTCCTAATTTTCACAGTCATTAGTTAATAAAATGCAATTAAGATATTTTAGAGAGTTTAAAAATAAGCATCCTTTTTATAACAAAGAAAATGTTTTGTCTTTATTTTTATGTGTCGATTTCGTATTTATATTGCTGACTACACTTTCATTGTTAGATTTTGGAAATAGATATAGGCGCCGAAGTTTATTCGCAAAACGAGAATTATCATTTTCTTTCATCTTTAAGATGTATCCAAATAACTCTGACTTACTTTATTTTTATCAATTATTTATTATGCCTCTATAATTAATTAAAACTAAAATCGTTTTGATCAATACTAATCATAATTTGTTATGAGAGCTGGTTTTCCTGGGAAACTTAGAACCATTTGGTGAATATTTAATTAAGTCCGGTTTTTTATTTAAACTGTACTCCTGTTACTTATTTCAATTTTCGGAATAATAACCATGTGTACATATTATTATTTTTTGTGCTAAATGCGTATAATAAATATTCTTTTATCGGTAAATATTATAGTTTCAGAGAATTTCATTTTCTTAATAAAAATTTAAAATATCTGCGAATCTATTACTTTGCTGTAACTTGATTACTTAACGAGTGATTGATAAATGTGAAGAGTACAAAATACATTCGTTAAGATTTTGACTGGAGGTTTAATTGTGCAGTGCAATGTTATTAGCACCTGAAATTTTTTCAAGTACTGATAACATTGCAGTACACAAGAGTCGGAAATTGATGACACGTGTTCGCATACAGTTCCGAGAACCAGTCCTTCTTATTTTATTTTATATTAACAAAATATACGTTATTCATATTATTTACATGACACCGGATTGTAACATATTTTTGTAATAAAATCAACTTCCATCAACCGTAGGATGGAGCGAATTTTCAAAAATGCAAAAAACTAAGTAATTGTAAAGTGTTAGTCATTTGTCAGGAAACTTAATTTATATGTTAGAAAAATAAAAAATGAAAAGGAATGAAAACTATTGAGGTGATTTTCCACAGACTGATATAACAAAAATTAATTTCTAATTGCATTCTGTACCTTCAATGATATTTTATTTATTTATTTATCTGCTTTAATGTATCTAATTAAAACATATAGCAGATTTATTGCTACGAGAGCAACCTCTTCCAGCCCACCATAACACCAGTCTAGCCCCGTTCGATGAGCGGTCGGGAATCGAACCCGGGTCCCGCGGTGCACCGTGCTGTCAAAGGCGGTATGCCTTGTGATCAACACAACACAACACGGCGACGACATTCATATTTTATTAAATTTTTTTGATTCTATATTTACAATTATGATTAAAACGGAATTTATTTATTAAAAAATATTTAATTACTAAGAGTAGTATTGAAAATATTCTTTTTGGTCAAAATAATGATAATGAAATTATACTTGTATTTGAAATTGAACTATTTTATTAGTCACACGTTATTTAAGAAGGAGACGAGGTAAGTAACATAATCGGAAATTAAATCCAAATTAAAGAAACGACCAATTCATAAAAAACGTTTCTCAAGAGTAATACAAAAATTAACATCACTTAGTTTGACAAATTTCAGAACAAAAAATTGTGTTTTTAAAGTTGACCCCTTGACAAAAGTAATCCACGAATGGAGTAGTGTAGGAATATTGTTGTAAGTTAGAAAAAAGTAATACATGGATGGAGTAATTCTAAAATTACATGAATATTTTAAAATTTAGTTGGTTAAGAAAAGTTATGTATGAATGAATTAATATACTAATATTGTTTGTAAGTCGGAGTAATATACGAATATTTATAAAAATTAGCAACGTGTCAGTCATTGTTTTTTCTCTTTCCAGTCATCAAAACTAACAGTTTAAAAAAGTAAAGTGTGATAAAATGACTAAGAGCACCATTTTTTTTCGCAACTTTCAAATTTATTTTCATGAACGCCAGCTACCCATTTTTTACTTTTCTGTTGATATAAGGAAAACAATTTTATAGAATGAGAAACGAAACGATTTTTTTGAATTTTTGAAAATTATAATCTCCCAAAATCAGCTACAGCCAAGATTTGTACAAATTTAATCAATCAATTATAGCAAAACTTTCGCTCCAAATTAATATCAACATCGATAATATCTTATACCATTTTTGCTACCAGCACCCTAGCTACAAGCATTGTACATACTGCGTCACAATATATTTAATAAAAATGAATATTTAATATTTATTGAAACTAAATAAACAATATAAAGTATTTATTTCGAAACGTTATAATAGTAGCTTGATTTAATAATGGATCATTTTTATTTAGCTATATTCAGAATTATTCTTAAGAACAAAAATTAGTAATTGTAAAGAAATAGCCATCTGGATAAAACCAAGGTACACAAGAAAATTATAAATTGACCTTTATACAGTTCATCAGAAGATATACCGAGTTAACTAAATGCTGGAATTTTTCGTCAATGGCTAATGAGAATGTTATTATTATTATAATATTGAATATATTTGGCGTTAATTTTGTAGAAATTCATTATTATTAACATCTTCAGGTGGGATATTAGCAATATCTTTGCTAATATCCCACCTGAAGATGTTATAATACAACGAAACCTAGGTCGTGGTAAAGAAATTAAAGATAGTAGAAATAATACTACATCACGTAGTTTCATTTAATTGTGTATTATTATAATGTTTAAAAGATGGTTGAGGTAAAAAGAAATCCCTTGATATTTTTATGAAGTAGAAAAAATTTAACATATATTTAATTATATTTATTCACAACACAGTTTATAAGAATTTTTTATTTTAGGTGTTAAATAATAATAATTACTTCACGAAGATCTGCGTTTAAATATTTATTTAGATATATGTTTAAATATATTTAATTAAATATTGTTATATATGTTGAAATATTTTATAGATAACATACAAATAAATTAACTAGAGAATAAAATATAAATTAATATAGCAGAAATATCTCTTTTCTTTTTGTTGTTTTCATACTTCCCATAATTATGGAGGTGACGAGGATGATTATTTTATTTGAAATAAAGTGATATAATGAATATAGTTTTATCTTACTTTACTCAAAAGTAAACTATGTATGAGTTATATATTAAAAAATAAACGCAATATATTTTTCTTGTACGTTTATTTCAATTATTGATTAAGAATAGAAATATTAATTCATTGAGACATTCAAAGTGACATAAGTATTTAATTATATTCAAATGGCACTAAAATAAATACTTCAACGGCCACAAAAACGAAAACTCATTTTAGATATGATCACACTTATGTTGTAATATGATCCATTAACAATTAGATTAAAACTACATAATTAACAAAATAAACAGTTTTTTTAAGTTGCAGTTTCAAACCGTTGGAAATACTATTCATACATCATTTTTAAAAATATACTTCTTTATAAGAGTTTTATAATTTTTACACGATACTGGATCATATAAAACATAGTAATTTAGGCAACGCAAATTTGTTGGACGAATTTTTCTTTTGGTATGTGTATGCTATTGTGAGAGAATCTTAGGATTGATTACTTGGAAGCTATGCTTTAATACAATTTTACGATGATGCTAATATTAAAGCTGGCGATGCTTTGTCGAAAAAATTATTTTTTAATTTTTCAGGAAAGATTTGCAAATGGCATTGATTTATAACAGTCATATCTGCCATTTAAGTGAACAACCCTTACCCCAGTTTTTCCATGAATTGCTATTTAGTACGGCGATATAAACTATTAGTTGCCAATTTATTTTTTTACAATACAACAATTATTTTAAAGAATGATAATGTTACAGCCTTCATAAAAAAATTGATATTACCTGAGATATCTTAAAATAATGATGCGGTCATCAAATCGTCTTAAGTAGCTTTCTCCAAATGATATTTAAAACCATATATAAAAATTAAAAAGCACAATCAACGCCGACACACGCCATAATCATTAAATAGCATACATCATGATCGTCACTCTGCTATAAAGTCTGCTCTCTCATAGCTTTGTCGATTACTTTGAAGTTATTTTTAAAACTAAATACATTGAACTCATTAAAAATATTGAAGAAAAAATAAATTTTCTTAATTAAATTCCCACATCAAAATTTTCTTAATTAAATTCTCAAATCAGAAAAGAGAGAATATCAAAATTTATTTCAACGATTGAATATAGTTCACGTTAATTTTGTAGAAATTCATTATTCACAATGAAATGATACTACGTGATAAAGTACTATTTCTACTTTAATCAAGTTCTTTACCACGACCTAGGTTTCGTTGTATTACGAATTTAAAATAAAATAGAAATAATACTACATCACGAAGTTTCGTTTAATTTTTATTTCAATGAATATTAAAACACGCTTCGTTTAGACACTAGTAATGGAAACAACGCCAGCTTCTATGATATTAGAAGAAATGTAATAATAACAGAAATCATCATCTCACTGATAAATATTCGATGAGTGGGACACAGAATGAGGGTACTTGAGGTTACTTCTTGAGGTTACTTCGTTACTAGGTAATTAAGTATACATAAAGGTTCAATTAAACCAAGGTTAGATGTTTTTATATTTTGCCTTTCTTAAAGTTAACTTCATTTACTAAAGCCAAAATAATAATGATACCTGAAGCAGCCACTAAGCTATAAGCTTAGTGGCTGCTTTAGGTATCATTATTATTGGTATCATTATTACAATAATAGTACTGAATTTAAATGTTGCTTAGTGGGTTAGGTAAAAAGTACTTTTCAGAATGTTTACTACATCTTTAAACAATTCGAATTTCCTTAAAATACAACCAGAGTAGCCGAATTGATAAACTTTTCTTAATACTTTCACTGTTTTTAATTAAGATAAATTTAAATGTAGTAAATTATGACAAGATTTGAATATAATTATTTTGATTTTATGCTACCGAATATAATGGCTATGAGGAATGGAAGTTAAGACAAAAAAATAATATTAATATTTTGTTGTAGATGTCAAAGATGGTGATTTATTCACCACCTTTGATGATCTCCATCTTCGATGGTTCATAGATCACCTTCTTTGACATCTGCAATAAAATATTAATATTATTATTTTTGTTTGTGTGGATCAGCTGGTGTATTTAACATAATAAAAAAATTAATCCAATAAAAACGGTGTTTCTCATGTACTAACTAAATATACTTTATAAATATTATAAACTTCTGTTTTTAAAGTTTCATTGTTAAAATATTGATTATTTGGATGATTATAAACTATATAATATATATATATATAAATATATATATATGTGTGTGTGTGTATATATATATATATATATATATATATATATATATATATATATATACACATACGTATATATTAGTCGCGAGTTGAGTAAGAAGTATTTGATCAACTAATTGAAGAGAAAACAGTTAAGTTATATTTAAAAAAAAAACAGGAAGAATTAAAATGTATTAATTAAGTACAACGATTTATGTCATTATTAGTGCATAATGAACTTAATAAAATGGCCAAAAAAAGAAAGAAATAGTTTTTCTCTACTTGTTTTATTATTGAAAATACCGTGAAATTTAGAATAAATAATTTTTCTATTAAAGTTTAAAAATGCCACTGAAACATTTATGTAATTTCCGTATGGATATAAATTCCTGTTAAACGTTAGAAATATGTAAATTAATACTATTTTAACACATTAAAATTTTATTTTATTCGTAATTTCCTATAATCAGATTTAATTAATTAATATTCCATATACAGAATATAAAATGGACCAAAAATAAAATATGAAAATTTGACTCTGACTCATTTAAACTGTAAAAAATATATTTAAGCTCATTTAAAAATCTTCTGATTAAAACTTGTCACCAGTACAAAAACGTAAAAATATATTACATCTATTATATACAAACAATTTCGGTGTCATAGTTATAAAGTAGCAATGTTTAAAAAATCATGATATACCTATTTCAGGGCAGTGCGTTCTATTTTTGACAAAAAGCCGACTATTGTTCGATTCAATATATAAATAAAAAACTTTATTGAATAAACGCTTCTAACAAAATGTGTCTTACAAAATACGATATCGATTTAACTCACCTGAAACACGACAAGAATATACATCCAATTTAAGTGCAGAAATTTTAATACCAGTTTCATTCTACCATACTTTACCAATGTTTTGAACAAAGAAAGGCTTTCAGGAATAATCTTATTAACTTACGAACCTTTCCAATACATCTTAACATCTTAACAAGAAATGTCTCGTAATACAAGCTATAAATGGCTTTGAAGAATACGTATCAGACTTGGCTTTAACTACAAATAAGATAAGCTTATTAGATTTAAAATAAGCCAAGGTTAATATTAATTGCAGCACGAGTTCATTGTAAATGGATTTTATTATTATCGAGGTGTACTACCCTTGAATACTTTGAAACTATGGTTCTAAATTATTCAAGGGTATATTTCTAAGAAGTAAAGAGGAAGTTATTCGTATAATAACCTGTAGACTTTTTTAGCACATGCATTGATATATAAATACACACACACATACACACACACACACATATATATAGATATTTTTCCATTTCAACTTAATGTCTTATGAAAACGACAATATTTATTTTTGGATGGCTAAAGAATAATTATGTCAACAAATATTTTCTTTATAAATATAGTAAATGAAAACAATGAAACATTTCATTAAAAGCTAAAAAAATATATCGGAACACGTATAGAGTTCCATTGTAATCTATATTTCTTGAAATTAAGTTCAATTTAAAGTTTTTCACATCATATCAAAAGAATTATATTAGAAAGATATTTTTAACTAAACGAATAAAAAAACTATCTATAACTATTTTTACGGTGAATTGTGATATTATTATTGAAGTTTTTAACGTCTATTAAATGAAAATAGAGTAAGTCGCTATAAGATGTGATAAAATATAGGAAGAATGTAGGAAAATAAAGGAATTTACAATTCATCAATTTATTAATATTTACGAAAAACGAAATAATTTCATATCCTAGCCACAGAATTTTACGTGAAAACGTCAATCGGAGTATTTTACTTTTAGTAGGATAAACTTAGTAGTAATTTTAGCATGACCGAGTAGAGTCGAGAAATATAAATTTGTCTCTTTTTATCTTATTATATAAAACCCTTAAATATTGTATAACCATTATAAAATTAATTGTATAGTTAATAATGTATATTTAAACAACAAAATTTCTAAGTATTCTTAAAAGAAAACAGTCAGAGTTCCCCATAACATGAGGACGAGAAAAATTCATAAAAATAGAGAAGAGATATAGCAATACTAGCTTGTAAATTCTAGAGCCGTCTAGTGGTTAGTAAAAGTGAACTCCAAAATATCCAAATTCAGACATCGTACTTAATATGGTGTGAGCACCATATTAAGTACGATGTCTATTATTCAAGGGCGAGAGTAGATAGAGTAAACTGGAATAGAAGATACGCACAAGCCTGGAGTATTTTCTCTCGTTTCGTCTCATATAGGCCGATATGCCTGGAAGAATATAATTTTCGGTTACAACTTTTGCTTTTTATTATTAAAGCCAATATGGCTTTGGCTCTTTTCTGGTTTCATTTTACACAAACCGCTATCATTTAAAAAATTTAAATTTTTGAATGGTGGAAATAACCGAGAAATTAAATAGAATAATAATTATTTTTGAATTTAATGCGTAATTTCCTACCAGTCCATGATTCACAAAGTAATCGCGTCACAAAATTCGGTATAATTTTGTTGCGTCGATAATTTTGACCTAGCTACCAAATCGAATTTATAGACGTTGTTACGTCAAAAATCTTTGCGTCCATCAAAAAATTCATTAGTTTTAAGATCATATCTTAATAAAAATATTCCAAAAATAATAAATTATGATTACTTCAACTTGTCGTTCAGTATTTAGTTTCATGTATCAATAATCACTAAATTAATGACTGAATTTCCAAAACCCTTTATATAAAAATTCATTAATTTTTTAGATCTTAACTTTCCAAATTAATTTAGACCTAAAATGATCCACGATCACTTTTGATTGTCAGAAACATTTCTGTAATCAAAAAAAAATTTAAAACGACATGGGTATGCATTAAGACTGATTCAAGTGTTGTGTTTTTAATTTGCCGATCACCTTTTTAATATATAAATATATATATATATATATATATATATATATATATATATATATATATATGTATATATATATATATATATATATATATATATTTATACATATACACATTATAGATAAGTATATTATGACTCTTGACGTATAACTTATCCTCTAACTCTCACGACAGAGTAAGCATTAACTCCCGTCAAATGCGGTCGTAAAACAGTCAAAACTTAATCAAAATCCCAAAATATGCCCCATGTATTGCGCGGCAGGCTATCAAATGTGTCATAAAATAAAATATAAGGTCGGGAATTCTATTGTTGTAATAATGATATTACAAAGATATCACTACATACTATTACAGATTATGCTTTAAATATGATTATTAAAATATACGAAAGATGCAAATTTAAAAGTACAATAGGACTGTATTGATAACAACATATATAGACAAAGTTCGTTTATTTTTGAAGGAGTGAATGTATTCAAAGTTCCTTGTCATGAAAAATACCATATATAGTTGTGCAGTATTTGAAATCTTTCACATTTTCATGGAAGCGTACGAAGCGAACACGTTTGAGTTTCGCATTTTCATGGAAGCGAAAATTGAAATTTAATGAACTTTAAAGATAATACAACAATTTAATGAAATCATTCTTTACATCAAATAATATATTTAGGTAGCGTTTTTTCACCGTCATTCACTTATCTTAATTTATGACTGTTAACGTCTTTATTACGTCATACAAAATTGTTGCTCTGTATGTATATTAATAAATTTAAACCAACTCATTTTATTTGGTTATAACGGTTCATTTTATTGTTTAATATTTCTTTACAAATCATAAAAAATAAGTGTTATGTTTAAAAAAAATTTCCGTGAAATTCAATTCTGATTTTATTAATACTTCTTTGAATTCAAAAACTCTCGTTTCACAATGAAGTAAAATACGTAGAAAAAAAAGACTTTCTTTGAGTTTTATTAAGAAAATCTACAACAAATCGACTTAAACCATTAAATTACGTACAATAACATTTTTCATTTGACATCATATTTTTTTTTTATTATAAGAAGGAAACCAACGACATCCGACAGTCATTTTAATTTTATGATGAGTTTGTGCGATTTACATTTTAATCGACTTTTTTGTGATTCCACTGACAAATAAATAGTTCCTGCTCTTTATTCTAAGAAAATCAAATGTGTTCCAGTTGTTTAAGTTATCGTCCAAAAAGGCAATTGAAATTTAATTATAAATTATAAAAGCAAGCAAAATAACTTTGCATTTTTTTAACACACGAATATGATGTGGGTTTCAATAAAAAGAATGGATTCTTCTGTTCCTGAAAATAAATATATTCCTACTAAATAAATAAATATATTCCTATATATAATCTTTCAAATATGACTTATTTTAATTTTTGAAAGATTTTCGCACAATCCATAGAAACTTAAAATTTAACATAATTATAAAACTCATTAACTCAAATATACTTCAATGGTTAACACTAAAAAAATAATCAAATCGATATTTTTGAAGGGGTAAATAAATATTTAATTTTTAATTTTAATTTTTAAGAGCAAGTTATCAGTTTCTAAATAATTTTTTCACAATTTTTCAAATAATAATTCTAGAAATATGGTTGAAAAGTCCACAAAAAGCATATCCGAAATTGCTAAAGTCAAAATTATGAAAAAATAGCGTTACTGAAGATCCACTTAAATTTTCTAGAAAAGCCATAGCAATGGATAAAAATTATATTTCTGAGATATTTATCAGCCTACGAAATAAATATTAGGTGATGTAAAAAAACAATTACGAAAAATAATATCATATAAAAAATACTTTTAAGGGATATCATGAACTTTTAAGAAAATGATCTGCAAATTACAAGTAAAATAAATATGCTTACCACTGATGATTAAAGCGATGTTCGATATATATTAATAAAATGGCGAAATTCAAAATTTCATGGATAATTACTTGCTCGTAATTTTGTACATGGAGTTCTAGTCGTATTTTATTCCTATGTAAATATATATGATTAACAAAGGAATAAAAATCCGTTTACAAAATTGTACGTAGCTTCAACGACGACGTGCTTCAGTAATGTAACATTTCAATATAAATAAGTAAATACACCGTCGTAAAATGTGACCATAAATGTAGTAACCGAAAACGAGGCAGATATCAATTTGGCAAGTACCAAGTTGTTATAATAAGTTAATTTATTACAGGAACTTTTGCAGGACAAAACTGTGAGGAATAAAAATCATACCCTAATTGGGCTCACATGACGAGAGATCCTTGCCTATTATTTTTTATTAATTCGATTGTTGATACATTCAAATATGGAGTAATAAACAAATATATTCACTTATAATTGTTAATTTTATTTCCTCGTTCAGAAAAAAGAGGGGAGGGGAAAAGAAATATAAAATAATTTTAGGAATATTTATTATATTATTTATTAATCACAATTAAATGAAACTACTTGATGTAGTATTATTTCTACTTTCTTTACCACGACCTAGGTTTCGTGGTATTACATCTTCAGGTGGGATATTAGCAAAGATTAACTCTTAGGAACAACTAACAGCATTTATATGTTTCAAACACAATAGCGGAAGCCTGGTTTGTGCGGATTTTTCAATTGCTTATGTTAGTGAGTTTATTACAGGGGCGCAGTGTAGGTTTTATTATATTACCGAGAGTTATATAATATACCAGTATTTTAGTGAGGGTAATAAATTTAATTGTTTTTATTATGTGAGGTTATACATTGCAAACTTTACGGTGTATGTAATAAAATTATATGGAAGTTATTATCGGTAATATATTTATACAAAAGCAAGGGTATTTGAAAATAAGGACAAGGTAATACACTAATTCTACATATCTTCGGTTTTATGTATTCATATATTTATTTATTTATTTCTTTCAATTTTTTGTTTTTATTATATATACTTATATTTATAAGTGAAGTTTCATTTAATTGTGAATAATGAATTTCTACAAAATTAACGCCAAATATATTCAATATTATTTATTAACTTATAGATATAAAATATTTATATAATTTTTGAAGCGAACACTTCTTTTGGCGCACCGGCGCAAAATATCTGAGCAGTGAACGAAGCGGAGCCGTCAGATTTGGGTCGGTGACGTTGAATCGGGTACACTCTGCATCCTTCGTCATCGGCCAAATGAACTACTTTTTAGGCGTAAGAAGTATATTATTTACAAACATTAAACGAACTATTTTCTTAAGCACACGAAGCACAATATTTACAATAAACGTCATTGTATATAATCATTGTAATAATTCAAGTGTATAGTTAGTGTTTAATATTTTGTTTGGGAGTAGTTTAATATAATACGTGCATGTCATTGTATTTTAAAATAATAATCTTGCATTGTTCCTGATTCCTAGAACTAATATGTAACATCAATGCAATTATATATACATTTTATTATTAGAAGTTTTCCCTTCATTTGTGTTGCCACAAAAACACATCAATTTTTTTTTAATTTAAAAGTTATACATTTCCATTTTGAAACTAAACCTTTCAAGAACCAATTTTAGTATGTTACATAATGAGGGAGTCGGTCTCCACCGTTCTCGCAAAAGGGATGTGCCGTTTTGGTACGTGAATACAATACGACGTAATGTCAGTAGGAATCAACGTCCTGTTAAAGAATGAAAAAATGCCTAACAGTGTATACGGATAAACAGATAGGTGCACAAGGTAATGGAATCAAAACTAAATATTTAATTTTACTTTCTCGATATTATTTTTGGTGACCGATTACTCCTCATAATGTTACTTAATGCTACATAAAAAAAAACCTATTTAATTTTCATTTACAACGCTCCATTCTGTAGCGACTTATTCATCTTCCTCTGATTAATTCAAATGTGAAACATGATCGAAATGTGCATGGAAGTCGCAAATAAAAAAATTGTCTAGTTCAGTTATCTAGAAGGTTGGCCAATTGAGTTGACACCTTACTTAGATCGGTTGCTGAAATTAATATTGGATGAAAATAAATAATATTCATTAGAGATCAATGCAGCAAAATTTTGTAATTTTGATAACGCTTGAGAAAACTTTTCCCCAAACATTTCTCTATATGCTTTGCTTGTCTTCCAGGGAATTATAAGTTTACTATAATGTAATATTATTTTAGTATGACTAACTTTTTTAATGACAGTAATATTTTGAAGAATATGAAAAAAATTATATTTGGAAGAAAATCGTGCAACAACAATAGGCCAGTAAGAAAATTAATCCATTAATTAATCGATGTAATTAAAGAAATCAGCTGAGAGTGATTTTAAAAAAATTTACAATGAAATAACTGTATAGAGAAATAACAGTCTTATATTTTATATTAACCTATGTTGTATGAATAAATTGACATTAGTCAAATTAATATTTTCAACTATATAACCATAAGATAAAGTAAGTTGAATAATAAGTAAGTAGAATAATAAGTAAAACATTGAAGTGCATGAATTTACATATTAATTTACCTACATCATTATAGTACTAGGCTGTTTTAAATATTAATAAACCCTCCGAAAGGTTTGAGTATTGTAGAAAGGAAAAAAGACGAAGGTCAATGTATTACTATGGGAATGTTTGTAAAATTATTAATTAACTCTTATTGGACCCACGGTTTGTTTTTCAAACAACAGAAGCTTGGTTCTTTGATATTGTATTGATGGCTGCACTTGTATTGCTAATGTTTTATTTTCGCTGATTTTCGATACGTTAAAATAAAAATTAAGGCCCTCGTAATGAAGTATCTTTCCCATTTCTTAACATACTATTTTAAAAGATAGTTTGTCGTATATTTTCATTTGCTTGAATAAATTCACAAAGAGGACACATTCTAGAAGATTTTAAATACTGCCCTCATTCGTTGCTCTAAAAAATTCATAAATTATGATCATATGAATCAATAAATATGAATCAATAAATTATGTTTTAGATTTTTAATACATACTTTTCCTTTCATGGACGATTTGATAAAAACATATTAAGGCACAAACATTATCATAAGTCAGATAAATCATATACATTAGACGTACAGTCTAAGTAATTATTCTGAAAAAAATGTGAAACCATTCGTCAAACGTTTGATCAGACTGTAGACTACAGCACTTGCTGCTTTGCGTAGCTGTGCCACTGCGATATGATGTGATTGTGATATTCCCGTACCAATAGTGCTCGTTTTTCTTCTCTTTTCTTCTCAACGGTAACGAATCTATCGCATCAAGTGTCAGAAAAATGCAGGTCTCTGATTTTATTTACTTTCACAAGCCTTTTAATTTTGTCTAAACTGTTGACCCAGATTGTATGTACACGGTAATTAGGATTTACAGTAAATACACGGATTACTAAAATTACTACGAAATTTGTTTTACACAGTTTAATAGCTTCGTCTAAACTTCATATTATTTTTTGTCAATTTTTGAAGTAAAACTTCTTACACAAAGTTGTGTGGTAAATACACAACTCTGTGTTTTTAAATTATGTTCAGCTACTCTAGCTTATACATAAAAGTAAAATATATATTGGTCCAGACTTTTTTATTGACATTTTTAAGATTTACAATTCCTTTGTATGTAACATTAATGTGTTTGTAAGACAATAGTTTCACCAGCGTTCCTCACAAAACCAACCAGACTATCGACTTTTATCCTGACCACGTTGACATTATTGAACATATAAATGGAACTATAGATGGAATCTAAGGTTTCGTATTGTGAAATTTGTAAACTTTCTATATGTTTTGAAAGTTATATGTTAATAGGATTTGTAATTTTTACGTGAAACCCTAAAAAGTAAACACGTATGGTGGACTTTATATAAATATTATACTTTTTTATAGATATTACATTCCGGACATAAATCGATTTATGCAAAAAGTACAGATTTATGTATAATAGTAAATATACGTAAAGAAAATTATACATATTTCTTTAAAAATACATTAAATATTAATTATTTTGATACAAATTTTATTTCAAATCCACTTTTTTTTTTAAGCAGGGTTAAAAGTATTTACAATATAGATAAAACGACTTCTTCCGCATATGTTTTCCATCTTTCCTACGGGATTAGCTTTTAACTAGATACTCTTTGCTCTTCCGTATTAGAAACTGCATTACCTAGACTTACACAGAGAAAATAATTCCCACAGAATTACTGTTACTCAAGTTTTATCTCTAGCTCACAAAAACCAATTAAACATTAAACAGAACGTATTTCCGGAAATGTGGTATACGAAACGTGTATGCTGTACTTCTCAATTTTTGTTGCTATTTAGCTCAAACTTATTTAGATTACTGTTTTACTCGTTTTAATCGAAATTAAGCACATACTAATTTAGTTAATTGTACTAGTAGCTTCTGGTAGCAAACTATATAAATTATGATTCCCATACGATATAGTAAAATTAAGGAGATGATTTACAAGCACTAATTAAACTTCTTTCATGGAACTCTTGACATATTAAAATGTATGTTTAGTTTCAATTTAATTGTTTATATTTATATATATATATATATATATATATATATATATATATATATATATATATATATATATATATATATATAATTAAGTTGCAAATATTACTCGGTTCAATGTGTGGTGGTGTTATTTTACACTTTGTTTAAAGAAATTCAATTCAATATTTATAGATTAGGAATGTAATTTATTTTTTTAAACCAAAAACTCACACAATGGAACCTTTAAACAAAGTTACTTACATAAGTAAAAAAGATTCAATGCGCAGGGTTCACAAAATTTTTCTGTGTAAATATTGAGTTGGCTAACAGATTTCGACCCCTAGTACCAAACAGTCGACAATTTTAATTAAAAAATTAACACACGAGCAGGTTTTACAACATGTGGTCTATCCTTGTCGTCTAGAAAATAAACTCAATCCTGTTGATCACTCAATTTGTTAGCTAATCGGTCGAATTATTCACAGTAAATATCTACATCTAATTGTTCACAGTAAATATCTACATTGATAGTCCTCTGGGAGCAACTCCCAATGGATAACACCCTTGACATTCCACCAGCAGCTGAGCATCACCTTTTTGGCACTCATTTCAGTTTTGGATACTAAAACTACCATTTCTCCGACACCCAGCAATTACCGTTTTCGTGTTTGGTTAACTTATATCCCCCATTCTCATCGCCAGTTTCTAACTGATTCAGCCAGTCGAAGTTACGTTTCAAGGAATTACGTGTCAAGGATCCTCTCCAATTAGGCATCGTAATCGTTGAATGTCCAATTCAACAGAACGTCCGGTACGGGGTTTGTTCTCAAATTGTAGTCTTCATTTCTGAACTTTCTGAACCAAACCTTTGGCGTCCCATAAGACACCGTGGAATCGCCCATTCCATGACATATATTTGTGGCAGTTTTTGCGTCGTAACCCACACGACATTCGTAGAATAATAGAATCCGTAATTGATATCGATTTAAATGCATTATATTTTATGTAATTCACTTAAAACGTTCTGAAAGTAATATGTTAATAGGATTCGTATTTTTACGTGAAACTTCGGTGCTGCCTATTATCAACTAACTGCACTTTGGCCTATTTATACCCTACAGTAAAACGTTTTAAAAACTGAGAGCATCTTTCTAGAAAAGTCCCGAAATTGTGGCTCTAAACTTACTAGCAAATTTAATATATTGCTTAGCACGTCTGATTACAACTAAAATTGAAATATATGAACTAATACCGAGAGCCTGCAATTTGTCCAGTACCAATCCAATTATTTGGTATCAGTTTTTGTAGGAAAATGGTCACACTTTTCATTAGTGTAACTCACAGGCTAACCCGATTTCGGAGCTCAGAAACTTACCGTTTTATTCATTAGTAAATTGTGTATATCCAAGAGATTTTAGAAGCCTTTGAAAGCATATGGGTATGTATACACATACACAGACTCCGACGTGATTCACGTCTATTCAATAACATTTCCTTCAAAAATCTTCCTTTTTTATTGCCCCTCCAGGATGATATCGGTATGGTTTGATCATTTTGTTGAAAGTAAAAATTTACTGACCACGGCTCAAAGTCAACTTTACTAACTGTACCTAAATGAACATAAATTTTGGTTAACTTTTTTTAGCTAATTTAAATAGAAATTATTTATTTAATAAGCCATAATTATTTATTGCTTTGAGACGATTTGATTTAAGACGACTATTATTAACACTTTTTTCGCAGTCTATTTATGTGGCTTTCTATGTTTTTATTGTTCTGGTCGCTTGTCTATATATTTTTACATATTTTTGTAACTATTCTAGTGTTCGAAATGGTCATCAAATTTCAAGCAGTCTCTTTTTCTATTTAAAGTAAAATAATAAGTAAAACAAAATAAAATAAGGAAAAAACATACATGCATGCAAGCACGTGTGCAAACGCGCACGCATAAACTCACACAGGAACACACACATGCACGCACACACGCACACACCACGCACGCAACGTGAAGTTGGAGAAGGTTTGCTCGGCTGATTTTAGTCGGACGTGACAAATCGATCTAATACAAAACAATAAAATTTTTTCAAAACTTTAATCTTTTTGTATTTATTATACTCGTATTATAAATTTGTGAAGTTTGCAAAATACATAGCTTTGGTACTCCAAAGTTGTTACGGTGATGTTTTATAAGAATATCAAGTGAGGTTTGTTATTATATCAGATTTGAGAAATAATTTTTCACGGTTATATGCAATATCTACAATGATTGAAATCTCCCCATTTTACAAGAGTGAATGTTAGTCTGGGTGGATTTTACAAATTTTAGTGATTTAATATGGGAGACATATAACGTTTGACTACAACAAAATAGAAAAAATTGTAAAAAAAAATTTTATTTAAATTTTATTTAACCTTCATATTTGTACTGACTAAACTAGATGGAAATACTCATTTTTTAACTTATTATTTAAGAACAAAAAGCTTATAATCACACCATGTCACGTACTCCATCCCGTTTGCCATAAGTATTTTCTTTCGCCATAAGTATTTTTTACATAAAGTATGTGCAAACAACATCTATAAAATGTATTACATTATTACAATTTTATATGTATTTCACTGAGCGAATTAGACCAATAATCGATTCTTTAATTATAATTAATGATTTTCTTGGAAAACTGGTTGTGGCCTAGATCACAGACATTTTGTAAGAGTACTTGGTGTTGACGAGTCATCGAACAAGAAATTATAGAACTAGTGCAGTTAACTTAGCATTTGAGCAACCGGGAATAAACATCAATGTAACTGATTACGTCAACATAATAATTTTGATCGAATCTCAAATAACACCCCAAATAAAAAAAATTATCTGATAAAACTTTGAACGATAAAACCATATTGTGTCAATATAATCAGACTGAAGAGTAAATAACAGTGCTGGAAAAAGCCTAGATTTGGAATCATCAAATTAAACTTCAATTAAGGTCCAGTCATATAACCAGAGTACATAACACAATTGTTAAAGTTCTTACATTTAAAATGTTTTCTATGTGTCTTTGGTTTTTTATTGAATCTTGAGTGTTCATTTTGTTCACTACTAATTCGTCATGCTTCCAATTTTTATTAATAGTACTTATTTTTTTGTGAAAAAGAGGTTTATTTATTAACTTTTGGGTATGCAGGATTTTTGCATAGTTTAAAAAAAAATTAAAGTAGATACCCAAATATTATATGTGATATGACAACTGAACATACAACACAAAAGTATAATTTAACATTTAACTATTTAAAACCCTGTTTCAGAATTTCCAAAACAGAATTTTCATGCAAAATCGACCCATTAATTATGCTAAAAAAATACTGGCAATTGATTGTATTCATATAATCGTAATTATTACTTAAAATCTAAAAAAGGATAAAATATAAAATCTATTTAAACAAAATATTTGTACGGTATTTAGTACCATTTTAATTTTTAAGTTTATTTGAAAACTGGCTTATCAAATTTATTTTGGATGTTAATTATAAATATATAATAAAGCTTTAAAATAAAGAGTTATGACTATATTGATTACAAATAATAATAACATGATTGGGTCATTAAAGTGTTTATTAGTCTCAGCGTTTAACTAAAGTGACTTGGTCTTTGTTGTGCAATCAATAAAAAATTATATCTTTAAACGTCAATCCATCGTATAAAATTTGTTTTATTATGGGGATCGTAATAAAGAAATAGATATAGCATATTGATTTTACAACACTAATTTATTTATTATTACCTAATGTACAATATTTGTCAATTTCAAAAGTTATTTCAAATTTTATTTTATTACCCAATTTATTCAAATCATCCGTGTCATGTCACATTTAACACTTCAATCTCCCCAAACGTGAAACAAGTTCGGATTGTGCATTGAAGAAGTAAATAAACAATTTTTCCAGTTCAGTTAACTGAAAAACCAAACGATTAAGTGAAAATAGTTCGCTGAACTTCACAAAATAATGCTAGACAACATTTCATTATATTTTGGCAGAAATATAGTTCACCAGTATTTTGACAATTTTAAATTTAATTAAATATTGATTAATATTTTTTTATTTATGAATACATATTTTCTTGATGATTCGCTAAGAAATATGATATTCAGATGATACATCTTAATAAATCCTTTTAATTGAAGCTCAATGGTGCAATCTGACTATACTCCAAATATACACGACTCAAGTTCAAATTAAACTGTGTTCGAATTGTATATCGATGGTACAATACTGACCACTATTGAGCTAAGGAAACAAAGCGGAACTTTATTCCCAACTGGTACTTGTTATTATTAATATTACTAGTCACTCCTTATTTTTCCCTTTCGTGTATAATATTTGGCGAAAATTTACAACTTAATAATGAATAATTCTAATAATTTTTGTGTTGCAATTATTTTTTTATTGTTATAATATATTTGATATGAATATGATGACCGTCGTTATGTGTATAAATGAAGATGGACGATTTGGTTTACTTGAACAAAGATAGATGGACAAGAAAACCACTGGCACGACAATCACTTACTCAAAGTGATTGTCGTGCCAGTAGGCCACGCAAACCAACACAAATAGATGAATAGATAATGTCCACTAATATGTAGGCCGCGGCTGGATGTTAAAAACTCGAAATAGCTAATAAAAGAAACTGACTGAACTGAGCCATGATAATTTAAAATCATTTTTAATTACGAAAAGAAATATTTAAGGAAAAAGTGTATGCCATGAAGTAGCGTTCAACTACAGTCAGCTACTTGCAACGATGTTATGAATGAAATAAATGATTTTTAGAGAGAATAATAACAAACAATTTTTGTATTTCAATACATAGCAATAATTTAAAGGAAAGTTCTTTTATTTTGCTGCAAATAATATATTCGGAGTAATAAATATTAAATCAAATATTAGCAGTACTTTTCCGCTTAAAATGGGCTTGAACCAGGTGAAGCACATCTTGAAAATTAAATTTTATAATTATATAAGATATTCACTCATGATCTCTTTTCTCGTTCACTATTAGGGCCATTTTCTGATAAAATTAAAGGGTTATCAATAATAATATCAAAGAATCCAATATGAGATTACTTCGAAAATTAAATTATTAACAATTTAGTCAATATCAAGAAATATTTCTAAATATACTTACTCTTTTTTGTATTTTTATTTTAAAATAAACAAGAAGTAGTTCATTAACGAAAAAATGTTTACATTAAAAATAACAAAATATATTTTAAGACAAAGAACTTGAATACCTTCTTCAAACAATTTTTTTATGTCACTGACATTTTTTGTTACATATATTAAATTTACTAAACACTCAATCATTAAAAAAGCCTATCAATGCGAGCAAACCCCGCTCTGGAAGGGTTCCGTACATTTTTAAATGTTTAAAAATAGTTAAATTTTCATAGAATTTCTCTTAAACTACTTATTAATATTAATTTTTACGACATAAATATATGTCAATATGTATACGCAAACCTCACTTTTTTTGAATCGTTATATCTCTATATTTTGATTTTGCTTTTACTAAGCACCTAATACATTATTGATATGAAAGATATGGATATATATTATATATTAAATTAATAGATTTAGACTAAGAATTGTTTGTACATAACTACGTAAACCATAATTTGCCCAGGCTAAAGTTTTTGTGACCTATCACAAAGCTTAAGAATTCTCCCATTGCATCTCAAAATTTTAATTTTTCTACAAGCTTAGTAAAATAACTTTCCTATTTTTAAAGGCAAATCTAATTTACATACAGAACATTTAAGCTAATTTTCTAAAGATTTGGCAACATAGACAAAACTACGTGCAACGCGATTTACCAAGGTTTAAATTAAGGTAGGCAAGCACGAGCTTAATAATTCTCTCATCGCATCTCAAAGTTTACATTTGTTTCAAGTGTAAGTAAATCCCTTTTTGTTATTTGTAAAGAAAAATCTAGTTTTATATACAGCAAATATACATACAATGTACAGAAAAAAAATTTATGCATATTTATATATATATATATATATATATATATATATATATATATATATCCGCAAAAACATCTCCGATGCAAATTTTCTTTTTCAATGTGGAAAATTGAAAATAAACGTAAATAAAAAAAGCGAATAAAGTACTCAAATATATTTCTTTCTTCTTTATCTTCATTTCTGAATATAATTATCCGAAAAATTAACAATGACCAACAAATCTATCGAATTTCAATTAAATGTTGCAAAATTATAATTCGATAAATAAATCCATGATTAGAAACAAATTAACTAATTTTTTTTCATCATCATTCATCACTGAATTTATAATACTTTGATAAAGGTCTATGTAAAATGGTAAAATTATACATAACTGTTTTTCTGCCATATATATTTCAACTTCATCTTTGAATAGATTAAAGTTACGGTACCCTCAAAAGATTTAAGGATAAATCTTTTCTAAACCAAGGAGCACAGTTTCATTCCTTACTTTAAGGTGGAGGGCAACAACCCTTGCTCAGTAATTGAAAATCATTGAAAGTACAAAATATATTTCAATAAATGTCTTTAACAAAATTGTCTCATGTGATACGATACTAACTAAAGGAAATTTAACAAAATCTTTCCCATCCGTCTTCCATACTTTTTCGTAATTTACACCTGCATAAAAGAAGATCATCTGGAATAAGCTTCTTTATTAAACTTTCCAATACAACTTATTAAATCACCTTCCTTCATAAAATGTATCATTACATAAAGTACGAACGGCTTTCAAGAAGTCGTGTCAGACGTAGCTTTAGCTCCTAATGGAATTAGTTTATTAGATTTCAAATGAGCCGGGTTCAATGTTTCCAACTTGGCTCTCCGTAATTAGAGAACGAATATAAATGGATTTAATTTATTAACCGTACACGCTTGAATACTTTTGAACTTGCGATTCTGAGAATATATGAAAGAGGTTAAGTTGTAATTATTTATATGTACTCGGTAACTAAATTAATTTTTACTTGTATATTATTTATGAGTTTATTAAATTATTTCAATAAATTAAGAAAATTATTTACTTTCAATTGTTCCTCAAGCAGTTTTTTATGTTTCGGTTATGTCAATATCCGCATGTATATAAGTATGTCCGCATGTTAGGAATCAAAATTTTGAATGCACATTGTATACATAAATATATAGACACGTAAAAGTATATAGGAATACACGCACGAATGTAGCAAGCACACATTAATATACAAATAGACACGCACTCTCTCGCACACATAAATATGTATAGAAAAGTTTTTTCCACTTTTCTTGAATAGTCACTTAATAAAAACCAAACTACATAAAGAAGTAATAGTATCATTATTACTTTTCGAAAAAGAGAAAAGGGTGTTGCATGATTTTAATTCCACAAATTATTTTTTAATTCAACAAAAAAAAAAAGAAGATTGTACTGAAAATAAATTCAGAAATTCCGGAACTGATTCTAGGATTAGTAATATTTTTGAAATAATACACAACTTCCACATCAACTCAATTTAACTTGTATTGTTATTATTAGGTACGTATTCTATTAAATAATAAAGAAATTTACAACGTAAAATTGGTCTTTATAAAGATTAGGTCCATCTAACACATCAGAAATAAAAAGTTTCGATATAAAATAACAATCAATCCCGTGATCAATAGTAAAAATGCTGCTATGATCAAATTTGGTAAATAGACAAATTAGTAAGGTGTTCAAAAAATTTAGCATTAGTTGAATTCGCGTAAAAATGATTTTATGGTCGATTGACGCAGAATTGTAATATGTCGTGATAAAATTATTTACTTTTACTCTTGTCGTTTGTAGGTAAGTTATATTACGTGTATCAGAAATTTTACAATTGATTTAACAGCATGTCTCTAGTTGATAAACATTAAGTTTTGTGTATGATATTTGTAAAAAATACAGTAACCCTTCGCTATTTTGTGAAATTTTATAAATAACTCAAGTTATTTCTATTGTATGTATAGTAAGGTGACATTTAGATCAAAAAAGTTACTTATTTCTACATGTGCTCACATCGACGGACTCAAAATACGTTATAGATATTAATTCGAAAGAATCTCCCTTTATATCTCGGCATGAGTTAAATTATTTGTTTAAAGAGTTGAACTTAACAATAAAATAAATTTGAATTTTTAGATTTAAGATTACAATAGTTAAATCACGAAAGTCGGAAAATAAAAAATATAAGGAAATTACGAAGGAACAGTGGAATATCGTTTAATAGCTTATCAAGTTGGATTGAACAATGTCCTCAAAGGTACATTGCTTTCGGTACCATTTATATTCATTTAATGAAAATAATGGCTGTGTTAGTATCGAGCGTGATGAACGCTTTCGTTCGGATATTTCAGCTATGCGAAGAAGATATCAGAGTAAAAGGCTCCCAGCAATATTTCCGACTAATTTTAGTTTTTACTAAGTAATTTGAATGATACAAGGTATAAATGAAATTTAAAAAAGACGTCCTGCATGAAGTTGGCTGTATGTTCATGTTTCATGGTATAAAATATAAAAAGTAAAGATACATATATAGTGTTAAGCTTATTGTTAAATTTATTTTCATCATATTAATACGTGAAAATCTTCCTATTTATTTTGCTTATACACAAGTGCTGAGTATTTTTATTATCCTTTCTCTATTTAAAAAAAAATTATATATTATCGTTGTGTAAACATTCTTTTTTGAAACAAATTCAAGTAACAATTTGTTGACAAATGGATCAAAAAATATAATAAAACATTCGGCAATACCCTAAGTTTTTAACAAGCAATATTTTAATTGTTTACCTATTATGATTTTGCAAATTGTTATATTTTACTGTGTGTCTTTAATTACGTGTTTATCTAACACATTTATTTATAGATCACATTTAAACGACGGACTATTTTCAGAGAAAAATTGAGTGAAAAAAGAATGTAAAAGAAAGTAATAGTGAAATAAGATCTTGAAGATGAAAATTGTGAACAGATGATATTGGACATGATACCTGATAGGGAAATTCATTTCCGAGACGATTTTTTACATATTTTTGAAAAGAAAACTGGTTTAGGCGCAACTTCGCACTGCACTTTGAAATGAAAACTTATTCAGATGAGTGAACGAAGCAGAGCATTTGCTCGGTTGATGACGTTCACTCATGTCGGTGACGCTCAATCGGGTAAACGGTTTTCTTCGGCATCGGCCAAGCGAGTTCACTGTCTAACACGGAGTGCATCCTTTCAAGAATTACCTTTTATTTTTGATAATATTATATTTGAGTATAATTCAATATAGCACGCGTATTTCGTTTATATGGTTTGTTTATATGGGGGTATTGTACTAAACTATCTTAAAACGGTAAACGTTAAAAAAATTACATAAATGTAGTCGGGTTCCCCCGAAATGTTGACCCGATACTTCTCAAACCAAAACAACCTCGCGAAAATCATATTCCCAGATCAACGAGTAGCGGATTTTGAAAATTTTTGAGATATGTAGGTAAGCGTATTTTTTTAAATAAATGTATTTTTAAGTATAAAACATTTTTGGCAATGTTCATCGATAGATGGATGGCTATGGTATTTTTGTTCACCACGTATAATTAATTAAATTAATTTATCTAATAACCTTAAACCAATATGATCGATTTATAATATACGAATTAATTATTTTGACTCGTTTTGTTTGCATCTTTGGTACGAGTAGTAGGAATAAATAAAAGGGAGCGTTGTTTAAAGTATTTTTTTTCATATTTTTTCAGTTATCCCGGAAAAAATAATTATGTAACCCAAATCGTCGTAATTACCTATTTGTTTCTTTTTATTGTGAGAAGTTTCAAGTTCCTATAAAATCTTGTGTCAATTGCAAACTTTCTTTGTTTTTTTGTGTAGATTTGTATAATTAAGTAAATTGGTTAAAGGATTCACATACTTTTCCGTGAAACTCAAGCCTATTTTTTGTAAAATTGCGACAAAATATTATTGTTGGTGGCGCATGCACTAAACAATGAAGCAGTACCTATACCGTGCCACACGCTCTCCTTGTTACACAAATTTATTTATGTATTGGATTATAAGTATCCTAATCCGATTTTCCCTTGTAAATGAGTTAGTAGTATTGTCCATATAATTTTACTTAAAAAGTAATGTTGATACAGAAAAGTAATGTACATGCAGAAAAGTAAAAAAAAGGCAGCATCCGTTGATGAAAAATCGAATTTTAATTTTCTTTTAAGCACTACCTAAAATTTATTATCTGCTCCCATTGAAAGTTTTTAATACAGAAAATTTAGTTTAATAAAATATGTGTTCGAAAGAATTTCTATTAAGACTTTACTTAATATTTACGAGTTTGTCAAACTGGATAACATTTCTTGATAGACTGTACTGAAAGTTGTACTGCATAGACTTTATTCTGAAGCTTAATTATATGTCAACAATGCTATTTTGTTTTAATTAAAAAGCCAAATTTAAAAAATTCTATTTCATTGAAATTATAATTAATTTTACATAAGTGAGTGCTTTGTAAAGTGAGACACTTTGAATATTCGGTATTTTTTTGGAAATTAAGCTAACCATTGTTCAATGCTTTAGTAATTTTAATATTGATGTTGTCAAATTGCTTTAGTAATTTATTAATTATTTTAGCGATTAAAATTATGCCGTGCTTAAATTAATTTTCGCTGAACCTCAATATTTTGCCTTGTTTGTTACGTTCATAACTTTAACTCTAAATTTTTATTTCATAAAACAATCCTAAAAACGTATATTTTATTATATTCGCTTTTTATTATTTTAATATTATCGAATATAAAAATTTAAAAAAAACTACATACTGTGGAAGAAAAGTAACTATGTTCAACAATATCAAATAGAAAATTACCGGCAAATGCTCTTGCCATAGCTACTGTCACTCGAATAAATCACTAGTTCATCAGCATATCTATTCAATAACACAGCACGTGCAAATCGAGATACTTTTCATTATAAATGATAAATCATACAGTTAACTATAACAGAAACTTCCAGTCGGATAGAAGGGACAATCCTCTTAATGTACAATAGGAGCGTCGGGACGATCGCTTCATCCGTCTCGAGATATCCTTTCTGCACCTTCATATCACTGAGTTTCTCTTTACACGAACTACTTTATAAATACATATGCCGGTTTATCGCAGGTCCAGACATTGGCGAGGTATGTATGGGACTATATTTTAACGCGTGAAATGGGTTACCCGAAAGTTTATAGGTAGATAGGTATGGACTGTTAATATATTATTCGATCAATGTTTAATATTACATAGTAATTTAGCCGCCACGGTATTGGCACTAATATGAAATTTGTATCTTTAAACTAAAATAGAATAATTGATTTTGTATATTACAAATGTTACATTAGTATAAAGATTTGTTAAAATTTTGTAAGTTGTTTAAAGTTTTGTAGATTGTGGAATTTTTTTTAAAAATGTCTTCGATTTCGATCTATATATTTAAAGTTTGTTTTTTAGATAATGTCTTAATCAGTTATCCTACATTTTAACATATTGGTTCTAAATTCAGTTTGGTTAGCAAACACTAAATGGTAACAATTATTGCATAGTCCAAAACCAAAAACCGTAACATGCTTTATAAAATCCTCGAAGTACGTCGCGTCGATTACTAGCAATTGGACAATATCGGGTTGAGATCAAAATCATTACACATCAATAATTTTTTTAAATATTGATAGATTTAATTTAATTTTAATAAAATTTTACGTGACTGATAAAAATGTCGGAAGTCCCAGAGCAGTATCAATACAATGCGGCGAACAATGTGAAATGTTTTATGATTTGCACTTCCTCGGGCTGAATTTGTTGCTATCTTATTAAATGTTTTATTATTAACTTTCCTTGGAATTTGAATTCTCTTTAAACAATATTATCGGTAATATCATAGAGACTACCTTGATAATTTTAAGTAATTTTGACGAATTTGAAATTTTTTATGAACATGAAATATTTATTAAAAGTGTTTGTTTTTAAATAGTTATAAAGCAATGAAAAAAAAATACTTCTTTTAACAATAAAAAAGATACATTTCATTTTGAAGGTTTCGTAATGAAACAAGTAACCTTTATAATTTCGTCAGATCCGTCTAACGGTCAATCCGTCCGTCTGACAATCCGTCTAGTGTTGTCGCAGCCTTGCAGTTTGTGGTTTTCAATCTTTTCCTTTTTTAGCTTATCTCTTTTCTTTTGTTTTCTCATCCAGAATTCGCCAAACTTAGTAACTGCATACTATTTTAATTCGCAATATATTTCTACTTTCAGCTATTCTGTCACTTTTACTTTAGAGAGTCGTAAAAAATATTTTAAGTGCGTATAAAACTCGTACCACATTTAAATGTTAAATGGTAGAGAGAATTTCATTTAAACTATTTCCAAATAACAATTGCTTAGTATGTCTTTTACAGGTGTAAATATATCGAAAATTTCAAATACTATAAAATTTACAATCAATTCCTGTAGTTGTCAGATACATTCAGGCGAATTCCTAGTAACGCTGTTTTTTTATTTTTAATTTAAGCGATTTGAACATAGAAAAGGTAGACATAACATGTAACATACATAAAATTGTGAAAAAAAATAGTTTCTCATCCTTATAATTTGTTTTTTTAATCATATAAAAGCCGCGATACAAGAGTTTACCGTTCCAAAAAATATTTTAACATCAATATTTACTCGTATTAACTATTTATATATATATATATATATATATATATATATATATATATATATAGTTTTATATGATATATAACTAGGACAAATTCAAAGTTTTCACGTTAAATGTTTTCTGAGAAAAACGGCTGTGACAGACGAATGAAAGGATGACAGACGGTTGTACGTACGGTATACGAGCGATAACCATTTTTTTTAAATTTTGAGATATAGAATTCTAATAATGACTCGCTGAAAAAGTATAAAATGCGGAACTTTTATAAGTTTAAACTTGTTAAAAATACATTCACTCTATAGCAGGTACCTGATTATTTTTACTTACATAAGACTTACCAAGTATATTTTTTCCACCATATTCGGTAAAGAAACAATAATACGAAAAGAAATTCATTTAAAAACTTCAAGAACATAAATTTCGATTTCTTTGTCTTCTTCAGTCTATTGAACATAAGTTATTTCAAAATTGTCAGTTTTAAATTACGAACATTTTAAATATTTATAAAT
The DNA here is from genome assembly GCA_039881145.1 of Druceiella hillmani. Taxonomy (NCBI): domain Eukaryota; kingdom Metazoa; phylum Arthropoda; class Insecta; order Lepidoptera; family Hepialidae; genus Druceiella; species Druceiella hillmani. Next base: position 2,390,294 of record JAYKKI010000022.1, read on the forward strand.
AAAGAACACACGTACTATAATGTACGTAATATAGGAAAAGAGATCTATACACGGATCATTATTCACATAACCTTTTCCTATACCGCTCGACAGGACAATTTTAAAAATATTCGAGCATACACTGCTTTAATAAATTAAATCCATTTACGTTGGATTCCGTTTCTGATTACGAAGGTCAAGGTTAGAACGATGATCTTGGTTAATTTTAATTTTAATGCAATAAACTGATCTCGTCACAGCCGGGTCTGACATGTTTTATTTACGTCTAGCATTCGTATTATTCATATTTATTTCTTGTAAACCCCCTAATCGACTTATAAATTTACCCAACGCTCAGGGTGTGTAGAAAACAATTAAACAATAACGAGTAAGGTAGAAAAGTTATAACAAAAACAAATAAAACAGGAATACACAGCAATTCAAATTATATAACCTGGTGATCAGTCTTGAACTATCAAGCTATTCTATAACATTTCTGAAGCTGTCATTGAAGCAGAAATAAATATGTTGACTGAGTGCATCTCGCAATACTAAGTTGTTCAATATTCGTGCGCACTCTAGGTAATTGAAATAAACTGTGATATCTTTCACATTGATTATTGTGTTAATTTTTTGATGATCTTAAATAAAAACTAAATAGATATAGTATATAGATATAGATATTTATATTATAAATATCAAATCATATTATATCTTTAACCACTATCACAAGTACTGTTCAATAGGAATCGTGGTTGTTATGCATTTTAAGTTCTAGAAATGTTTTCTCTGGGTTGCCAGCGATAAAAGCTTCTCTACTTTAATATTTGCACAAATTTTTATCAATGTATAATATCAAAAATACTTAGCTATATACATTTATGTCATGCGAAGTTCAATCGACACAATTTTATATTCATATGAATAAAAAAAACCAATAAACTTTGTAAACGGTAATTCCAGTCGGTACGTCAGAACATTATACTTCAAAGTAACAGGTTGGTATAAAACCTTCAAAAAAACTGATTGCAATGTAATGATTCATAATTATTAATATAAAAATGATAAAATATGGAAAACTGTGCGCAGAGAAATTTCGAAAGTATCGCTTCCTACTTGAGTAAATAGAACTGCGAATTATTTCTGACTTAAAAAAAGGATCTCAGAAAATAAAAGGAAAGTGAATTCAATATTGGAGACTTATGTAGATTATTATTGAACAATTTAATAAAGATTATTGGGTTATTTAATAAAGACCATTTCCGTTCACCATAAAAACCGACTAAATCTGTAATAAAATTAGTGCGAAGTTAGCAAGTAAAATTATTATTATACATTTTATAACAAACGAATATCTTGATTGTTTTTATTTTTTTGGAATATGAAAATATATCTGTCCTTCTTGGAAAATTAATTTACTGCAATTAATTCAAATTTACTTGGTAAGGATATTCAATGGAATCCACATATCTTCAAAGTCAAACTCAGAATATCAAATAACAAACAAGAAATACATATACTAGTGAGTATTAGATTTAAATTATCTAAGCCTACATAGAGCATAAAAATTATTCCAGTTTTACACGTATCGTGCCAACAGCGAAAGGGTTTACAAGGCAATATTTTCATAATCACACTTTTTTCTTCTTCTACTTCAGTGACGCTACAGCCTGGGATGGATCCTGGTCTTTTCAAGAAGTCGTCTCTATGTTATTCTATTCGCAGCAGTCGTCGGTCAGATCTTGGTTTTCAGTTTTTTAGGTGCCTTTCTAAATGAACCCAGTTTAGTCTTTCCTCTTGTTCTGATAGTTAGAGATTTTACAAAATATTTTTTTTCGTTTCTTTTTCCTCCATTTTAATTATATAATTAGCCTATTTCGTTATCAGTGTGGTCAAGGAGTTTTTCAAGAGCTCCCATTTTATCTTTCTCTATGTGTTATTCTCAGAAACGCCTCTTAGTATACTACTTACAATTTTCTATATATTGTGAAATCTCTTATAGGGTGAGAGTTCATATTATATTCACTTCAGGTCATCGACAAAATTTTGTACTTCGGGTTCTTTAAGAAACATTAAAAATAACCCAAAATATATTTTCTTTTTTACGCTAAAAATGGATCTCAAAGATATAAAAGTGTTACATTGTACGTAATGTTATTGATAACAAAATAACCTATAATTGAATTTCACATAAAATTAATGATTTTATGGGAATAAAAACAGGCAATCATTTTATAAGAAAAATATTTTCATCGAAGTAGCCGAAGGCCTTTATAAAATTAAAGCGAACAACACTTTTTATTGTTTGTTTTTTTAATACGCTGAGCACGTAATTAACAAAATCTAATGTGTGAAGTATTCAAGATAAAAATTGCTCTAACATTACATATATTCAACTAAACCTGCAAAAAAAAATGACCGTAGAATAATATTTCAAATGTACATTGTTTTCCTCAGAATTCGCAGTCCAGCATCACAAAACTATTATTTTGGTTGTAATTAAAAATGTTAAGAAATAATTGAATGATTTTCAGTAAATTTACTGAACAGATCGAAATCAATAAGACTTAAATACGAATGTAGCGTATTGCGAAACTAATTGCAAACAAAAATTCTTATAAAAATAACATAAATTAAAAATTTGACAGAAATCATTTAAATATGCAAAACACAATAATATATATATATATATATATACACATATATATATATATATATATATATATATATACACATATATATATATATATATATATATATATATATATATATATATACACATATATATATATATATATATATTGATAGATCTTGCTCTAATTACACAGCATTAATTATCCATCAAATAAATTCAACGAGTAAATTCAAACGCCATGGAAAAAATGGTATAGGCGTTTACATGGACGTCTATCAGTAACCAGTCAACCATCTCTGCAACAGACGCTTCTTTGGTCGTTTCCCACTACTGAAAATTCATATTATAGATTTCTTATTTTATTTCAGCAATATGAAGATTTATTTTGAAGAGAAAACATTATAAAATATTTTGTTTAATCGTTTAAACATAATAACACTCTAGTTTTCATATTGTCTCCATTTAGTTTCTGGAGTGTAATCTTTTAATTAAAAATAAAAATAAACATTTAGTATGTGCACGTATTTATCATATACATTATTCATATGAATAGCAAAATTCAAACATCATTTAAGTATACAAAGATTATTGTAGTAAATGGTTTACATCACTTTTGCTCTATATTTACCAAGAGCAGTATTGAACCGGTGAATTTAGATTATTTGAAATCAAATAAGTTGATTCCATCTCTAGCTAAAATCACAATTGATACACGTTTTCGAAAATTATTGTATTATTATTCGATTTGCGAACAGACATTCAATCGTATTAAATATTTATATAACAAGCTTATCTCAGTAAATCTTTCTTTGTCAAATAAGACTACATTTAGTGGACATATATATGGCTATGTTAACTTTGTACTGGCTTAAAATTATATCAAATCATGTACGTAATAGCTGCAATATAGAAGTATGTACTACAGCTATTTGAATTTACCTAAATGTTAAGTTTTTTTTACGAATTTTAAACCTTAGTCACTTGTGACTTTGAAAGTATGACTTTGAAGTAAGACTTTGTATACAAGGAAAGCTTTCTAAATAATTATTATTGCTAAAAACCGAAATGATATTCCCTTTCCTCAAAAATATTTATCTAATCATTATGGAGCAGGCAACTTTGATATAAAAATATACCCTTGATTCTGTGATGTTTCAATTAGAAATTCTAGTTTTAAGATATGTCTGGAGATATTATTATTAATATTCGCAAAGGTGTATTCCTCTAATCCATCCAAAACTGCAAACATTCAGAAAATTACAGCGCTAATTTCATACTTTATAGATTTAGGAAATTTATGACAATTTTAAGTCTGTGAAATGTATCCTGAAAATATATTATAACGTGGAAATTTTCATAGTATGATTTCTACTAGTAGTTAAGAGTTTTTTTTATGAATATGTCATCTTTTAATATATTGACCTTAATCCACTACATACTGAAAAATTTAAAAGTGTATACGTCGATGATATTTATGAAAAAATATTTCAAATGTACTAAAGAGAAGTAAGAAACACAAATATAGATTTTATCACGACAAATGAAACAAGCCAAAACTCGGTGGACATACTTTTAATGGGTAGAGAGTTTCTTTGCCATACATCCCTCTCCATAATGAACTTAACCATCATCATTGTCATGTCTTATAACTGGAAACAAATATATGTGCCAAGTTTCAAATCCTCAGTTCGTTGGAAAGAAATTCAAATATTGATTACAAAATTTATAGCAGATATAGATAATGAAGTAATTTTCAAAATTTTGTCACTCTTAGTGGGCTAAAGAAAAATAAAACGTTTTTTTTATATTTTTGCGTTCTTTTCTATGTTTTTTCCAATCTTGTTTAGGCCTGAAAAAAACCATTAAGTAGTTTATGTGGTACAATGTGAAATTGCCTTTGAGAAAATCGACCACGAACAGGAAGTCGAAGATACAAAGAATATTGAATTATTTAACGATTTTCATTAATTTTTCTGATTTATAGGTTTAATTGAAACAACGAAGAATAAAGGGTATATTTTTATACCAAGGTTGCCTGCTCCATCCTGCTCAATTTCCTCTTTTTACTCATTTTAATTTTATTTCTCATTTTTAGCTTTATATTTAAGTTAAAGATTACCTATGTATTAGTGAAAGAAGGTCGCGGTGGAAACCAAAAACAAAATTGAAAAGTAATTAATCATTATAAAAACATTTTCTAAGTACTGTAAACATTCTTTCATCATCTTTATGAAATTTTCGTCAGTTTTTTGAGTATATACAGTATTTATATAATATATAATAGATTTGATTTAGATTCAATATGCAAATACGAAAACGTACACGCACACAAGTGTCTGTATGGAGTGTATATATATATATATATATATATATATATATATATATATATACACATATATACATATATATGTACATATATATATATATATATATATATATATATATATGTATGTATATATATATATATATATATATATATATATATAAATTAAAAACCATAATTATATTCATATAGCAATGGCAATTGCAAAACTTTATAGCCATAAATAAAAAAAAACATAAATTATAGATTCAAAGATATTAAAACCTATTAAGTTGGTATAACTGATAATTTTTATAATTTGACTTTTAAGACTGTTAAAAATTACATTGTTTTAACGTAATTTTAAAAATGTATTTTAAAAGATTTAATTTCATTAATTTCTAATTACTTCATGTTTGTGTCAAATGTGCAGTGTCTAATGGTAAATTTATTGTGAATATAGTGAGAAGTAACCATGTAATGTACAAATTTCGACATATTTCTGAGGAGTATTTTTTTTAAAATGATTTATTTTATAATAAATATGTATCCGCTGCAGAATTTCTTTTATGATATATGGTTTTTAATGTACATACTTTCATCTGATTTCAAAAAAATTGTCGAAATGTTCATGGTTGTATAGTGCCTATGTTCCAAAAAAAATTTTGTATGACACATGACGATGAAGTTTCCTTAATCTAAATGCTGTATATATGTATATATATATATATATACGCACACACCCACAAAGACACACACATATATATATATATGTGTATTTACATATATATATATATATATATATATATATATATATATATATATATATATATATATATATTTCTTCCTGAACATTACTTCAGAATACGCTTAACCTAGAATTATATATTGAATTATATAAACGTGGGTTTGCTTAATAGACATTGAAATATTCAAAATAAAAATTCTACATTTTAAGACAATTACTGGAGCATACTTAACTTTTTTCTCCCTATATATTAATTAAATTTCTCTTCAACAAAATAATGAAAGTGTTTTTCTTATGCTTGTATATAAATAATTTTCTTTTATAAATCATAAAAGACAGCACTCTTTACTTAGCCAATACGCTTAACTCGAACCAACGTGAAATTTATTTTTACAATCCTCCACTTTGACTGCAATAAAAATATATTTCCCGAATATATTCTGCCCAAACGAATCTGAGGCGCCATCTTGAACATTATATACATTGTAGTCGTAATCATTGTAATCACACACGAGTCCGCATAGATGGTTACATGAAGATATCACTGGTTACAGCGTGGCTGTGTACCAGTATCCTCTCCACAGGCTGTCACAAGCTAACAGCAGTAAAATTAACAATAACAGTTTCACTTAAAGCTAAGTGGCACCTTCGTACTGCGGCTCGGAGCAGTAATTAGAGGCTTGCGCCGCCCCTGTCTTATTGTCAAGGTCCTTATTACATCCGTTTTCATTTGCCACTTCCTTTCCTACTTTGTTGTGGTTAAATTATATTTATTCCCGCGTTCGCGGTCGTGTTTGTGTGTGACGCCGCGTTCGTTAGTGGTCGAGGGGTGCGGAGTGCTAATGATGGCGCATTTCGGAGTTGCGGTTTCTTTAGAAGTTGGTATTTTTTATAATCGATATGATTCTATTTGTTTAGGATGAAACGGTTCCGGTTACGTCATATAGTGTTATTATTTGAATGCTATAGATGTTTAATGGAAAATATCCTAATATAATTTATACTCTGTATAAAAAAGAAAAATCTGATTATACGTTATTTTTCATCTTTTAATTTTTAACAAGTATTTATTTTACAATGCGTAATATTTTAAATAATTGACATATATCTCTTGTATAAAATTTTAAGATTAATATATTCAGGATCCTCGATATTTAATAGGAGATTACCAATATTTTGGGAAAAACGGTGAAAATTCTTTTAGAACGTACGTGGGTATATAAAACATCAAATGTGAAAAAAGTAAAATGGGCATATTAAAATTGAACACAGCAGAAACACAATAGAACATGTGAAATATTTAATTTTGTGTTGCATGTGCATTAGATCAAACTTGCCTTACATACTTATATACCTCATTATTAATTATATACACACAAATAGTCGCCGTAGAGTAAAAACCTAAGCTATGCATTTTTACCTACTTTTACATTGCTTAATTTTCTCAAGGGAAACCTTGCAGAGCACATTTCCGTTTCACTCAATTTTGTGATTGGTACATGTAACGCCATCTAAGTTATTTAAATAAAACCAGGTAAACACTCCTTAATGTCAGTGTGGTACAATGACCTCAGAACTGTGTATATGCGTTTGATACTAATAAAACAATAAGAAGCTGTAACAAAATTATATACCATACGCTTTTTTTCTCTATTGATAAGTTACCTTTAACTCAGAAACGAGGTATTTATTCTACGGCAAGGATATGATCTACTATTAAATTGTTAGAAACGAGTGCTTAATGAAGAATGTTTCAAATAAAAAAAAACTTTTTTTCTGGTAGATAATACAATAATTTAAACGGTATCTTACAAAATGTAAGTGAATATATGATAAAAAATATTAAATCTATAATCAAGCAAAGGTTTTGTCCCTTGTCTACAATTTTGCGTAATGAAGTCATGAATAACAATGAAGTCAATTAGACTATCCAATAATGTAGTATATTGGTTAATGAATAGATTCTTCCCTCACCTTACGCATTTGGTAACTCAATAACTTATTATTCCTCTTCTTTTTCTCAACTTAACCAACTACCTTAAAATATGCATAAAGATATAATCTAAAGAAATCCCGTAATTAAAGGCTAAGAAGCAAAATTATTGGTGATGCATCTCTTGTAAATATTTCATTTCCCACGAGTGATAGCAGGATTTTAGATAATGTGCATTGATAAAAAATAATCCCTTCGTTCAGTAGCTCTAAATCTTCCCATAGAAATAAAAAAAAGTGTGCAAATTGGCATCGTTCAAATACCGTAAGGAGTTCTCTGGTTTAACTAGCACTGAGAGCCGTAGGCTCCCTCACCAAATGACTCCCACCGCGGCCATCGGAACGCGCACTCGCCACGTCGTCGTATTTCAATAAATAACGAAGAATGACGGGGCGCGAAGATAAGCGCCACTCGTATCTTCGTGCACTCCTCAATATGTTTAAAGCTAATGGCGCCGTTGCCCCCGTCCCCGAGCGAGTGAGCAAATTCAGGAAATCATTTTTCATTGTAAATCGCTTTTATCGGCTCATGAGGATCGTATTCGACGCGGCTACAAGGCTGGGCGTGGCTTTGGCTTACTGGCTGAGCCAACTTGCGTATTGTTTACGATGTTTACATTTGGAAACACACACACAAACTATATATATATATATATATATATATATATATATATATATATATATATGTATATATATATATATATGTGTGTGTGTGTGTGTCTGTATTTATATGTAAGAATGTTTCAAATCAAATAAATAAAGATAATGCTGAGCTGTGACTAATCAGTGTGCCTTTGAACTGAAAGGTTTTAATTAAAATTAATTTGTTTTCAAAATTTTTAAATTAATTTACATTTAATTTTAGCTTTATTTATTTATTTATTTGCAAAGATCAAGGGACACGGGTACATGGAACTAATTGCACCACAGATTTTAACGGTTATAAAATTATGCTAACGCTTCGTCTTTTTATTTTTATTAAAGAAAAAGAAACAAATGTTCCACTTCATTTGCTTAAAAGTTGAAGATTACTGGCATTGTTGAAGGTTACTAAAGCACTATTAAAAATTAATAATAACCCTTATTAGACGTTAATGTCACTGTACAGTTATTAGAATTTATTGCTATTAATGGGTTTTGGTGAGAGAAGTACGATATATATAAGTATTTTTAATAAAAAATAGTATAAACATTTTATTAAAGGCTTTAGGGTTCAAGAATAAAAATTAAATGTTAGAAACTAATTATTTTATCAAAATTTTGACTATGCAGTACAAATCATACTTCTGAAGATATTGCTACATAAATTGGAAAAGGCAGACTGAGGTTAAAATGATAAACTTTGTGAGTAGTAAATTCAGAGTACTAAATGCTAAGAATTGGCATTTATAGCCAAGGAGAGGTTTGGCTAGTCCAGATTCCAAAAGAAAGCTCTGATTTATAGGGGACTGCTATGCCATTAAATGATAATAAAATAAAGACAAGTTGATGACATATTTTTTTTCTTATTAATTTCCGAGACACAAGATCCTAATATCAAATACTTTCGTACAGCGCACTTCGGAAATGACTCCTATTTAATAGCCAGAAGTAGTAGGTTTATCTCAAAATATTGTCGTCATTTCAAAAATTCCGAATAACCAACTACAATACAAGAAGTGTGAAAAACAGAGTCGTGGTGAATTGTATGTTCTATAAAAATTGATAAAAAATAAATGAAAAAAATATTGTGCGTGTTCTTACATACCTGCGTTAAAAATTATATTTCTTTGGCGTAATAAACGAATAACTTTATCTAGAACTCAAATAATTGACGGAAATCAAATAATTAAGGGACTGGAGTGTGGTATTAAATACGGTTAGTAAAATCTGAATTCAACTAAATAATGAATTTCTTAAAATTAAAATTTGCTTTCTCATACGGAGTAGTAAACAATTTAATATTTTATTTAGAATTACAATCATGATCATTTAACGATAAAATAAATGTGTTGAATATTTATTGATTTGTTAATTTAATTATTGCTGAAATAATAATGAAAAATTATTTTATGCACACGTTTATATTAATATTTAATGCTAAGTGTTAATTTTAATTTAACCATTTGTAAATTTTTTTTTATAAACGGTCGCTATGTCAGCTCACAATATATGCGTGACTTACTCTGCGCATCGATGGCGCCACGGAATGCGAGGCGATGACGTTAGTGTGAACCGGCTGCATTTTTGAATAAATTGTACCATTGTGAGACTGTCTATTCGAATATGTCTATTTAGAGGTGCTCTATTCGACTGTCCACTCGACTCTGTATGTTTAGAGTAACCCAAGACATTCACACCATTTTTAATACTTGCGCCAAAGACATGTTGCCGTGTTAAACGTGAAATTGAATTGCTAATTATTAAGCAACTATCGCGGTTTTAGTGGTAAAGTGATCTCTACCTTATTCACTAATTTCCTGGTATTTTTTACGTGAGTATTTTGTTGGGATTAAAGTTAACATAAAGTTTTGGATCCTATATTGGAATGACTAACTCCGTCGTTTTTGCAGAACGTACCTTAAATCATTCCACGTCAAGTTTATGCAATCACAAATTTAGTATTATTTTAAGATCACATTGTTAAAAATAAATATTCGTAATAATATAGATTAGACTTTGACACAAAGAATTTTCTTCATTTTCGATTTGATGATTACAAACTATTGTCTGTAATTTTTAAGCTACAATTGGAAGAATTTTTTATTATATCAAATCAATTTTTTAACCACAAATATATGAATTATATATATTTGTATTAGGAAAATATTATTTAATTCAAATTTAAATTATGTAATAATATTCGTAATACTTTTTCCTATGTCATCGGTTACGTATCCGACCCCGACTTTGATCTTTTCCGATTACGTTTAGAACAAATACAGACTTGGATTTCGGAAACGATGGAATCACCACAATTGCTACTTGGGGATAAGTTAGAATGTTAGATCGAAAAGTGGAAATGTGATTCAAGCTTTTATTTTATCTTAATATTGTTCTTTGAAAAAATCATAACCCTCACCGTTAGACCACCGAAATTGGAAAGTGGCCCACTTACAATACAGTCTTTGATTTGTTATAACTATTTGGCGTCGACAGAATTTATTATCGCGATCAAAATTTTCAGAACCAGACTCGTGGGGAAAATGAAATTTAATGAATACGGTTTCATAAAAATAATAAAGCACGCTTTATGTATTTCTTGCGATTTGTCCATTACATATTACTATACATCAACAGTGAATTCTGATTGCATGAAAATAGAACGAAATCAAAATAGAAACCAAATACAAAAAAACACAAAAGGAGAAACCCGTCTGCCTGTCCGTCTGTCATAGTTCTTTCCTCAAAAACTGTTTAACGTAAAATAGTTTTGAGTATCATTAATACTCAAAATTGTTTAAATAAATTATTTAAGGAGGAAATAACATTACATTTTTTTTATTTTCTATATTGTACGAAGTAGAAATTGGAAGAGAATTTTTTTTTACAATTCTGTATAGGATATTGGTGAAAATTTTCACGAAAATTTTTTTCATAAGGGTTTGCCCCTTAAATTCTTCCCTCTTAACTCCGATCTTCGAAACTGTTAAAATTAAAAGTATGAAAGAAACAAAGTTAATAGAAGATTACCAACAGTTCGCCGGAAAATTATATAAATGAGTCCATATCTGACTTTTATTAATTTTCTCACGTCCCATCACTTTACGCTGGCGAAAGATATATAAGGCAATACATTTAAATTGTAAAAAGCATTAAAAATACTGTTTTATACTTTAATGGATATACTACATATTTTTAAATGATTATATGTGACTTTGTGTACCGTAACAGTGTGATGACTCTCGTAGTACGACTTCAATTTGTACTTAATATGTCATGAAGTAGTGTGGTGAATATGATACACACACACACACACATATATATATATATATATATATATATATATATAAGAGTAATATTTAAGCGCAGGTATATAAATTTCGCAAAATCCGAAACCGAGTTTAAAAGCAACAAAACATCGAATAAAAATGTTTCAATTTTAATACTGCCATTTTGTGAATTAAATATAGTACACTTCACTGGAAATATCTTATATTTTATTAGGTATATTGTCCCGTGAGCAATAAATCTGATAGCATATCAAAAGATGGAAATGCATCCCTGTTTGTCCGTTTACCTTTAAGTTATGCTGGCACGTAACAATCGTGGCGCTACCCTTTCCGCTCGCCCGTAAAACATTCCACATTCTCACCCCTCGAGAGCTTCAGAGAGATTTTCCAGCCGACAGATTTATGTCTGGACACGGTGCCAGCGTTCGCCTCCACGGCTCCCATTCGTTATACGAAAACTTTACTTATTTAACTCAATTTCAAAGTGGAGTCGTCATTATGTTTATAGGTATACAAATTTCGTCCGACTTTGCTTAAGTTTTCACCATAAAACTCTCTTACGATAAAAGTGCACAATGGGAATCTTGCTTTACGATGGGGCAACAGTAGATATGAATTGGTTGTGTTCTACAGACATTAGTTTGTGAGAAATAACTTTTCATCAAAATCAATTATTTATGCTCGTATTTCAGTGCTTTAATAAGATAAAATGGATTTCTCCGCATGTTAAATCATTTTATATGTCTTAATGTTTGTTACTCTTTTAGTGGCTCCATTTGAGTGAACTGTATTTCCCAATGAATAATAGAGAAATTAATTCTTAATTCAGAAAAAAAATCATTTAAATTTGATTACCTAGATAAAAAAATTAGGCAGTTTCTTAACGTTGATAAATGGATTAGTTTAAAGTAGTCGATTATCAAGCATTATTCGTTATCAGGTTAAGTATTGATGTAAGTTAGAGTGATCTGTGCCAATAGTATTACAGTTTTAAATATTGTCATTCTACTTAAACCATTACATCAATGCATATTAAAGTGCATGATCTCGAAATAAATTAATAATAATAAATTAATCAACATTTAATAATTAATAAATTAATCTACATTCATAGTCAATTAGTTAAGCAAGATATTCTGTTTTTACTTTATATATAAGCCGTAATGAAATACGAAAAACAGAAAACGACGACATAGCCCAATATTATAATTATTATTTTGAATATTACTTGCATACATATACAAACGCATATATATATATATATATATATATATATATATATATATATATATATTACTCGAAATATATACGACTGTAACAAAACCACTTACGTCACATTGCTTAGCTTGGCCGCGAATTATTTAGAAATAAAAATAAAAATCGCAGTAATTCGGAAAATATATTTATTCAAATAGTCGCGAAGCGTAAATACGTTCTATTTATTTACGTATATGTAAATATATCTTAACTAATTTTTTGTTATTCACTGGTCAGAAGATTACATTAAAGAAATAGTTGTTAAATATATTTGGCGTTAATTTACCAATCTTTACAAATTACCCACCAGAAGATTTTGTGGTACAACGAAAATTAGGTCGTAGTTAATAATTCAAGTTAATTAGAAATAATACATCAAGTAGTTTCATTTAGTTGTCAATGAAAACTAATTAAGAAGTAATCATCATATGTCAAAAACTGCAGTTGTGTATCATAATTGGTTTCTTTTTTTGGAATGATTCACAGTTACCATTAAAAATATTGGTGCTTCCATGTATTTAGAAACGTTTGTTTAGATACCGTTTTAATAACTAATCATTCTTAGGACTAAGAACAAAAGGAAAAATAAACCTATTTAAAAATATTGCTTAACGCTAAAACTAGAAAATTATCGGCATCATTTAGCAAGGCGATATTTGATAACGAAATAGAGGTATGTATGATGACGAGGTCTGGCAATGCGCTCTGGTATGTTATGAAAACAATATAATCAATTACATCATTAATACTTAGTGCACAATTGTCAATTTCACAACTTGTCTACTTTGAAAAATTGTCAAAAAAGTATTTGTCTTTTCATTTTGAGGATATCTCACATATATAGGAAAAAAAGGGAACCCTTATCATTTATGTATCAATTCGTCTAACTGAATTCGACGGTCGCTTTTATCGGAAACAGGCATATGAATTTGAAATTTGTCGCAGTGGTAAAACGTATTAAACTGAATGGATATATTTCAATAAATAGGCCTCAAATTTTTTACAGGAATTTTTAATAAGTAAATGAGGCAGTAATTATTAGTTGAAAGAGCAAGTACAAAGATTTCCTAAAAAAAAATTTCACAATTTTACGTGTAAAGTTCTGGATATATTGACGCTTTCTTTCTTTTGGAAACCATTTAGCGTCGAAGTCCGGCGTAATGATAAAGCGTAGTAACCTGCATATATTTTAACAGTTAACACTGAAATATACTTGAAAATACACAATTTTTTTGTATTTCCTATGGTATGTAAGTACTTTTAAGAAGCAAATATTAAGGACTTCAAAGCAGTTTTTTATTGTCAAAAATATATAAAAATCTCCAAAAGTGCTAAAACAAAAACCTTGAAAAAACAGTATTACTAAAAGTTTACTATTTACCGGATAACCATTTACCGATTAATATTTACCGGAAATCTACGTCGATGAATCGAAATCTCACAGTTTTTGAAAAACTTTCGACGCTATTACCCCTGGCAAAAATATATTAGGCAATGTTTCATATGGTTAAACTTATAATTAAAATTTGTAAACAATTTAATAAAAATACTGTTTACCCTTAAATGTTTGTGTCCGTCTAAGTGTGTACGACATCTTGATATATGCGTATTCTTCTCGTATTTATACTTCTAATTTTCATGAATTTTTTTTCCTAAAAAAAAGTAAGGCCATTTTAAATACAAAACTATAATACTGAAAATATACAAGTCAATTCAATAACTTTAAGCTATCAGTATTTCAATTTCATGTACGAGGAAAATACCATTAATATATTACGGATATAGTTTTAAGACTATCCTTCGGTCAGCAAGCGAACATCCGTGTAACCCAACACGTACCCGCATCACGAATAAACTTTTACTATAAATGGATGGTCTATGATGTTTATGCTGTAGAGTCAATATTGGTAATAGGAGTAGGAAGTCATGCATCAACGGTCGCGCTGGAACTACGGAAGCAGTTAGCTATCATAATATGTCGGAGGGAATGTCATTGGTGAACCGATGACTCTACACTAGTGACAGATATTTATGTGTAAAATGACAATACTAAATATATTGTAACACGTATATTTATGAGTACCATCAAAATACATTCATGATACTGTGTTACAAGTTTTAATTAAAGTTTACTAACATTTAGTTTAATTTTTATTTGGGGAAGTAAATTAAACCTCACGTGCGAAATATAATAATAGTAATTCAATTTTATTTGTTGAAACATTTATTGTTGAAACATTTATCATTTGCGAGTTTTAGAGTTCTTTTGTTCGATCGTGGCGTTAAATTCAAGTCGACTAAAAATTGGATCTAATTCAAAAAACATATACAGGATAAAAGAGTGTAATGTTAAAGAATTATGCTAAATGAGAAAACCTAAGGCAAATTTAATCTTTATCATACCTACATGAAATAAAATAAAATAAAAAACTTTAAAAACGTAAATTTTTGGCTTAACAGTTTATAAACAACGTATTAAGTGTTGAGATATAAACATTTTATTCTAATGTCAATATTGTAAATTTTTCAATCTATAAAACTTTGAAATTATAATATTTTATTTATTATTATAAGACAAGTATTAAAATTATATAGCAACCGATTACAATATACAGCTTCGAGATTTTAGCCAAAAATATTAATATTTTCACGACTGAAAGTCTCTCTTCCATAGTCGAAAAAAGTAGTTTCCCTTGGTTAAAATGGATGTACATATTTTATAGATCATCTATTAAATTCTAGTAAGATAAAATTAAAAAAAATTGTGGTTATATTTTAAAGACAGCTTGTCGATAATTCGTGAATAATGTAATTAGACATCACCTCATGAGAGAGAATCTAAGTTAAAAATGAAATTAACCTTAAGAAAATTTTATTAAAACTAGTTTGGTAAAATTCGGTTTTCTCTTATAGTTACTTAAGTATTAGATGACCTTTAATCCGTAATCCATTGAACCAATTGTTAAATTTTCTACTTAGACACCTAACAACATGTATTTAAAGCGTGGTTTTATATTTTAACTATTTATGTTCTAAAATGAGAAAAATAAAGTAAACTTATTATTTAAAGTGTTCTTTTCATCTGTCATGTTTCATGTATATTATGAATTAAATACATTCAATTCTTGCCCACGGGAATTTTATAAATAATTAGCTTACTGAAACCCTAAATCGCTTAGCTACAGTCGCCGCTTGAATTAATGACCACAGTCAAGTAAAGTTCAGAGACTAAGCTTCAATTTAACGGCGGCGAGAACGCTTCACAGGACATTACGTACATACGTGATATAAATACAGCATTTAAATCACTCCCAAGTAAAAGCGACTACATACGCCCAGTCCTAAATCTTTGCGGTCACGTCGCCAAAGAGGCCAACAAAACTGGATAAAATCACGTACATTAATCAGTCCTAAATCCAAAAATTCAATGGCCAACCCATATCCCAAACGACAAACACTAAAAAAATACTTAAATTTATTAAAAAGTCGACGTGAATTTTCACGGTTTAGGTGATAAATTCCCCGTACGGTTCGCCCGTAGATTATATTCAGCCCGGCTTCCGGGCGGGCGGAGCGGGCGAGCATCGAGATTTATTTGGATGGTTAATTGCTATCCCTGCGCAGACCCACAATATTGTACGTAATTGAATTATTTTAATCAACTTAAATACCAATTTCAACGTCTTGTTTGCTTTCCATTCACCTTTATCTAGGTTACGTTGAAGGCGACTACGGCTCGGTAGACTACATAGTGTTAACGTGCAATTATAACGTGATTCTAATTAAGCTGCACATAGCTGAAACTGGGTTGTTATTTTATTAGGAGATACGGCTAATGTTTTGTTCATTCTTGTGATTTGAATTTTGAAATTTAGCTTAAATACTTCAGTGACTTTTTTAATTTGTTTGAAATGGACCAGTCATACTTTATTTTAAATATATCGTACAGGTTGCAAAATACATAACAGTCTATATTATTTACATTAAGTATGGAAGCAATAATTTGTAACCGGAAAATGAGAATTTGTCAGCCACTTGCGAAATGCCAGATTTAAAAACATTTTTTTTCTTCAATTAAATGCTAATGTCTATTCTGGTATGGATAAATATAAAGCTACAAGCGATTGTGAAAATTGTACTCTCTTAATTATTTATTAAGTAAATGCGTTTCATTTTATGTTCAGTTACGTTGATAATGTGCATGAAATTAGTATCAAGTTTGGATGCAATTGCATTCTTTGCTAATGTTTTGCTAAAGCTATCGTTTGTATTTATTTGAGCTGATGTCTTTTCCTGGCAATGCCCGAAAGCCGTATTGGTGGCTTAGGCTTTATATGTAATTTTCCGTTTTATTCAAACACGGGCCGGTTCTGCAATTTTTTGACAGTTTTTAGTAGCATGATAAGACTTTCGTATAAAATGTGGCGAATTTTTCAATTTAGAAAAAGTTTTGTCTTCTTCAAGTCTTAAAAAACGTTGCTTTACAAATTATGAGTGGTATGTAATTGAATCTCTCTGAATAATTCATTAACATAATATTATAATTTGCACGTAAGGATTTAAAGTAATTCAAAGTACAGAACTGTTTATGGACATTACCTTAATGTGTTTGTCCTGAGACCGTTGCTTCTGGAGCATTTGGTTTGTTTCATATATTAAACATAAATTTGTGTTAAATTAAGTAATTAATAAATATTTTGGTATTTGCAATATCAAGAATATAAGTTTAAAGTGCATTTTAATACTCTAATTCAATTCCAATAAAAGTTAAGAAACATTGTAATTAATTTATCAATTGATTTATTTTTTGAAAACACATACGTCCAACTCAGAGATTTACTCAAAGCGTTGAACGAATGAAAACAATTAAGACATAATTAAACAGCAATTCGAATAAACGACACTCTAACTGATGATCAGTCTTGAAGCAACTCCATGCATAAATTCTTGAAGCGGAGAAGAGACCGAAAATATAATGAAAAATACTGGGCGCATGCCGTAATATAGTGATGAACAATAGATTGCCCAAAAGACAGTTGAATACTGAAGGATATTTGTACGCGTTCTAGATAGGTGAAATAAACTATGACATCGTTCTCTCATTTTACAACCAGGAGCACAAAATGCTACTAACTCAAAATTATCTACGTAATGATATAATAATTAAGAAAGATGCATTATCAAAAGCAATACCAGTCCGAGCTGAAGGGAGTTATATCCAAAGATGCCCTTTTATAAATGTAAAGGAAAAAATAATGATAATATCAATACGTTTTGTAATAAATATTGAAATTTTTTAATGTTTTCTCCAGCATGAGGATGTAAGTAGCTTCAAAGGATTTAATAGTAGTGTTGTACAAGTGATATCTCGATACACAACTAAAATAATTTATTTAGTCAACAATTTTCTATATTTTATACTTAGTACACAGTTGAATGAAAAAAATAGACCTGAAGATTTCCGTGCACACTTCGGCGCATGTAAACATTTGACCATACACAGTTTTTCTGTTAAATTATTTACAAATATTAATATTATTTTTCACCATATAAATACATCTTGCACAGAAATAATAAATGTTAATTTTAAAATAAAAACTTATTTTGCAGTTGATTTAAGTAATCTGTGTCGGGTTAAAATTCACTTTTTACAAACCCATTTATCTACATGTTGTAAGTTGCATCTCGAAAACTTGAAGAGCCAACGAAATTCTACGAGTGATAATACCAATACCTGTTTACGAGTATCGTTCGTAGTAATACTAGTATTCTACATGTAATACTACTTGTAAACTAATAGAGCCTATTAATTTTGTTATGTGAACAGATACATACAAACACTGTGAATACTTTTCAGATATTCAAAAATAGCGGTTTACTTTTATCTGTAACAAAAGTCACTAGTTTACCTTTTAATATTTACTTATGGGATACTTGTATTAAAAAATGTTTATTATACACCTAATGTTTTCGATACATATTTCATATGTTTCATGCAACTCTACCAAAGTTCTAATCAAATGCAGTACAGGATTCCGTTGTATCTTTTCAATAAACTGAGTGAGAAAATTGAGTTTAATCAATTTGTATTATGAATGAAGCTAAGTTAAAAACTGTCGGCAATTCTGGGTGGTAATCACCTAATATACCACGCATCAATTAGTGATAGATCGGTGATGTAATCAGTTTTTAAAACTCCTTTTAAATACTATTATTTGGTATCGACTGGATTTTATGAAATATTGTCTTTTTTCCTTTGACGTATTAGGTGGAAAAAGAATAAACGGAACGTAAATTTACTTCAGGTACATGATCAATGTTTATGCTTAAATAGAAACAAACTAATATTTTTAGGTTTGATACAAAGAACTCAAACACAATTTTTAAGTCTCTATATTGTAGTATTTGGATGCAAAACGACAACGTAGAGAAAAAAAATATCTTTGCTGTGAACGGAGCTTTCGAACATTTCCCTCGGCACAATAAACGCCAATCTCCGTAACAAGAGGGTGCCCCAACAAGATTAGCTTCCATTCAACTTTACTTAGTAAGAACAATGCGGTACCGACACAGGCGCGGCAAGATTTAAATAAACTTGCCCATCGTAAAGTGAACAAACTTTGGATATAAATTAAAAGATTCTTTCATAGTTGTTTCACTGTTCTGTTCGCATTTCGAAGACAAATTCTATCTATCTTGGCGGATCTTGTTTTCAAAATTAAATGTTGCAAGAGGTGTTTCATATAAAATCGTGTATAAATTTTATTATGTGAATTTTACTATTGTCCCTATTTACAATGCATTTTGAATAAATTTAAAATGTACTTTATAATATTTTCAATTTATCTTTTGTATTTAGGTGTAATTAAAATTCTTTAAAACGTATATATAATACAGTTCTAAAATATCATTGATTACTTTCAGCTTTTTTACAACTTTCGTATTAACAATGTATCTAATTATGTATTTTATAGTTTTAATATGGCTATTAAAGAAGGAGTAAATTAAAAAAGGTAGTATACAAGTCATACACATAAAGTTCAAAAGCACAAAATTTTGTCGTCTGTCACCTTAAGCAGAAAATAAATTCAAATAAATACTGAATGTATTTGACGTTAATTTTGAAGAAATTTATTATTCACAATTAAATGATGTAGTATTATTTCTACTATCTTTAATTTCTTTACCACGACCTAGGTTTCGTTGTATTACAACATCTTCAGGTGGGATATTAGCAAAGATTTTAAAGATAGTAGAAATAATACTACATCACGTAGTTTCCTTTAATTGTGTCAAATAAATACCTTATTTGAATGTCAAATTGTTTCTAATGCGGTTAAATAAATATATTTGTTCATAGTAAATACAAATTAATGTTGGAGAAATATCTTAATAATAACATTTTACTTAGGTTACGAGTTTTTTAAAGTAAAACATTTATTTTTCGTATAAAGAAAATGAAGAAATTTGGATATAACCTGAGTTTATATTGTTTAATTACATCTTTCAAAAAGTGAAAAGGCTGTAAGTAGAGAAAAGAAGTTACATTGTCGTCAAGATAAGTCACTGAAAGAAATTTTACTTCACTGTATGCTTTAAATTTTCTCCCTTAATAAAAGATGAAAAATCACTTTTAAAAATAATGGTTTAACTCGGTATTCACAATTAAATGAAACTAAGTGATGTAGTATTATTTCTACTTTCTTTAAGTTCTTTAACTCGGTATGGCAAGCGTAATTTTTTTTGCGTGATTACAAACCGACGATCTACCAAAATTACCTTATTATTTACTCACCACTTTATATTCACTAATTTATATTATGGGTTATACTACACTATATCCAAAAATAATTTTATTTATTCCATTCGCAAAATATACTGCGTTCCAAAGGCCTTCTTAAATATTAAAAATTGAAAAATAAGTTTCGAATAAAGTCATTATTGTTTCAAATTACACTTATAGTGAGAAAGATAAAATGCTAACTAATACTCGATATGAAACATACGAGTATACTGCCACACTCTTCATCCACAACGCATCCGGAACACAAATTGAATAAATTTTACAAACGCACCCGGATTTACTTTTAAAATACATTCATCGTCAGCGCCACCGGGTCGAAATGCTAACTAATACTCGATATGAAACATACGAGTATACTGCCACACTTTTCATCCACAACGGATCCGGAACACAAATGGAATAAATTTTACAAACGCACCCGGATTTACTTTTAAAATACATACATCGCCAGCGCCACCGGGTCGAAATGCTAACTAATACTCGATATGAAACATACGAGTATACTGCCACACTCTTCATCCACAACGGATCTGGAACACAAATTGAATAAATTTTACAAACGCTCCCGGATTTACTTTTAAAATACATTCATCGCCAGCGCCACCGGGTCGAAATGCTAACTAATACTCGATATGAAACATACGAGTATACTGCCACACTCTTCATCCACAACGGATCCGGAACACAAATTGAATAAATTTTACAAACGCTCCCGGATTTACTTTTAAAATACATTCATCGCCAGCGCCACCGGGTCGAGACAGGCGGGCACCTAGACAAGCAGTGATTAATGACAATAATCAGCGACATAATGAATAAATGATAAAATCGAACTTTGTAGGTAGCGACGCAGTAAGTTTGCTTGGCCGACACCTGTCACGCCGGAAAAAGCGAAATAGGTTGACAGATATGAATGATTCGACGCTAATTAACGAAATACAGGACGTAGAAAGCTCGTGAATGACAATTATCTGCTCGAAACATGAGCACCGACGTCTATTTTGTTTGAAACTTTTTTTATGCTACGCCAGTGATGGGGACGGAACACAACTTATATTTTGATAAACACTTGTTTGCAATACGTTTTATCATGTAATAAAGTATACGTTTCTAACACTATAAACGAAGCTGTCACAAGGGCTTGATTGAATGGGATTGTGATGAAGTGATACAATTTAGACTAGTAATAACATTTTGTGAATAAAAACAGAGCAATGTCATTTATTGATTCACGAATTTTGTCCCTAAAGTAATTTTGAATTTGAAACCCAAATGATGTTTACTTAAGAAATAGACAATGACTGATGCTTTTTGCATATTATTGTCAACAATTCTTTTATACATAATTTTGATAATCTAGCTGGCGAAAGCCACATAATATCCAAATTGCATTTTATCTTCATTTTCAATTTCTTTCTCAACTAAGCTACTTTTGTTAAGTCGTAATGATACATAATCGCACGAGTATTGGAATATTGTAAGCCTCATTTCAATTAAATAGGTAATTTTAATAGAAGCAGCAATAAAAAAAACAAAAATTTAATGAAATTTTAATTTAAATATCGTCAGAAACATGAATCAAATTGAACTTCTATCATATCTAAATTAGTGTAAAGCTTAATATAAAATGAGTCAATTGTTGTTTATTAAAATTTCCGACATATTTTAAATCGTATTTTGTTTATTATCTGTAATTCCTCCCAGAATTACGTAAAAAAATTACGTAATAAATATATGTATATATATATATATATATGTATATATATATATATATATACATATATATATATATATATATATATATATATATATATATATATATATATATTGGTTTTGAGACGAAGGAGCTTGTTATGTTGGTATCGTCTATATTAACGCGGAAATTGGTTCATTCCTATAGTAAACAATATAAAAAGTAATAACAGCTAAAGAAATTTTCGAAACTATATTATTGGATATATAAATTCTATAAACAATTCTATATATGTTTACTAATTCATTAGTTTCTGTCTTGCTGAAGGACGAGAATGCATATCTAACAATTGTTGAATGCATACACCACAAAAATTTGCTTGTATAGATATGAACCGATAAAGATTAAGTGACGGCGTACTAGTTGAAACTTTGTGAAAACATTGAGGTTGGACATTATCTACATATATAATAAAATTGTAACAAAGTAAATTATGCACATAGCAAATGTTTTAAAAAGAGTGATTGATTTAGCATACAAAATGATAGAAGCCAGAGAACTTTTTTGAAATTTTTGTCTCTCTCATTATCTTTCTGTATGTTATTTTGTGCGTCAATCACTCAAATATACTGAATGAATTTTATTGAACTTTGGTATGGTGATATTTGATAACCAAGAAAAATATTTGAGAGAAAAGAAAAAAAATATTTCGAATTTTGCGTGAGTAAAGCCGCGGTCACAGCTAGTAATAAAGTAAATGGCCGAAAATTGCTATATGTTTTGATATTATTAACATAAATCGGGGATAGGGCGACTGGTATAGATAACGACTGGCATAGAAGTTTTTAACATTTAAAAAAAACTAAATGTTGGCAACATAAATACAGATACCATTGTTTTCCGAGAAATATATTTTGAGTTATGAAACATTGAATTAGTAATCGATTTTTTTCAATTGAATAAGTTGATACCTATTTCTATAATAATAGTATAGGTATATATCACAGAATTACCAATTTCATTTCATATGCAGAAATTTTCATTAAAAGATGAAAAGTCAAATGATTCCAAATTGAACTATATCCCTCTGAACTGACAACGTGTTACGAGTCATTACGAATTTCAATAATTTCTTACGTATACGTAATAACAAATAGTCTAACATATAAATATATTTTCAAAAAAGTAATATTCATTAAGTTATATTAATAGGGTATTTGACTAAATTTTATTTATTTCATTAATCATAATTTCAAAGTACAAGCTGATGAAGAGTGAAAATTTTGTTTAATCTTAAAAATTGACCGAGTTATAAAAGTTTAAATGTAATGAAGGACGGCAATACTGTGTTGTGAGGTCATTTTTAATATTGCACATTATATTCTACTAGAGGAAAAGAGACAGGGATATACCCAACTCTATCTTTAAATTTAAATTTAGAAAGCTTAACTTCAAATTTAGAAGCCTTTAGAACTGGCTTATTTTTCAATCAATTTTTGAATTTTTTTCAAGACTGGTTTTTAATTAACTTATATTTCACAATATTGTACGAAAAATATCAAAATTTAGAAAGAGTCAACTACCGTATTATAATCACTAAGTTACATAATTATTCACATCATTGCCTCCTTACAAATATTGGTTTCCCAGTAATCATATCTATAGTTTTTTCAAGAAAATTTTATACTTTCATTTCATAAACACGCTTGTCATTGCGACATCCAAAATAAATGTACTGTCGACTAATTAATAATAAAGAATAGATAAGACGTTTTAAACAAATTTGTCCTAAAGCAACCAAAATGGCATATATATATATATATATATATATATATATATATATATATATATATATATATATATATATATATATTATTCACAAGCTGATTATAGATTGAATTAAATTTAAATATAAAGTTTCCAATTATGTTTGTTCGCGCTGATAATGCAAAACTTGGATTATTCTTACAAATACCAACACAATTTTAACAGCGTGACATAACAATAATATTTTGAAGATATTCCACTGAAATGTGCATTAAAATCCAATATTAATTGACTATTAATCGCTATGTAAACCTATTTTATACTTTTATTTAATGATCACATTTGTTTCCCTTATGCATACACACTTGGAATATTTAAATGTATTTTTATTAATAGATGTTTTCAATCTCCTTACGCAAATTGTTACCGTTGTTATTCGATATTTTATTGTTCACGTCAAACAAATGATAAAATAAATTGTCTACAAGAATGAATGCTTTCTTTAATCTTTCCTTTAAATTTCTGACTTGATTTTAATTAACGACATAAATAACTTATTAAATTGAGACTTACAGTTTAGCGCTAACAAAATTATCATTTTCTATATCTGATCTGTAAAACAACGAAAAGATCCATTGTCAAAACTAGTGTTATAAAATCTTTGTAAAACGTGAATTTCTAAATAAGCCTATTAAATTAACGTGAGGGTTGGCGAAAAGTAAAATTTCATGAATAAAAAAAGATAAAAAATTACATTTGGTTAAAAATGTTCTGCAATGTCTTTGCAGAAATTTTTACCACAAAAATCTAAGATTATTTTACGAAGAGCGCAAGTTTAAATCTTGTGAGATTCATAAAAATTTTCATATAGTTTATGTACTAGCAAAAAACCGACAAGCCCTAGTTGGCAGAGTTAATTATATAGTTTTTAATTGCCTATACTATTTATGATTTAAGGATAAGGCTTGCAGACGCAAGCGGAAACTCGATTGCAACTCAATTTTGACTTAAAACGTTAGTTACTTATCTAGCTTAGATGTCGTATCAGGTAGGTACCACACGAAAGAGCTAAATATCAGTTAATTGATTTGTCAGACTTTCGTTAATAATTGCACTGAAATATAGGATTGTATGTGCAATATCGCAAATAAATATTTGTTTAAATAAAATTAGGTTGTCTGAAAATGCCGTATGAGAGATGTACAGATTGATATAATATTAATATAGTTTAGATCATTTCCTTCTATAAAGAAAAACAATTTTACAAGTCCCTTTAAAGTATTCTATTTATCATTTATCTACTATTGCTATAAGATAAACTTTTAAGGATATTTTTTGGCACTCAGAACTGCAGCCAATTTTGTAAATATTAAACTATATTAATAAATCGAATAAGAAATATAAGTCATATTTCTTATTCAATTTATTTAGATTGAGAGGTATTTTTCCGCAGGTCAAGTACACATATATGTATGTATATATGAATGTATATATGCATGTATATATATATATATATATATTTATAAATATATCTGTGTGTGTGTGAGTGTGCGTGCGCCTGTGTGCGCGTATGTATGCGTGTGTGTGCGTGTGTGTGTGTGTGCGTGTGTATGACTGTGTGTGCGTTCCTGTGTGTATGTGTGTAATGTAAATGTAAGTTTTATTTACGAATTTTATTTTAAAGTCATTTTAAACCAAACTTTAAATAATAATAAATAGTAATAAATCAATTTTGAGTATAATTTATTATTTTGGACGATATCTGAATTTAAAATCAATTGCCGTGATTCTTTATGACCTGAATCAATTTGTAAACCCAGATTTTAGTATGTTAGATAAATAAAGATATTTAATAAACCTCTATCAAAATGTAAAATACTTTATTAAAGAAGTATGTGTTGGCAATACAAAATCACTAAATTACTTTTTAGTTACCTGTGTCATCTAACGGCAATATGTAACAACATTTCAGTTATTTTTAAAAATTTTGTAAGTTATGGAAACCCCACACTGAGTAATGTATTAATTTAAGACGAAGTTGTTTTGAGATCCTAAGATATGAGTAAGAAGGAAAAATAATGAAAAGTTTACTATTTTGTTATAATTAAATGAGAAAATGTATCGACATAACGATATATTTATCAAAAATAATATCCACTTTTTAAAAAAAAAATTCCCAAACAACTACGCGACTAAGTTATTTTCTTGCTAAATACGTTGTTTTGATGTGTAGTCTTTCATTAAAAATTATTCAAGTGCAAACTCCACTTGCACAATTAGTGCATGAGGACAAAAGTTGTGATCGTAAAAATATTTTTGTCGAAAGATTCTTTATCTAAAAACATTTTCTAAACGACTAATCGCACCAAAATTTTTCGTTGCAGATAATTTTGGTTCAATTTATACATATTTCTCAACGTTCATAATTTCTTACAAGTTTCTCTGAGTGATCCGTTTTGGTGGATAAGGGTATAAGGTACAGCAATTCTGAAGGGCTTTTTGCTAAATCATTTTGCAGAAATTAATAAAAAAAATACATTATGAGTTTTCTCAAACTGGAGTTTTAATAGATTTTCTTTTGACATCCTATACTCTTAATTTTTTTTTAAATTTGTTAGTATATCCCCTGAAGTGAACCTTCAGAATCAAAATGGGACTTCATATGCGTCACTAATTAGGCCACCGTTTTCTATATCTTTGCTTAATTATGACATATTATGTCCGTGGAAATTCCTTCATAGAGGGAGATACGGCCACTGAACTTGCTCTATAAGTGTTCCATTTTTCAATTTTGCCACGGAAAACTAAAACATTTTAAAATCCTTATTTTTCGTAAATTTCTCTTCTTTTTTATTAAATACATTATTGTTCTGTACATATGTTACTTTATTAAAAGAATGGAAAAAACTGATATGTTTATTGGTTCTAAACTGCCTTTGTACTGAATTCTGAAATACAGAATTATAAATACGTTTCAGAATTATCCTATTTAATAAGTTTTATTTTATGCTTCAGACATTAAATAAATTTACAAAAAAACACTATCCGATAGAAAGCATTTTCGAACATAGATTGCCATTTACGATGAAAATTAATAAAATAATTTTTGACACAAACCCGCAATTAGTTGAATAATTTATTTTCTTAAGTACAGTCTTAACTACCACGCTGTGTTTTGCAGTGTGATCTTGATTAAAGCTTAAGTCGGCGGTGAAAGGGTTTGAATAAATTAACTATGACCCACACGCAGGAGGTTGAGCCGAATGACGAATTTCGATGTCCTTTCTACGAATTCAAGGATTCTGAAATCGCCGTAGAGGTCAGACTGGCTTTATGAACCTTAAGAAAACCATTATACCTTATTTTATTGTGTTTTACATTGAAAGAATATCAGCATTTTAAAAAGATTTGACACTGATAAATACTTAATCCTTCATAAATATCGTTTTCTCCATAATTATTCGGTCAATAATCCAAATTAATCAAACTAACTTATAAATGCAGTATAGCAATAGGAAGAATTTAAATACTTATGAATTTTTAAATGAAAGAATATACTTGAAAAACAATTTACAAAAATAATCGCCGCTCACGATTACTTATTTCAATATAAAAATGTATTGAAAATTTTCATATTGAATATTATTTATATAAATATAATGAAATATACGTGCATTGTCTAATATGTTAAGGCGTAGATTTTTACGATACAACGATTTTCTATAAAGGCACCCACATACAAAAATTAACATAATAAATCAACATCAAATTAATAGATCAACATTGATCAAATTAATAGATCAATATTGTTTATATCTAGTTTGCCTCTTAAACCAATATTTACTTTCGTTGCAGCAACTATTTACATGTACTTGTACGACTATGTTTCTTTTGCTTTACTGATCAAAATAATGTATATCCGACTTAATTGATTCTTTGTCTTTATATCGCTGTTGTAGCTAGAAGAAATAAAAGTAAATTATCTTTACTTATCGTAACTTATGAACATTTCCTTAACATACTAATATATTTTGTCTTTTGTATATTACTCATACTCGCTGTTGTTTTCTCGAATGTTGTTATGAGAATAACATTTTTGTTGTAAAATTTTCCAACAACTATAAAAAATTCAAGCATTCTTCTTTAATGTTTTCTTTTCAATTTTTGCGTAAACAATATTACATAAAAAATATCGCAATACAAGATATTCATCTGATTTTAAATACAATGATAAAATAATTTAGCATAAATTTTCTTAGAAACCTTAGATTATTTTTTTATAATGTAAGTTCTACATAAAACTTGTTTATTGCCACTACCATAGTCCATACTCATTATAGCTACTAAGTCTTGCTCTGTTATACGTCCAGCTAAGGTATAATGAAATTTCTGAACTTTCTATGCTCTACCTTTGGAAAATCGTATAGTTTTCATGATCCTTTTAGACTTGTGATGAAATTAAAATGTTCGAGCTCTTTGCATGAAGTTTTTAATTTTATATTTTATATACATGTATAAATGAGGAACCTCATACACATATATATCTGACTTAAGTAATTTATGATTTTCCACCAGGCATTAAAACTCGGCGTTACGGGTAAAAAAGATTTCACTCTCCCAGACTTGGCACTCATCGATGAAGTGACGCAACCACTACCACTTCAAATGAGGCGAGAGGTGGTTGATTGGATGCGCGCGGCAGATATAGCTCAAAATGTTAGTTTTACTGTTAAATCAAGGAAGTTTTCTTCCAATAGCATTTTTTTTTAAATTAAATATTTTCCTGAATTTCTACTTAAATAACTGAAATTAAATAATTGCTTTTAAGTTGGTCGTAATTATATGAATACAAAAATAAATAAATTGTATTCGTGTTAATTCATCCTAAACACAGACGAATCTTAGGATAAGTAATAAAATATTTGAAAGTTGCATAATCTCTAAAAGTTATAATAAATAGAATCTAATAATAACTTTTCGTTACTTTTTCATAATTCCTTGTAAACTGCATATTTGATATTAGAATTACATTTTTATTATTAAACAATTTATAGAGATAAGATTAATTTAAAAAAAAATTGATATCGGGAAAACTTTAATATTGGTTAAAAAGAAAACGTAAGCCAAGAAGGGCTTACCTTTCTTAATATGAACATGTAAATAATAAGCTTATCTGCATTATTTGCACCCCTAGATCTTACACATTAGAAATAAACGTATTTTTAATAAATTACTCACCGTTCTTTTACCATAATGTCATCACGTAATATATAACGTGGCTTTGTAAATTCTGTCACTTCCCAGAACGCCTGATATAAACAAGTTTGGATGGCATGTATTTGAAAAATTATGTCTCTCTTTTCGAAGAATTTTCAATTAATTCAGCTGCATCTTCAAAACAAAGTTATGTAATTAAAAATTGTGTTCTCTCTTCCGGTTACTTTTTGTAAAGAATTCGAAATAATTAACTTGTTGGAAAAAATTACATTAAATAAGGTTTTCGCGGTTTGTACAAAATACTGATACTTCCAGTGTAACGTAACTGATTAGGTACATCAATTATATCTACTAGATCTACGGCAAAATCAAATAATCTGCGTTCGAATTCTGTCTTTACTTTCACTCATATGTACTGAAAATAATATATTTCTTCAAAAATATTAGTTAATTCTGTAAAACTGCATAATCGACTATTTATTTTAAAGGTAATGTTTCGTTTATATACAGAGGGTACATAAACGTTTTCACTGTTTTAACTATCTCCCAGGCGTATCTTGGTCATAACTCGATCCAATTCTAGTACTATTTGACCTATAAACAAAAAGATTTAATAACTTGATTTGTAAATTATCAATATACCCTTTTTTCTATTGTGTATCTTTATGATCATACATCTTTTTGAAGGATAATTTTTTAATATTCTACGTATTTGAGGTCTCTAAAGTTTAATCCAACCCAACCAAATAGTTTAGATATTTATTTTGAAGTTTTATTGCAATTTAAGCTTGTTTTCAGGGTTAAGATCGACTTTGATTCTAGTTTGAATATTATTAACATAAATTTTGTTCATTATTTTTTTTAATTTAATGAAATCACGAAAAAACGTTACTACGATAAGGTTTTCTGATTTTTTTTTCAATTTACACAAACATATTTTACTTCAATTAGTTCTTTTCCTAGTCCCGTGTGTCGAATACTGGTATCTTGAATGATACGTATAGTATATAAAAATCTGCAAAAACTTCTAGACGTCAAGATTTGTTTAAAAGTTTCTAGGAAATTTATTTTTTCTAATTATAAAAACCATTTCAAAGAAAATTTACTTCTAGCGCATTCTACGCTGAGTATTCCAAAACGGATGCATAATTTCATGTTATAGCTTTATTTCTTAATGGAAATGAGTTTGTCATAAAACTAATAATCAGCTTTATGACCTATGCCTGCAGTGAATAAATAATAATACTTGTATTTTAATGCCAAAAATTACAAATCTTGAAATAAATGGAATTAGGTTATAAAAATGTACAGAAATATTTACTTAAGTTAATTTTTTTTATTTTATTCATTTATTTCTTATTTAAGAACCACCCATTCCATCATCATACATTCGTATAATATATCATATCCCGATGTTCTGCAATAGTTCGGTAGAAATGATATAATCATTTGGAAATATTTATTTAATCCATAATGTAGAAGTTTTTTTACAATTTTTTTAAATATACGTACGCATTTGGGGAAAAAGACCATGAAACTAATCGAATAGAAAAAAAATTAACTTCTGGTTAAAATATCTCTTAATTCTAAGAGAAAAAAAGAATGTTATAAGATAATTTGTAATCTTTTTGGAAAAATAATTTACAGTATACTGTATCTAAAATTAAAGCTATTGCATTATGATGTGGATTTGAAAAATCAAGATTTCCTAACATTGAAAATAATTGTAGAATATTAGTTATGGAATGTTAGGATTTGTTGTAGAATATTAATTTAGTATTCGTAGAATATTATTAAATTAAACGTTGAAATGTAAGTTCGTAATTTTAATAATCAACTTTCGTGTATTTTAGGCACACATTTCCTCTTGATAGAAACCATTGTTTAAAACCATAATTAACAAGCTTGATTTATATTGCGTTCGCCTAAACTAAATCAAAAATATACAACATAGCCATACAAATTTCTTCTTCAGAGTGAATTGCCTATATTTTTAATCTACAAAATGTTATCTTTTCAAATCCCTCGATATCTTTGTTAAATGGAAAATGCCGAATCAGAATATTAAAGGTTTCGACGGGGGAAAGCGGACGTGAAATCATATTAGAGAAAATTGCAGAAAGCCCATTGTATATATTAATAAATAACATATGTTACAACTAATTCAATCTGTATGAATAAATTGTTACTATTTTCCCCTGGGACGTATATGAGGGACGAAAATAACAAAACAGCCGCGAAATGGTTTTCAATAAACGACCTAATGAACTGTAGCAGCGCGAATGCAAGGGTCAGCTCTAAAGAAATCTTATCCTTTGTTTACTATTACTTCACCCGGTCTCTTTGCTTGCCTTCTATCGGGCTACAATCCTTTTTAGCTTGCTATCCGTAAATATATACCCGTATTTTGCTCCTTAGTACCGTGTATATAATTGTCTAGGTGAGTACGGTTGTTTAGTGTGCGGGTATGTTTTGTCGGCTTCATCAATCTTATAAATAAGTTCATTTATTTGGATTCTCGGTATTTGTTGTATCTGAAATAATGATGTTATATTCAATGGAGAGATGAAGGCATCATTGTTGGTACTATACATCAATGTCGGTTCAGCCGCAGTAATCTTTCGCTATCGTACACACTTCATCGTGTCGAGCAGAAGTGGGTAGCGAAGATATTGAATGTTATGTGATGAACATCCACCAGCCAACGTAGAACTTTTTTATTCTTATTGGCTTGCAATCTTTAAAGATTTACCGTAACCACAAGCCTGAATCCCAGTTGCTGCTGAAAATTTATTACGTACATTATATACGTATTTTAACTTATACATAATACTTAAGTTAAAAGAAAAAAAGTTTTGCTTTAATTTTTATAAGTTGATAATTAAGAAAAACTAAAAACGTTGATAGCTTCGAAAGTTCGATGTTGCAATGGAATGATCAAAATAGTATTAAAGTTATTTGGAAATTAATTATTTACCGTAACCACAAGCCTGAATCCCAGTTGCTGCTGAAAATTTATTACGTACATTATATACGTATTTTAACTTATACATAATACTTAAGTTAAAAGAAAAAAAGTTTTGATTTAATTTTTATAAGTTGATAATTAAGAAAAACTAAAAACGTTGATAGCTTCGAAAGTTCGATGTTGCAATGGAATGATCAAAATATTATTAAAGTTATTTGGAAATTAATTATTTGACATCATACGTAAAGGTTAAACTTAATGAAAATTGTGATAAAATATTGTATTTAAATAAATATTAAGAAATGCAAATTTTACATATCCGACTTCGAAACTGCCGCACATAAAATTGTAAAAGAGTGTTTTTAGAAAACTACGTAAAAATCGTAAGAAAAACATACCGCAGCACTACTTAGATAATTTCTCATTTTCTATAGGGAAACCTGAAACTGATCTGCAAATAATATTTAGCATTTGACTTCATTAGCATATTTTGTATGGTTTTAGTGGCCGTATTTCAATATTCGAAGTGTAATCACTCCGTATATTGATCATCCGATTTCAGTAATTTATTGTTTTCTATACAATTTACATCTCTTTGCATTCGTTAACTCCTCCATTTGCGGTTCAGGTGGCGCTAGTTGCACCATATCACTCGTACTCGGCTGCTGTAATGCGTTTTCAATACAGTCTTCTATATTCAGACCCCATTGCCGGCGCTGGGACTATCGGACCGTAATATTTTTTTTTTATTCGACACGTCATGATTCGCTCCGCATTTGCAGCCCTAATTTGTGTAATTTTAGCTACATCTCTCTCTTGATGTTAACTTTTTCATGGCGCCATCGTTTTACTTGTGACTTTCATTGCTTTCATCTTGCTCTGATGTGCAGTAAGTTTGTATTATTTGATACATGATTTTATGCCCTTTAAACACAAAAACGCTGTTGGTGCCCCATGAAGCAGAAAGTTATTAAAGGATTAATATTCACATATTCACAAAATTTGCGGAGAAATAATCACAATTACGTCGAGTTACTGTTGATGACGTTTCTACACCTCAATTTTTTTACTGCTATAGTTGCCGAGCTAGTTTTTCTAGCACTTTTCTTTTTATACACACCTGTGGAGCCACGGTCGATCTAATTACGGCTGAACAGGAAGCTCGTACATGGCGTTAGAATTTTATGTCATTTCCCACCATATATTACCATAAGTACGGTCGGTTCTGTCAAAATATAACTACGATTCTGGATGGTATAGTTTTTGAGATGTTCGCAATGTATATTACATGTTTCACCTACCTAATTGTACGCGTTATGTATTAGTGATGTCTTATTGCAAATAAAATAAATTCGTTTTTTAAACTTGAATTTAACCGATTTTATGTATCAATAACGTAAATGATTTAGTTGTGGAACTGATTCAAACAGTTATGGAATGCAGAGGTCATATTATATGACGAGTCAACCGGCGGGCGATTTCGCAGTCCGATCGAATGCCAGTTAAATTACGGTAGCCAAATCGCCAAGTCATCCTTTCTTCGTAACCTGATGTCCACATGCTACGGTTTGGAGATGATGGAGGATTACCAGGTAATTTATGTTCCATGGCACTAATTTTATCTACCTTAATGTCAGTCGGCTGATAAATTTAACATTGATTTATATTAAGAATATAATCACGAACTTGTGGCATTTTATTCAAATTTCAGACATTCATTAAAGTAATTGAAAAGAAAATTTAGTGAACTTTTAATTTTTAATATAGATTAACTTTTTGGTAATAATGAGAAGTACTGAAATATCCTTGATGGAGATTAATGAAAA
The DNA here is from genome assembly GCA_039881145.1 of Druceiella hillmani. NCBI lineage: Eukaryota > Metazoa > Arthropoda > Insecta > Lepidoptera > Hepialidae > Druceiella > Druceiella hillmani. The sequence continues at coordinate 2,424,414 of JAYKKI010000022.1, forward strand.
CTGTAATAAGAAAATTTATGAGAGAGGAATTAGGCGAATTATTAAAACTTATAGATTTAAACTTAGAGAATAAATTATTTTAAACAAAATCTTGTATGATTTGGTAAGGAAAAATGTTTCATAATTTTAACAATTTCATGAGCTGTATTTTAATTGGATCCTCCAACAATTAGGTGGAGCATCAAGGAGAATATTTTAGTTTTCAAATGGGAATCGAGAGATGGAGCGCCAGGCACCACATCTACTCACCTGGCGTCAAGGCGGGAGGAGCAGCTAATCACAAACCCACTATCACTAAAAATGGTATTTAATTTCGGGTCAAAGGCCATATTTCTATGGCAAAGTTACCCCCGATAGAACATATATTGTAATATACAGCATATTACAAAATATTTTGCTAGTAACTAATAAGTATAAGCTTCCCCTTCCGTTTTATATATTCAAAATATATATTCAAAATTAAGAGGGGGAGATAATTAATGACCAAGCAACGATGACATTTTTTTAAAATCAACAAATATACTAAAACTGTTTAGGGTAAAAAAATAGTTTCCAATGACACAATCAACTCTATATTCTACTTCAATATATTTATAAAAGTCAAATTGCAATTGAAATTTCAAATTGTACATTTTTACGACATGTGTTTAAATGACCGCTTTGAAGAAAATACTCAACGCTTTTATATGCAGATTCAATCGTTCGACATGAACTAAATCTCCATATACTCTACGGTGTTCCTCAATCGTATACCAAAAATAAATTAACCAAAATTAAGTAGTGTTTTTTTAAGTGGTTTGTAATTTCAAACAAGATATATGTAATTTCAAACACGCCGCGCTGCTTTGCTACAGGTGCCGACAAAAACTACAATCGCGCACGGTCGCAGTCGACGTTGACGTGTAATATAAATATTGCACCTATACCAACAACGTGCAACGTAAACACAATTTGTTTACGTTTTGTTTACATTAAGATACTATTTAATTTTTTTGAAAAAAAATATTCTCGCTATTATTGTTTTTTTTCATTAGTACTGACTGGGTTTACATTTAATGTCGGACGGTAAAACCCACATGTTACATATTTACTAACAACATATTAAACTAGTGCAACACGCTGAAAAAAATAAGTGTAAGTACGCGCGCACTCATTGACTTCTACTTTATTCCATTTATGCTAGTTTACTTGTCTTTAATTTCACTGATTCCCCTTGTTATCTTTATTAATAAAAATATGAAGGTAATTTATAGAAAAAAAATATATTTTTGTTGGGCGAACTGAATGATAATAATATATTGATATGAAATTGGCTTCACGTGGAAACAAGAGCAGACTATACATCGCCATTAGACATTCATAGCAAAGTTCGGAATAAATATAACATAAACTTTGCTATTCATATGTTGCATTTTAATGCTTTTCTGAAATATTTGGAATATTCCAGAAAATATATATAGGAAAATCATTTTCGGTGCCGTGAATTCTGCTAAGGAGAAGATTACTCTGGTAAGCAGGTCAGTACATAATAATATATTAGATCGTCCGTTTTATTCTTCTTCCCTTAATTGGGGAAAGTCTAAATTTTCTGAAGATATCAATTGACTTTACTTTCGCTTGTACTTTACGATTTCAATTTTATTTCTATATCTTTTCAGTAAATATATTCACCTTGTTCGATCTACTGTTAATACTTTTAATTATTCCGTCACTTAATCCTTACCTGAAGCAAAACTAAAACAATGGGAATTTAATGAATATCTAACATTATAACAGAAAGATTCCAAATTGGCGGTACCTTATTATTTTAAATCTAAAATATTTAAAGATAGAAAAGATATTTTGCTAAATGATGATATTTTGCTTCTACATCAAATAGGTAATATCTTCGTTATTTTTAGGATCTTTACTTTGTTTTGTTATCTAAGCGTAGTAGAAGTAATTTCTACCCTCTTTAATTAATGTGAAAACTGTATTCTTTTTGTAGTAAAGTTTAGGAACAATGATAATTACCTAAAACTATATTTACCATTGTTGTATCAAGTTAGGTACAATAAAATGATACTCAAATATGACTTAGGAAATTATAGTTATTTTTGTCCTTATTAAGATTTGTTTACCATTTCGTTAGTGCTTAATAATGCCTCAAAATTTTGTGTTGTATAGTTTTCCATAAACATTTACCTCAAAACAGTTAAAACAATAGATCCAAAAAGTTGTAATTTTTTCGATTAGTATAAACTTATATTTATTTTCGCCTTGTAGTTGAACAATTAAGTTTTTAAATTTGTTTAAAATACTTGTGCTTAAAATTATCTATAAAATTAGTAAAATCGTACTTAACAACAATTTGCAAAACCAAATATTTCAGTTATTTTAAAAATTTGTCTTTGCTATGATTTTCTTCCGAATTCATTCAGTAAACATTTCTGGCCATCTTTTAGGCCTAGCAATAATATTTTTTTGGTTAAAAAGAGATTCATGAGTGTTTACTGGAAGGAGATCTAAAAATATTGAACATTCCTTTGCAGATACAAAACAAGTGTTGAAATGCTAACGCCATCATGCGCAAGCGAGTAAATTCAATTTGATAATATTTTTATAATTTAAATGATGAAATAAGCAGCGATCACATCAGTAATATTGTTATATTTTATGCTTTTCATCTTTAAAACTTTTTCCTAAATTATAATTGTCCAAATGCTTAAAAACCACAAACGAAGTAGATTCATATTAGCACCCGCTGTAGCCTTATATTGACTAGATGTTTATTTTTATATTTTTTCGCATTTACTCCAAAACAAATATTTTTACAAGGAGAAAAGTTTAATTGTGTTAATTTAATATATATCGAGGGCTTGTGCCATTAAATTTAATTTTTTTTCAACATTTCTTTCATGTAATTTAGTCTATTAGAAGTTACACAGATAAATATTGAGTATTCTTTCCGAAGTGATCTTTCCAACGCATTGAAAATGAAGATTGTTGCATTATAACCTTAAAAGTCCGTGAAAGTGTACGGAATGTTCACGTGCGAGTACTACTATTGCTTAACAGGTTTTCTATTACGATTTCTCTAAATATAAAGTTTTTTGTGAATGACTGTTAGTGAAATTCAAAAATCAAGAACTAGCCTGTTAGTAGTTATTAATCGGTTAGTTTATACATGCAATAACTAAATATTAGATTTAAATTTGTACAACTATCGTGAAGTTATAGAATTCAAAAATCTGTAAGTTCGTCTGAAAAAAAGGAATTTGTAAACTTCAATTCTGGTTAGAAACTCCGACAATATGGCATGTTGAGATATTAATGTAATGTATTTTTACTTCTTAACACAATATTTATTATACTTAAAACTTAGAAACGGTTTGAGTAACGTTATATATGTAAAATATGAATAAAAATATTCCAGCCAACTCTTCGACAACATCGAACATTGCATATTTTTATATATTTATCGAACATTTATAGTAAACGAATCTTTCGCGTAACCAAAGAGTGTTTTTCCGTTCTAAATAATTAAATGAATATGAATATTATTTATATGACATATGCAGTAAAGTAAAATTACCAATTTCAATATGTTTGCGTACATTGACTTGTATTGTCACTGTATTTGTAATAAGAAAACAAATTAATATTATGGCAAATAATATATCTTTATTTTCTTTTCTATTTTTCTATAATAATATTAATTTATTTTTGTATATCATGTTTAGAACCAACAATTTATAATTAAAACGTTTATTCATATATATATATATATATATATATATATATATATATATATATATATATATATATATATATATATACATGCATAATGATTCGATTGTTAATTCAAGTGAGGGGAGTTGGGAAGTTTAGTAAATAACGATCTTTTCAATAAATAATGATGGATATCTTTTATTTTGACCCTTAATAAGAAATTAACAAACATAGTGAAGATGTGAATAAACGTATATCATTCAAATTGTTCTAAATTTAGGTTCATGATATGTTAATCCCTCTAAATTATATTGTAACACTTTTTATGGTAAATTGTATATTTTATTTTTTTATAGCTTGTTATTGGCATTACAAATTAATTTTTCATTACAAGTATTTTTTTGTCCTGGGTTTATTTATATAGACGATCGTGAGCTTTAAAATTAATATATTTTTATCGTAATATTTATGAGTTATATGAATATTAAATCGCGTAGTGAACCATGAGAGGGACTTAACTATATAGATTTGATTGAAATATTTAAAAGGGACATTAAGTTAAAAATTCGTGATCACAGTTCAGATAAACATTGTTAAAAGATTTAATGAATCTGTAAACCGAACTGTGCTTTCTACTCTTGAATCTATTTGAATTCTGCGTGTATTTTCTTTGAGAAAATAAAAAGCCCTTTTATATCACCAGCGTCTATTATCTATTCATTGATAAAAAAAATTATTATATAGCACATTTATAAAAGAGCAAACTGCTGCAGACTGTAAATTATATTAATTCACATTCATTGAATTGAGAGAGTCCTCAAAAAATCCTATTGGAATTGGTGCACTAATAGAACCGTAATGTAAAAAAGCATACCTTGTCATCAAGGGCACCCATGGGTAATGATAATTCTCGTTAAGTACAACGAGATAAACATAAAAAGTTCAGTTATTTAATTTCATATTACGAAAGTCTTCAAATGTGATTCAATCTACTCAAATTAATAAAACCTTTGAATAATTCAATGTGACACTATCTGTCAAATTCTGTCTGTGAATGGGCGAGCGGAATTATTTATATAAACTAATTAAATGACTTAACCCTCTTAGTAGGTGAGATATTAATTGCTATGAAATTTACCCAAAGGTACATACGTGGTGCGTTTATATTATATGGGGGCATGGCGTCGAGTGCCGGTCAGCGATGCTATTCCTGTGGATGAACGTCGCCGGCCGCTGTTACCCCTGGGTGAACCCTCACGCCGCCCACCCTTAAGTGGCAAGAGTAGTCGTATATTGCCGCCTACTGTTGAACTATGGCCTGTCCTTATTGCTAAGGCGTGTTTTACTTTTTGATTAACTAAAATTTTATTGCTAATTCCTTAAACGGCAGAAAGCCATGGGTATCACCGATAACCAATACTAAATCTTTTCGCAGCGCCATTGAGTCATCAGTGGAGAACTCCGAAATCGATGGATTTTGGGATCCACTATCTCGCTAATGTTTAGTCTCAAATCACGGAAATGGAGAATTTTAATGCTGGTATTTTTGATGTTATTAAAAATTACATTTCACGGATGTTTTAAACGTTAATTTCAATGAAATAAAATTTACATCTTAAAATAAATTAAATACCGAACAGCAAGTGAAAAGTGGCTATGATTAGGTTTGGCGTTCATATAGTAATTATTTTTTGTTGTTAAAAAAAAGAAAGAAGTTTAACTAAAGGTTAGTCAGGTAGGAAGCAAGTCTTGATATTACTTGTTGTGCACAAACTTGAACAAGTGTTCATAAATTATATATTGTTTTCAAGGTTTTCTCTTCTTCGTCACAAGTGCTTTTAAACTTTCAAACGTTTTTATCTCACAAATGTTCTTAATACATTAGTTTGTAATTTTATGCACGTAGCGTAATTCAAATTAGTTTTCAAATTTCTGAAACAAATTATTTAGAGCAAAAATGCTTATCAATTTAAATTGTTATTTATAACAAACTTATTTTTCTTTTTCAAATAATTTACAATCAAATGTGTGAAAAAAGGATCTTATAGGATTATATAGATTGCATCCCGTTTTATATTTTCACATGTAAATATATATTTAACACCATAAATATGTTTGTCTTTTTTCTTAAATATCCCGTTCTTTACCAAAATTCCGTATTCATTTGTATTTGCAATTTGGCACCGTTTGCTTCAAATAAATAGGTGGCGAGCGCTTTTCTGATGTATAATATATATTATAATAAAGTATAAAAGAGTTACGTTTTAAATAAAGTTGGTACGTATTCTTTCAATTTTTAAGAACCTTTAGTACGCTACAAAAGAAATAGCAGGCTATTACGTTAAAGCTTTATACTTAGTAAGCCAACATTGAATGAATTTGCATACTTAATCTGACGCAAAACAGATTTAAACACTTGAAAATGTAAAAGTATTGTGTAATTGTTTGCAGGCAGTTATGCGTGTGGCCGGTGAGAAATATTCGTATGCCTGCGATTGTACTAGTCCAGAGAACTACGACACGGACGATGGTTTTACTAACTTGGATATTGTGCACTCACTCACAGGATGGCAAGTTTATAGATTGGATTTCCAAATAACAGGTTAAACTTCATTATTATGTGTAACAACATTTTTTTCTTGCTTCAAATAATAATTCTAATGACATAAATACCCGTTCAATAAATATTGATGAAGTGCACTTTTTACTAATAAAAATATATCAATATAAAATTATAAGTTTCCAAAAACATAATTGCAAGAAATTTTCAGAAAACATAATTCTTAAAAAAACTACGTTACTTTTAATCCCTAGAAAAATAAAGAATTACGTTTTAAACTACACTCTAACTCACAACTAACTCCCTTTTACAATATTATCGCAGTTGTTTCCAATATCAGAAGAAATTTTGTAATTTTTAAAATCCCCCTCTCATATATTCCCATTTATTTCAAGGGGTTTGTCTCCAGAAATCCATATTTACTTTTATTTTCTTGAATTGCGTTTCAAGTTTTTAATTAAAAAATGCTCATTTGTTCATTTAAAATTTAAGAAAATTTTGAAAATAAAACTATTATTCAATAGACTTAAATAATAATTAAATTACAGTAATTATACTTCCAGATCACACATATATACAACTGTAAATTTCCACTCATATGAGTACATCAGGGTATAAAAAGTGAATAGGTTGCTTGTAAATATAACGTGCTGGCGTTTTGTTCATATGTATGAACATGTTAACGTGAACGTGCCACCATTTATTTTAGGTGATATGATTATTCGTAATAAAAAAAGAAGAACATTATTGGAATCCATTCATTGAAACTTAGATCTTCCATCGGTTTTGTAAATTTTATGAAAATTGTTTCTTGAGTTCATGAACGTTAAAGTAAACATGGGAGACATAAGCTGCATCGCTACTTACAATATATAAATAAGTCGATAAAAGAGTACACCCATAGTTCATCATTGAATTTATTTTTATATCGCTTTGTATTTCTTTCTTAGGATATGTAACAGATAGTTGTGAAATTAATACTCACTGCAATGTCTATTTATTTATCCATCATGACGCTATAGTTCAACTATTAAGTTATTTACATATCATATGGGAGATAAGTTAACCACGGAAATTCCATAGAATAGTAATGTATTTTAACTTTACACAATAAAGTACAATGAAAAATTAACAGTATTTTGACCAAATTTTGACACAAATTTTATTTGTAAGGTTTCACTTAAAGACACAAATTATTTGAATTACTTAAAAATTATATCAAGAAAGGTAAACATTAGCATTATAGAAATTGATGTCAAAAAAAAATTAAAATAAAATTTTCTCTGTAAAAGTATTGAATTTTATAAAAGACAAAGTCAAAAATTACAAATTTGTGGAAGATATTACGATTAGTCCTTGCATTATGTCGGAAATGTAAATCACAAAGAGATCAGGTCATGCTATTTGATGCAACATACCTTTTTGAGGCAGTGTTTGATGAAGGTTCAGAATTTGTGATAGCCTTTTAAAAAATAGGTATAGGAATATTGCTAGATATTGATTTATTTACTTTCTGTGAGTTTGTTAGTAAATTTTACAAACCTTTTTTTGTGTTAGTAAATTTCGCAAATTTTGCGTTAATTTTACAAGTTCTATTTGCATATTTTTTTGCGGTGAGCACTTTTATTTATTAGGGTGGATTACTACCTGCCTGTATCATTCCTTAATGTTTTATAGACTTCTTTAAAAAGGTTTTTGACAGTAAAAATTTCAATTAGTACTGAAAATTTTAATCTCTTTAAAATTAATAGAAGAAAGAAATTAAATTTTAATTTTCCTATCACTATTTTCCTTAATAAAATTTAGACCTAAATATTAGTTTTAAATTGATTTCCATTTTATTTCGAGTTTTTTATGGTGAATATACAATTGATACAAAAGTTATGTTGCTTAATACTTTAGGTCACAGGGTTCAGTGTGATAAGCTATTTAGTATAGCCTCCATGGCTAATGTTTCAATTAACTTATATTCGGATATTGGCCCACAATGAGAACATATAATAAAAAAATATCTGGCTAGCTAAATATTTTCCTCAAAAACAATAAAAACTAGAATGATACTAAAAGTGCTAGTTATTTATTACATTCATATTTTAATAAGGTAAACAAGGCGCTTTTGGAGTAATTTCTAAATTACTTAATGTGAGGTTTAACTACAGTAAAAAGATACTTTCTTATTAAGAATAGTTTATTTCATTGATAATAACGTAATTCTTGTAATAAAGTTTCACAGCTAATCGTTATTGTTATAATAGTTATTACCTTTTATTACATTAAGTCAAGACAAATATATCGATAAATATTATAATTGATAATTATAATTTCCTAAGGGTGCATGTTTTTCCAACAATTCTATTACCTTTACGATACTTAAGAAAATGCTATCAATTATTTCTTCATTATTACTTTTAGGAACTTAATCTATACATTAGCTTAAATCATATATTCAATTTCATATTTGGTATTTGTTTCATTGCCGTAATATATGAATATCTATTCACATAAACATTTATTTAATATGATAAGGAACAGCTAATGAAAGCTGATAGAAAGTGGTGAGTTATGTTTTAAAATATTAATAGTGAAATTTTACGTAAACAATTAAATGGTTACTGCTAAAAAGTAGTTGTTTTTATAAAGTCAAAATTAACAATACGCAAAATTCATATTTTACACTGACTGTTGATTAAAACATGTTTAGACACGTTTATTGCCTGCGTTATGCATTGAACAACCATTGACACTACTCGCTTCCTCTTCCGGCTTCCTCGTTCCACCCGCCTCGGTAATAAACAAGAATTTTATTTTGAAATCTTTTTGATTTTAATATAATTAGACTACGACATCAATTGCGATACAAACGTCTGGCCGTTCAGATATAAGGCGGTTTCGGTGTAGCAACACTAAACAAAGTGTCACAATAAATGTCCCAAGCGCAGACAGTGCTGTTCACACATAAATACTCAATGTATACACTGAGTCTAAACATGATTTAAGACCTGTAAAATTTAGGAGTAATATTGTCTATTTTCTATTTTTTTTGGTTGGTAAAAACATTTGGTTTATTTTATACCACCAATACTTAAAAAAAATTGAAAATGTTATAATATTGATTAAAGTAAATAATTAAAATTTTTTGCTGAAATAGTTTTAATTATAATAGTTTTTAAGAGCCAATATCTATATGTTTTGTATTCTCGTGGAGTGGAATATTATCACGACGCACGTTAATTCAAACATTGGATATGGATATTGGCACTTCAGCAAACTTATCAAATTAGACAATTTACGTAAACGTTATTTCACTTTCAGAACAATTTTCACGGTACATGTTGAATCCATAATGAGTACTATATATTTTTTTCAGTAATTAATAAAAAGGGGAAAAATTATATATATATATATATATATATATATATATATATATATATATATATATATATATATATATATATATATGTATATTATATTTATGTATATGTGAAAAATTATGTTACAAGTAAAGCAAATTTCCTAGTTTAATATGAAATTTTTCCAAATTTGGCAATATCGTTTTAGATATGGTTTTTATTCCATTATCATTAACTCGGCGATAGGTATGACCAATGACGAGATATGGAAACTAACATCGCGATACGTACCCTTGTTCGAGTGGGCAAATGGCGATAACAAACCCCTAACTCCGAGCACAACTCGTACAGTAAAAACACGCAGTACCAAAAAAGTCAAAAATGAAAAGGATTCTCCGAGAGCTGACAAGGTTAGTAGGCCATATATATATATATATATATATATATATATATATATATATATATATATATATATATATATATATATATATTTATATATAAATATATATATATATATAAATATATTTTTTTTTTCTTTCTTATACCTAAAGTACACGACATAATACGATATTGTGATAATTGCGTATTCCTACATTAAGTACTATTTTCTACAACGCTTTAAGGACGTATTTACATTTTTGATGGAAAACCTCCATTTTTGCAAAATTTATTTTAGGCTCTAGATATATGTAATACAATAGGTTTGAGGTAACACAGGCCATGCTTTTATCTATATTATACGGAAATTATATTTTACAGGTTTCATTCGTTTACTTCATACAAATCGTCTTATTGCAACGAATTCTTTGCCAAAAGACCTACAAATGGGCTTGAAGTTTTGTGGATAATTTGCAACCAACTATATTTAATTAAAATTAGAATGGAAAGAAAAGTGGTAAAATGCCTATTTCTTCTTCTTTAATAAGATAGAATTACTATTTTTATTAAAGCAACATTAAAAGAGAAAAATAAAAATGTTTATTCAAAAAAGATAGTTTCATTCAATTTCCCATATATTTTATATGCTGTGAAACAGGCTCATCATTTTGTACCGAGTTTCGCTACAGATCGGTTGAATTTTGACTGTTCTAAATAAAAAAAATTGTGACCTCTCTTCTATTATAATTATAGTCGGATTGCATTCTTCAGCCAAGGTAAGAAATTTTATCTAATTGAAATGTTTATGTTATATTATTTAACATTTTAGTGGTGCTTACGAAATAATTTACATATAAATTAAAAAAAGAAACATTTATATACATATATATATATATATATATATATATATATATATATATATAATGTGTGTGTATTTAATTACATTATCGGAAATGATTAATAATGTTGGGAATATGGGAATTGAAATTAATCCTTCCTACATATGTTAGATCTTTCGTAAAGTCGGTGAGTATATATCGGAACCATGGGACATACAAACTTGAAATTGGCGTAGTCATCCATATTATTCATCTACATTATTTGCATCAGCTAATTTTTTTAAATATTCATACGAAAATGAAAGAGGAGGTAAAAAAAACTTGAAAAAATTATTTTATTTACCACGTGGAGCAAAACTTGAAAGGGCTTATTATGAGGAATACAGCATTTTTATGTTTCATATCGTATATATGAAAATATATTGCAAAATGTAGGCGAAAATAGAATTTTTTCCATTTATTTTCAAAATTACCGAATCAAAAATCATGAAGAAAAACAGAGTTTTTAAATTCTAATTGGAAGATTACGGAAAACTGTAGAGGTTTTCCTAAATCCTATATTTTTCTTAATATGTACAGTGTGTTTAGTTCTGTGAAAGGTACAGTACGTCATATATTTATGTTACTAAAAATTTATATTTGCGAATAGTTTAATAGTAATATTATATACTATATATTAACGGAATTTCCGTAATGCAAGTTATATTCGTGTTTGACAAGTTTTCCATATTCTGTGTAATTAGGCGGAGATGTTATAATTTTAAAGTATCACTAACCAACCTATTCTGGAGTTATGTTAATACTAAAGTTAAGCATTTCTCAATTTAATTATAACTAGTTTCGACATTCCACTTATTCGTTCCAGTAAGTTATTTTAGTAAGTAAAATTAACTCATCCACTTTCTATTATTTCGTCAATCCTTTTTGTTATTTCCATTTGAATTTCGAATGTATAATCGTCACAGCGTGTTGTTCGTTTCGTTATTCGAGATAATACTGCAGAACAACGCTAATTTCTCCAATGTTGAAATATAAAACCTCTAAAAAAAGAACCCATGAACAATATGTAAAGCAGTATTATAGGCGGTATCCATGAATTAAAGCAATAAATGTCATATTTTCCACCCCTAAAATTTCGGGTTATTGATACAGATACTTTGTCATGGATACAGATACCTTTTCACGATTACTTAGTCCTTCTAAGTAATCATGACAAGGTATCGTATCCAGGTACAAGGTACTTATTTATTATTCAGTGATATTTTCGTATTCTAGGACATATTAGTTTAAAACACGCTGGCCCTAAAATTACTAGACACTTAATTATTATATTAATTTGATCAGCTGAATCAATTTTGAACACTTAATTCTCATATTAAATCATCACCAGGTATTCAATTTAATTAATAAAAAGTCAAATATCCTAATTTATTTATTTCTAGAATACAGCTGTAGAAAGTTTAAAAAAGTCATTATTTTGTATTTATTAATTTTTTGTTCGTGTATTAAATTGGCTGGAGGAAAACACTAATACAATGTTCAAGGTATAAGGAAACATATTAGTCTCTTAGATTATTTATTAACACAATTTTTAAATATTAGTAGACACAATTCTCTTTTCGATTGTGGCATATCGCACAAGGTATTTCAAAAGAAAAGAATGGACTTATATTCCCTTATGTACAATATGTGCTAGAAATTTTGATTTCGAAACGACACGGAAATGACAAATAAAAACAAATCTAAACAAAGAAGTTGTTGCTGATATAGTGTCTATTGGTATTAGTTTTATACATATAAACATAGTTCTATATAATATTGATATTCCACTTGTATCGCTAAGACTGTATAACTCTTGTCATTATTCCATTTGCAAATTGTGGAAACAAGCAGCAGAGCATTGCGTGCCTGAGACGGCACGAGAAAAGGCAGAATATGCAAAATCCATTGGCGGTGTAGATGAAAACGGCGTAGCAATGATCACTATAGCAGAAAATGCTTTTTGATTCAAAAAATGAATTGATAACAAATTTTCTTTTCTAGGTGCTACATTTTGCCAGTTTCAGTTTTACCCATGTATAATAATAAAACAAAAAAATTGAGTATTGGAAATATGTTTGTGGTAAAATGGATATACTGGTTAGCTAACCTGGTGAAAGATGAATAAAACTGGAATAATACTATTATTTTGTCACTGTTGTATCATTTTAATTTTAATGATATGAACTAAATAAAATAGTTTAGCAAAAAATATAAAACGCTTCCTTTCATTTAAGCCATGACTTAACGTAAGTGATAAAAATTGTGTTTAAAGGTGCACACAACAAGTTGCATGGCTACTTGTGTCTACGAATAACAAATATCCATTCTTGAAGGGCAATATTCTGTGAATATGTCCTTAATATTGCATAAAACCTATATATTTCGAGTATAGGACTTGTGATTTTTGGACCTTAAATAAAATTAATTTAAAAAATTCTGACCATTTATACACACATTTCTGAATATGTATTTATTTATTTATGTATCTAATTTATACACATCGCCGACTTATCGCGACGAGCGCGATCATTTACAGCCAACCAGTACAACAGTCCAGCCCCGCTCGACGAGCGGCCGGGAATCGACTCGGGTACCTGCGGTGCACCGCAACCTCAAAGGCTATAGTATATTTGAATTGAATAGATACGATAATAGTGTCCTTGGATTAACTTTGAAATTAATCGATAAACAAAATTCTAAAGCTCAAGAAGGAGATAATAAAAATTATTGTACTACTCGTAGTATAATAATTTTTATAAATATTATAAAAATTATGGTATTAGGAGGTATTTGGATTTATGACGGATTATCCATGTCCTTGGATTAAATTTGAAAGTAATCCATAAACAATATTCTAAAGCTCGAGGAGATAATAAACTATCGTATATATCTATATATAGTACTACTCGTAGTACAATAATTTTTATAAATATTTTAAAAATTATGGTATTAGGAGGTATTTGGATTAATATCATAAATCTAAATACTTCCTTATTCTCGAATAAAGGAGGTATTTGGATTTATGACGGATTATCTAAGTCGAAATACTTATTTTGAGGTATGAGTTTAAAAATATTTAATTAAATTTTGTTTATTTTTCCTTTATGACCAAGCTTGTTTATGGTTGTATGATAGTATTTTATTCTTTGATAAAACAATCCACTTGTTACATTTTAATTAATAAACATTTTGTCTTTTTTTTAACTTAAATATTAGAATATTTTTTTTATTTGTAATCTGAACTGAAATCATCCATTGACTGTATATTGTGATTATATATATATATATATTTACATTTTTCTATTAATTCCCCGCAATAAGCGTATTTCTACTAAATTTATCTTAAAACGGCCAAGCTCAAGTCAGATTTGTACGATTCGCTTTCCATTCCATTATGTAAATACATATGTATATTGTGTACATATGTATATTGTGCATACGTGAAGTCCGTACCAGCCGCGTGTGATGTACGCGTAACATTAATGTCTATAGCCTTCGTATAAACAGTATGACGTTGATATCGTGATGACTTGATACGTAATGATAATATAAAAGAATAATATTAATATAAAAGAATAGAGATAATTTTTACATTAATATAATATTTCGTTATATTGCTCATTTGTTAAGAAATATTATGAAATTTTTGCGAATTAATATTATATTGATCACCATTAAAACTGTGATTATAACTTATATTGATTTTAGTAGTTTATTGTTTGTTAAAAACAAAAACTTTACAGGATTATGTGATGGTGACAATTTGTTCATTGTTCTTTATTAATTTCGCGTTTCATGTTTTTTTTAGATTTTTTTAAACCATAGTTTTTTATATCGTCGTGGGGAAAGTGTTTTTTGAGATTATTGGGAAATAAAAAAATTAAATTTAAAAATTACTTATTTTTTAACTCGTACCTTAACAAACTTTAATATTCGACAACACCATACTTTTGAAAAAAGGTCTTATTTTAGATTCATGTCTCACATCTAAAAATTATTGTCAAAATGAAACTCGAAACTTTTTGTAAGTAATGTATGAAAATAAGTCTACACAGTACGAAACTTCTATATCAAGTGATTTTTAAGAAAAATGTCTTTATAGACAGACAGATATATAGGTAACTCAATATGTATTCCTTCTTTCAATTTTGGTATGGAATATTAAATAGTAAAGACGATTCGAGAAAAGAAGAGACGAATAAAATTTTTATGTGTGATTTTTTAAATAATTTCAATGAGAGAATTGATTATTGAAATTTTTCAGACGAGTAAATGAAAAGCATTTACATTGCAAGCAAATTAGCAACCGTGATGTTTGTGTGTCTGAACAGTTTTCAATTCCATAATTTGTTGTGAATCTTTTTTAAAATATATAATTTCTTTTTTTCGTTTAATATATCTTTTGTGAATTATATCAAAGCTGATGTTTAGAAAAGTAAATATTAAACAAAATAATTTAGTTAATTTTAAGAATCCTTATCATCCGTCTTTTGTAAACTCATATACTTGTACCAAATAATATATTTCAGAAAACATTAATATCGTTCTTCGCAATTACCTAACTCCACTCGTTTCGGGGGCTTATAAAATGAGTTCGTTAAACAACTCTAACAAATTCCTGTCTACTATTGAAAAAAACTAGGCTTTTTTATAAGGCCGTCCTACTTTACTCATCGCAAATTATTCTAAATAATACACCAATGACATGTGTATCTATTATTAGGAACTTAAACTTACTTATTAGTTAATATCTTAACACATACGTAAGCTTGCACTTCCACGCACACAGCACACCCGCTCGCATTTAGAATCGTGCACGCCTACGTACACATACGTTCTTGTACTAATATAAAAATGTAAAATAAATCTACATATTTTTAAGATTTTTTCTCTAAATCGCAGTGTAAAGCGCACATTTTAGCTGCTTTGAAAGACACAGCAAGTGTACCACGGTATGAGCTGCCAGGATTAGCGCCCTCACATTCACACCGCATCCTTCTCACCATGCTGCGCGACATCCCCGAGGAAAAACCACTCGAAGAGCCAGGTATACAATTTTCGAATTTTGATTATATTTATTAAATATTAATAAACAATATCTCTTTAAACAAATTAAAGTTTATAATTTATGTAAAAGACAGAAAACAAAATATGGAAACACGAAAGTAAAAAGATTATATATAATTAATCAGTGTACATTTTGGCATACGATCATGAGTCCTGCATATCTTAGGTCCTGCCTGATAGGTTTGTGTATGTGTACAAGCAACATTTCTGTGGAATGGGGGATAGATGCGCTAATTGCACTAAGGCAATGGAGTGGATGTAAAATGTATACTGGGGCCAGTATTTCGACGGTATGTGGGAATTAAATAGAATTTGTATGAAAATAGTTGGTTAATTGACGAAAACTTACCCATTCATATTTTTAACTTATCCATCAATTTTATTAACTGAACACATTTTTAATACAATTATCTAGGATAGGAAGAAAAAATGAAATTTAATCAAAATTTAGAAAAACTAACAATATTGAACGATGTTTATAAATTGTTTTCCGTTTTTTGTCAACTTAATTTATAAAAATGTATATTGTGTTTAATAATAAAAACACAACGTAATCACTTAGTGATATCAGGGAAATTACGGTTTTCATTTAAAAGTAATTCTTTTTAAATTTAAAAAAAATTCTGAAAATATATGGCGTTACAAATAAATGAAACAAATAACCCATTTAATCCATTTTCAAAAACCATTAGCCACTGAGATCCCAAAAATAATGTCAGATATATGGCTGTAAAAATATTACAGGAAAATAATTTTGCCCTTGATCGCCATTAATTCCCTATCTGCGTTTGAAATCAATTCATGTTTATCGGTTTTCTCTTTGGCTTTACCTTTTGATTTTTAGAAACAGTTCTATTCCAACATTTATATAGTATGAGATAGGCAGTCTACAATTTTTTTCCATACGAGTTCTGCTTTTACTTCTTAATATATAAAGTCTTGACATTTTAACCTTCATATCCTTTAAAGAGTTGCAGTTCATTCAAATTTATCATTAGCTACTTCAGTTCTCATTTCCTTGTCTGTATATAAATTTAAATAAATACTTAAGTTAGGCATTTAATGAAGAAAATGCCATTTCATACCGAAAGAGAGTTTTGATTTTATAAGATGAACTCATTAATAACCTATATTTTAAACATATTTGTGTCCTTGAAATGTACTTTGAATAGTTTATGAGCTTTGTGAGAATTCGGCGAAAATGTAGGTACTTGAGATATCTGTTGGTTTGGAATAGTTATTTTATCTCAGAAATCCGAAAACTATTAACTATATTTTAACTCGATGATTTATTATATTTAAAACTACTCATTTTTTGTATTTATTTATGTAACTATACCTAGAAATTTTGGGGATATCCTCATTTCAGTAACATGTTTCACGATATTTTAAGAATTTACTTTTTCGATGAATTTGTAAATAATGTCATGGGCTCTAGTAAAAGGAAGAAACATTTAGAGATATATTTTAATTTATGACTGTGGTATTAATCGTGCTTATTAAAACAAAGATATTACCGTAAGTGCTCCATTTTTGTCGTCTCTCGTTATCTTGTATTCAAGCTTTTTTTATTAAATTGCAATAAAGTTGATGTTTATATTTTTTGTTCAAATAAAATGTAAAGAAAAATCTTAAAGATTATAATGAAAATTTTAAACCAATCTAAAAAAAAATATTTTCTTATTGCGATATCTGGTTGCTCTATTCAAAAGGTATGCGTTTCTGTATACTATCTTTCAAAATTTAATCCTTCGTACTCTGTCATGTCCATAGAAGGAAAAACGCGAAATATTTTCAATATATTTTTAATAAAATAGTTAATTTCAGATTTATCGGTCATTTTTATTTATAAGGAAAGAATATATTCTAACAAACTATTTTTATTTTTACTAATAAATTTATATACCGTTTTAGTTACATATAATAAAAGAAATAGAATAATCGTCAATATATCTATGTGTGCATTTTTGTTTAAGAAATATCTACATAAGATATTTCTTAAACAAAAATGTAACTGAAGTTTTTCGAAATGTTATTTTTCCCTTTCATTTCGTCGATATCTCTAATGTCAAAGATATTTACTGTTGATTTAAAAACTCTATACAAGTGATTTATTATTATAATATTTTACATGCTAACCCAATATATGCAATAATTGATTTGGCCAGAAGGCCTAGCGTTAATTATCAAACATAGAGTTACTTTGATCGATTACCTTACAATACAATATCCTGGTACTTCTGATATCCTGGTATTAGAAATATCCGGGACTCGTGGTTAAAAACTTATTAATCAACACAATATTAGAAGTAGCCAAAGTTAATTTTACTCCTATTTCAATAAATACTTGATAACTCCATAAAATTTTAGAATACTTGTTGATTTTTTCAGTTCAGTTGTATAAAAAACATATTGTTGACAGAACCATAATATTGTCAACACAGCTAAACAACTTTCAAATAGTATTTATCGATTCAACAAGATGCATAGAACTCCGTTTACTGATCGTACACCTAACACTCTGTTTAACTATGCACCATCTCATTTAGCGCCAGCCTGACGAGGAAAGTTATGAGCGAACATATTTTACGAAAGCAAAGAGTGTCTAAAACTTTTGTATTAGTTGCCGGCGAAGATAAACTGAACGATAGCAAGTTCATTATGGTACCGCGGGTCGCGCTGCGCTACTTGCCAATTTCGATGAAATAATAAAGCCGACCGCCGCGGATGGGCGCCGCCCCTTACGAAATATCTTGATCGCATGGAAAATATCAATTACTTCGGAGGATAGAGTCGCTCGCTGTGGCTTCGATGTGTATCTGGGAAATTGCTTATTTTCGACGGTCTTAAAAGTTTTTACATTATAAAATTCATTAAGGCTTTATCCGTTGTAAAACAAAGCGCTTCGGCGGAGTGCGCGTCGATATTTCGTGGCTTTAAACTTGTAAGTAAATGTGTCGTTTGAACCTGCCCATCCGAACTTGGGATAATGACATCCAAATGGCGGTTTTGGAGAATTTTGATAGATGGCAAACATCGGGCTAGATTTTAACGAGGTATTTGGAGGAACATCAATATCTTGTTAAATGAATCTAAGCACTTTTATGCCATGGAATAAATTCAGGTTTTTTAGAATTTCTTAGCGGTGAAAAGTTTAAAAATATTTGTTATTTCATCTCACGGTTATTATATCCAACCTCGTCCTCTTCTACCTGTATATATATATATATATATATATATATATATATATATATATATATATATATATATATATATACTATATACTTAAATATACACACGCACACGTCTACACACACAGGCGCGCACGTATATGTGTATGTATGTAATTATGTGTGCGTGTTAATTTGTAAAATTTCTCATATTATTTTAGTGTATATCTAATGGTTTAAATGTATAACTCAAACAGGAACTCGACATACTTCGAATTCCTACACTCAAATCATTACTATGTATATATGGCAATGAAAGTAAGAGACGAACAAATGAGCAGAAAATAAGAGACGATCAATAGATTATGCCTAGCGAATATAACATTATTTCGTTTATGAAAATTATTTTACTGAACGATATTTTTTACAATAAAACTTTTTGGATATTTCTAACCCATGTTATAAGACATGTAAAATAAAATTTCGTTTTTTTATTCTCCTTAAAATCTGCCGTCAGCTATTCAACTATGTGTATCCATTACCTGGTATCCTACCATAGTGGCGTCAGCTGTTGTGCTATGTACATTTTAACTGATTCCATTTTTATCTTTCGTATAAATTCATATATCTAAGTAATAGGTTTAATTGAAAACGAAACTTTTAATTTTGTATATCATTTTAAAATTTGTTTAAACTGTTATGCATTGATTAGGTCTGTCTTATATATTAAAAGAATTTGATTGATTCGGGCACTCTAAAATCATCAGAAAATTTTCAGCATTGTCACGAGAAATATTACTTTTTTCAGAAATACCCCTCTGGAAGACTTACCGCTGGTATGACTGGGCGAAATCCCATGGCTTATACGATAAGTTCAGGTGTCCGCGTGCCAAATATATCAGTTATAAGAGTCTATTGAAGCTGTCCCACGCACCGCAACTTCATCAGGTCATGAGTACTGAATCGGTGAGATACAGTTTTATCCAAAGTGCTAACAAAGTAATACTAGATTATTAAGTTTAGGTTTTTTAAGTACTGAAGGAAAGAACAATTGTTTAATTATTCAACAGTCATTATCAAAACAAAATAAATCTATGGACAGCTCATATTCCATACTTTCGAAATGAAACTTAAGCAATTTACATAATTAGATAAATATAAAAAACTTGTTGCCAATCTCGACTTTGCCTAAATAAATGGGGAACAAAACTTCTTTAAATTTGATTAATTTTTGATATAATAATAATTTACTGATCGCGATATCCCAAAAAGTCTAATTAAATTTGTTTTTATTACTATCTGAGAGTCTAAATATAAAGGTTTACGTCCCTAAATTCAATTGTTACAAAATTCAGATGAAATATTTCAATTCGATTTTCGCACTTCTGGGAGTTGGATTGCAAAAAATTCTTTCTTAGCAAAGGCCAAAAAAATAATGTGCCCAACATCAAATTGGTGGTCTTTATAATTCCTAAAATTCCGTCATAAGTGAGACAGTGAGCGGTATTTGACTTATATATAGATAAAAAGTCTGTTTTAATTGCTTAATTCTTCTTAAAATTAGCTTTATTATTCCCGTTATTTCTAAACTATCTATCAAAATATAAAAATCTACATTAGTTTGCAAGTCTATAGAAGCAATTTCAAAATGAGAAGTGTTGGAAGAAGTTTAAAGAAAATTTTACAAGTTTAAATTATTTCAAATCCCATTGATTTTAGAGAGATATCCTTAAAATCGTAATTCGTATATGTTTCTTACTAATATATATGATAAAAGTATGTACACGGAAATCGTAGAAATATTTTAAGCCATTTTTCAATGTCTACTTCTTTAAAGCCGGAAATGTTGCAGAAATTGTTACTTTCCACTGTAATATATTTCGTCATAAAGCACATTTGATTTTAAAATTGTTTGAAATTGATAATTTTTGGGTGACTGTAATAAAATTATTTCTTTAAAGTCTATTTTTTAAATACTCACAGGTAATTAAAATATTAATACAGTTATTCGACGCTGTGTCTTTTCAATTAACTTAGGAAAACTTTAAAAACATGGTACTGAAAACGGATATACATAAAACTAATTGTTACTTCTTAATACTTACGTGCATCCGGTGGCTAATTAACACCAAACCCTGATTAGTAACCATGGCAATGTTATGTGATGAAAACTATAAATTCGCATGTCGTCCTATTAAAATCAGATAATAATTTTCTTGCCTTTTTAACCCTAAAAAGAAGGCATTTTTTTGTAATTATGACTTTTAATTTTTCATTAGAGCTTTAACAAAATACGCCGTAACGCATACGATGAATGTGTACTTACAATCTTTTTACATACATTTTTTGTAACTTTTTATTACTAATTTTTTGTATAAAAGCTTAAACCTTTAAGTCTATTCAGTATTTCTATTTATGTATTTACAAATATTAATTCCAAGACGCACCATGCAAATATACTGCTTAGAAAACCTATCACAGACGTAAAATTATTTTCAATTTCTCTAGTGATTGAACCTAGATTGATCTGTGTTTTGCTACATTTTTTACAAATTTTAGCTTCTAGAAATTCTATCAAAATGAAATAGGAGGGACGGCATATAATTTATTTCACAAATTTTTATATCTCTTAATGGATAATCAATTTAAAATAAATAAATTTTCTATAAAACCATATTTTTATATATGCGGGTTTATATGTTTTGTTATTGTACCAATCTTGAAAAATTGATACATTTTCTGTGTAGAATGGTTTATAAGAGAAATCTGTGGCAGACACTGTCG
Source organism: Druceiella hillmani (assembly GCA_039881145.1). Taxonomy (NCBI): domain Eukaryota; kingdom Metazoa; phylum Arthropoda; class Insecta; order Lepidoptera; family Hepialidae; genus Druceiella; species Druceiella hillmani. The sequence continues at coordinate 2,446,315 of JAYKKI010000022.1, forward strand.
GACGAACACGTGAATATTATTTTAAGCGTTCTTTTCTTTGTTTGCAAAAGCTTTAAATAAAATATAGGTTAAAGTCAAATATATAATTAAAAGTAAAATGTTTATAATAAATTTAATTAAAATTGTATTTGACTATATACGGAATCAAATATTTTTTTTCCTTTGGGGCCGAATATATAGCATAATAATTTTATTCTTCAATACTTTTCATCAGATTATTCTTGAAATATATCGTCTTGAATACAAAGTAAATAGAAATTTCATTATTAAATAAAGTAAATTTTATTGAGTAAAATTTGTTTTAGACTAAAATCGAATGTAGTCTGGTTATGTTGAAAATATTCTGAGCGTATCTGTCAATAAGCGCAAGCAAATTTCTTTAACAACTTACTCGTAAATGTGAGTCCGCGAAACAGACAGAAATCTCGGGAGAAGGCTAGAATTGACAGTTTGATTGAATAAAAGCCTCGAAGCTACGGAGCGCTCTGGGCTTTGTCGACGTCGCCTGACATGTGTGAAGTGCGCTTATACGACACTTTTTATATAGGCAAATGTGGCTTAACACTGTAAGTTTTACCGATATTTCTGTGTCAGATAAGGCGTCGAACTTTTCCTTGTGACAAAGGAATGTAGATGCGTGCAAATATTGTGGAAATAAATCAAAATTTTCCAATAATCTCTAAATGCTAGTATGCCGGAAGGTTTTTTCTTAAATGCTATAAACATATTTTATTACATCACCAAAGAAATATCTTTTGGTTTTATATTTTCCCACGCTTGAACTAATAATAGATGTAACATTATTTGAAGTTAAATAATGTTACATTTTTAGGACAGCATTGATTACTATAATGGGAGCCAACAAATTAAAATACTGTATGGAATGCGCTAATTTTTTGTGTAGATTTATAAGGAAATAATACTGACCTTGGTTAAAAACTTTATGTTCGTTTGACGTATCTACGAGATAAAATCTAAATAAACAAATTAGTATTATAAATACTAAACTTTTGCTTATGCAAATTAAAAATTCGTTAAAAGGTTTCATCATTATACATATGGTGGTTACTACAAGTAATTCTTTATGCTTGTTAATAAGATCATTGTCAGCACCAAAATTTCTACAAAGTGTGATGAAAGTTTATTTTTCTTTTATTTTCAGGTCCACAACTTGGTATTAAACACTGGTGCTAAGGTTAACATTTTGTATATTTATCTTTTATTTAAACAATGAAGAAATAAATTATAACATGAAGATAGAAAAAACGGAAGACCGAAGAAAACCTGTTAAGTCTTCACATATTTACTCCGAGTATACCGACTTCCCCCAGCTAATTTACACTAGCAATTAGTTCTCTTTCGATGTTGGTTATTTAGTACATATTAATGAAAATGAACCATCTATATTCGTAATTATCTGTAAACTAATTTCCTTACGAATGCATAACTAATGACACTCCTGGCTTTCACTTTAGTCGATTAGTGCGCGTAGAAATTAATCAATCTAATTAAAAAAATTAATAATCTTTGTTAATTAATCCAAAAAACAGAAGTTGTACTATTTAGAAGTTATACTACTTGCACATAATAAAATAATAATTTATTTAACCCGCAAATAATTAAATGGCGCGAGAAAATACGGTTGGTTAAATCCAAATTCGGTTAAAAATAATTAAATTGAAAAAATTAGAATTTAAAATTTATTTTACAGCTTAGTTGTCCATCATTTAATTCTTCTGCTGGCTTCCTATTGTAAATCAATCATCTGCCAGACCAATTCCAAGTTGTCTCGCTTTAATTTTATTATTATCTCATATAGAGTATTAAAAAAATTGACCTTATTTTAAAATTAAATTTAAAATTAATTTTAAAATTTAAAGGACAATTTGATTTAAACACGTATGTATAATTGTTAAATTTACTAAAGTAATCTGAATATAGTTTAATTAATAATGAAAAGAAATGAATATGCTGAAAATTTATTTTAATGTTCTGTTTTTAATTTATAATAAAAATAAATACATGCCGAACTCGAAACGGTCTAGCAGATTATTAGTTTACAATAGAAAGCCAGCAGAAAAATGAAATTTTGAACACATATATCGAATACCTTATAAAAATCTATGTTTAGTGAGCAACTTCATGGGGTCGATTTTTGTTACGTCGTGCCAAGTTCACCCTATAATTTTAAAATTTCACTCTCATATTTTTTTCATAACGCACCTAAGGAAGCATAAGTTCAAAAATCCTAATCTATCCTTGTTAATAGCAAAACTTCAAAAGTTTCACATTAATTTTATTCACTACGTTTGTTAAGAAATTCAGTCATGTACTGATCAAAAAGAAAATTTTACTTGATTTAGGAAACATAATTTTGGCGATTGTATCTTCAATTGAATATAAAATTTGTTCCGCTGAAGATGCAAGGTCTTTTTTAGGTTTTAATATCCAACTATATTTTTGTCAAGTATCTTTATAAAATTGTGTGATGAAAATGTGTGCTACCGGGAGCTTCTTCATGATTGATTTTATATTTTCTAAAACTGAATGTATAATTGAGAGGAAGATTTTAAACATTTATAAAATCTTCCTATCAATTATACATTCAGTTTAAGGAATTAGAAAGTTATGCAGGTCTTGACATAGTTGGATATTTCGGACTAACGCCAGTATGTGGTATTTTATTACCAGTATTATAAAAGTTTTGTTTCCTTTAATTTAATTTAATTTCCTCACGAAAATTGTATTCATATATATTTGAATACTAGAGAGCTATATGTGAATTATTATTCTTAATTACCCTCTCAGTTAAATTTCAACCTTCCTCCTAATATGGTTTAGTCATTTAAATAATTCGTACAAAATATTATATATTGGTAACTGGTACTTAAAATAATTTGTTGTTATATGTTGAAATAAAATAATTTCCAGACATAATGAAATGCTTGGAAGATTTGAAACATTTAATTTTTTTCCCTATCACTGTAACTCATATTTTAAATTAATAAGCGCTTTTAACGTTTTAAAAGCATATTAATGCAATACACAAGATGTGTCATTCACGAATGAACGAATCAGTGTGACCCTGTCTTTTGAAATGAACGAATGATCGAATCACAAAATTATGAATGATTTGGTTTTTTTCATCAATACCAATCGCGCGATTGGTTTGGTGATTTCATTCACGATTCTTTGGTTGGTATTGGTGATCAGTAGCTTCAATTCTATTTTTTTAAATTCTATTTTCCATTTATTTTTTTTCAATTATATAATTTCAATCACATGCTACACACTACCGACTGGTTACCGACGGGCAAGGTCGCGATTGATGATTAATATTTTTATTATGATTCGGCTCACGGGTCATGTTTTCTTTGAGAATATTTCGTCAGGAAGCCAAACCATGTTCGCGCCAGCCGCAAGACAGCCGCGTTTACTTCGGCAAATCGAATACTGTATGAAAATTAATATTATATATTGATTACAAATTATTTGCTTTGGCGCTCGCGACAGTTCATAAATGAATAGATTCATTGTAGGCTAACGTAACAGATGAATAATTTAACCAGTATGTACATTATTTTCATTAACCCATCTCTACCCAACGTTGCGCTAGCGCAACATTTCAAATGTGATTTTTTTTTGTTTTAAAATAAGTAATTAATTCTATGAAATGTAAGCCAGTCTCGAGAAGTAGAACTAAAAAATGGATTAAAATTTTTTTCAATGTTTTTTTAAATACAAATACATAGTAGTTTTATTTTTTTAAAATTGCTAATTGAGTCATCTCAAGATCGACAGATTCATCCAATCATAAAAAATATAAATTGAAATAAAGCTATACTTTTTACACTGTATAAAGTTTAAGCAATATCTTATTTATGATATAAACCCTTTTGCTGGACAAAACTAGTTACACTTGTTGTTTATCTTAGACTTCCAGGAAATGTTGCGTATGTGCAACGTTGGGAGAAATAATAGTCAGTTGTTATTGTTACACTGCTTGCCATTGAAGTTTGAAATTTATTGTAAACAATGGGTTCTTGGTATTCAAAGAGTACAAGCACTTTTGTTTATTAGTTAGTCGATAATAGAACGTGAAGCTAACAGTGTCGCATAGTAATTTTTAGAAAAAAATATTTTTAGTCCGTCAGTTAGATTACTAAAAAATATTGCGGGTATACGTATTTTTCTTTTGACCGGCAAAAAAAAAGTGACGTCAAAAAACGATAAGTGAGTGTATACAAACCAGTAAATAATAAGTTAAAACATTATGGCCTGGCAACAAGTACTATCTTCTCAAGAAATTATGAGTATATTAGAAGAAGAAGAGGATTTAGAAGATGCCAATCAAATCGATGCCGTGTACATCCCCCCGACGGTTGACAATCTTACAGACAAGGAAAACCTAGATGATGACGCGCTAGGTGATTATGACAATACTGTGCCCAGTGATATCGCTGGAACGTATGAAATCCACACCAATTTACCCACAGAGCCTGAAAATACGCAAGGTGAGCCCGGTCTTTCAACTTCGAAAAAGCCAAGACTGCCGAAAAAGACACCAAAATGTGTTCCAGACTAGAAAAAAGAACATCCAACTTATACACATTTTCCTACAAGTGACGAAACAGCAATGACATAGAATATTGAAGAACGTGTAGGTGGAAAAACCTCTATTGAAGTATTTTCCCTATTTTTAGTGATGAAGTTTGGGAACAGATTGTAGGTTTTTCAAAAAAATATGCTTGTGACCATAACCGTCATTTATTTACCCTCACGGTTGCAGAACTCAAAAGATTTTTTGGTATATTATTACTGACTGGATATCATTCATTGCCTGCTGCGAAATTGTACTGGTTAAAAGATGAAGACAAAAATGTATTAATGCGTTACCTTCCAATATTCGCTTCGATAATATTGGTCATGTCATAGAAGATCACGAAAGTAAACAACGAAGAAGATGTCGACAGTGTAGAAGTACAATTTATATGTGTAAAAAATGTCAAGTACATCTTCACGCTGATTGTTTTAAAATATTTCACTCACGCTAATACTCTAGCGTTGTTAGACTTGCCTGTAAAATTGAAGTTCAGTAATCCCAATGTTCCTTAGACGCAACACTTTGCGGAATGTAAAATAATTAGTCAATATTTTTTTTTACAATAATTTGCTCTTTTTCGATGTATTTATAAACGTAATAAACAATTAAACCAATAAATATGTCTTTATTTTTACCCTTGGGAATTAATGGGTTAAGATAAATTTATGTACATATCCATTTTTCATAATGTATGAGACTACTGTAACCTTAGACCGTGCACACATTGTAATGTTGTATCCGCCTATATACAGAACTATTGTTCAGTAAGTAATTTGTTTACAGTAATTCACTAAAATTCACTTATTGGAGTAATCACATTCACATAATTTAATTGATTGCATGAAATATTTAGTGTTATTTTGTTGGATTATGAAAATTTGCTGCTTGGTTTAAATTTAATTATGATTCAAAAATAAGATTTTTGCTACTTTCTCGGGTTTTAAGCGCTTTTTTTTCATTTATAACTATAGCCACTTTAGAAAAGCCTCGTTCGCACAGGACGGATGGACTAGGATACACAATGTGCTCTGAATCAATTTATACAGACGAGGGTATAAATTTTCTCTTTTATTGCTCTGAGAGTGATATCATATTTTCACTTGTTTGCAAATACTTATTTCTTGTATCTTAAATATAAAAATGTAGCTTGAGCCAGTAAATCTTTTAACTCAATATCATTAGAACGCCCCACTAGCTGTTTGGTTAACGTTTCTACAAATAAGCCTTTATCGGGATTTAAATGTTTTTTTTTTGAAAATTTGGTAACATAAACCTTCATTGCATAAACTGGTGAAATTACTTTTGAAATTGAGAGATTTTTTAGCCTTTGAGAGTTACTTTCTCCGTGCAAATTCAATCAGATGCACTCAATGAATTAAATTGGGGTTGCTCTCTTGCAATGTACCTATTACGGCTTCTTTAGTTATACGCACCATCATAACATACGTAGAATTCCAGTGAGTTGCTACGTCTTGTTTCAGTTTAATTTCAGGTTAACCTATTTGTTTCTGTGTATAATGCAATTTCATAAGGGCATAATTATTCCATTTGGAATATTATACTATAGGCTTGACTTTATCTAAATAATATTTATTGGTCTTTAATCTGGTCTGTACTATTAAATTAACAGTTTATGCAAAACACGGGAAATGACTCCGTTTCGTTAAGCGAGTCGCTGTTATGGGCTGCAGTGTCAGATATAATTATTTTCAATTTCCCATTCTTTTCGTTCATTCTCCATAAATTTTGTAAGCCGTGTGACGGTCATTGTAAAAAGTATATCCTAGTAATAAAGGTGATATTCGCATCACTAACTGTCATAGCTTAGGTTTGATTGTTGACCGACGTTCGACCAACCATCTGTAGTTAAACAGATCGCTTTAGATTCTAACAATTTATTTTTTATTTACTTTTTCCTTAGTGCTAGAATACAGTTTTCGATTCAAAGAAGTTGAAATCGTTTTTCTGCTTGCCAAATCATAATTGGGGTTCAGCAATTTTTTTTATTAAATCCAATATCTTCTACCAAACCAAACGGTTGATAATCTTTCACAATAACTCTAATCGACTAGCTGTTTCGATCGACTTACTGGTACTAATTTTTTTATTGTCACATAATTGGTGATGTCAGAAATGGGCTGAAAAATCCTAATTAATATTCTGACTGAGCTGCTGAGGGTACTGCTGCAAAAATTATTACGGAGTCGGTTGCTATTGGTATCTCTTATGAAATGGAAAAGATAGTAGGATTCACGTCGTCTGGTTCTCTGTATGAAAAATGTTCGAATGCTTGAATGGCCCCGTGCCATTTTTTCATGTGCCTCGTTAAATTTAGCGCACCAACACCAGTCGCACCTCCTGCGAAACTCAGCACTTTACTGCAGTAGTCGCATTTTATTTTACCAGGACTTATTATATAAAATATTTCTACAAAACACTTCGTTTGTTTGAAAAAATCACCATTTTATAACAGTAAATATATACAAGTCACGAAAACACTAAGTAACTCTATTAAGTGCCAAATTACATAGATATAAAAAAATTTTAAAAAATATAAAAAATGTCATTAATCCATTATCCCATCACGATTATTGTAAAAACCGCCACTAATGTTTCTTTGTCTTTGAATTTTCTATGTAACTAAAAAGTGGTAGTAGTTCACAATTCATATAGGTGCCTACGTAACGCGGGCTGATTAAGCACTGAAAGAACAATGACTCATCTAAAAAATTCTAAATGCGTTTTTTATATTTCAAACATCATGAATTTTTGACATATTTTAAACAGTTCTTTAGAAGGAAATACTGTTAACATATCATTCATTTAAATAATAACAAATCGATTATTTTTCATTCAAGGAACAAGGAATATTTACTGGAAATCTGTAAAAATAAACATACATCGACTCGTAAATGAACGGTGACTGGTGACCGACAGGTTTTTACAATAACGACGGTTGCTGCCCATATATTACGAATGTACAGTTTGTGATCGGTTCAATTAAACAAACGTGTTACAAGGACTCTGCGATGTGATTCACGAATGATTGTAATCATGAAATTAGATTGACTTGTCCATGCCTACAATACACCACATAAACGAGTAAAGTTGTAAACGCTAGTAAATAAGAAACAATGCTGATGCTTTAACACCTACGTAAAGTAGTTGATTGTACTCGTATGTTATGCAGTAGAAAGGGAAGCGTTAAGTCCGGAAGATCCTACAAGAAGCAAAGCTGGTGAATGGCAAGACGCGACTAGTCATCAGAATATTTTATACTTTGATTTAAACGCGCCATTAGATGTTTCACATAAAAATTATGTGATATATAAATACAAATATAACACTATAATGAAAGTGTTAAAAGAATAAAATTAATGCCTTAATTGTCGTAAAGTTTTGTACTATGTTCGTCCATTGCCTTAATTGTCGTAAATTTTTGTGGTATGTCAGTAAAATACTCAGGAATTCACTTCTATTGTTCAATTGTTATAGTGCCTTTTCTTTATTTTTTTTAAATTATGTAGGTTTTTATATATTAGTATTTTCTTTGCCAAAACATTAACATAGCAATTGTCGAACGTTATTTTTTATTTGTAGTAACTAAATGAGGCATTTAGATGAGAGTTAAACGTACTAATGACACGTCGCGACCCGCCATTCGGCCAGCTTCGTTTCTTGTCGGTTCTTCGACTTAACGCTTCCCTCTACTACACTACACACACGCTATTTTACGTATGTGTTAGTTTATTAGCATTGTTTCATATTTACTAACGCTTGCAACTTTATTAATTTAAATCCATGTATTTCATTAAACAGTCTCAAAACGTTAAAAGCGTTTAATAATTTAAAATATGAGTCACAGCACAAGTGACAACGAAAGAAAATTTAAATGTTTCACGTTTCACACTCATGACGGCTCATAGTTTTTATGGAAGATTTCGCATGGAGCAGACTATTTGGTTAATAAAAATTAGTAATTAAATTATTAATAATTCGCAACCTAACCTAACCTAAATGTAGGTTAAATTTAGCAATGTTCGAAATAAATGACGTCGTCACTATCATTACCAAAAACTCTGATGTTGATTAGTCTGAATATGGAGGATAATATTATGAACTAAGGTATATAGTGTAAGAGAGTCTAAATAAATAAATTATTATATTTTCTTACGCGTAAAGGCACCAGGGGTATAAATCTTATGTACCTTTTTTTAAATATAGAATATCAATTTTATAAAAGGGAACAGTATAAAATCACAGAAAATAAATAAAGGCTCTACACAGTTAATTTCATATCTTTACCATGCCTATAGAGTACTTAAGATATTTGAAATGTAGTTTAATTTTTAATTTAAATTTTTATATATCCTGAAAGTGGCGTAATTTATTTAGAATAAATATCAATTCGTTTGACTGTTTGGTAGATACAAAATTGTTTCTTTTAATTTTTGTTATTAACTTTTACAGACAAACGGTAAAATATAATGGGGGGATATTCTAGGAACATTGTTTTTATGGAAGATTTCAAAATTATCATTATCCGCGAAGTACTGCTTCTGGGACCACGGCCAGTAACCTTTCTTATCCGTCGAAAGTTTTCGTGTTTCTTTTCTGCGTTACCACCTTACGTCCCTTTATCACCACTTCTTGTAACCACACTCTTACAACTTATATTACCTCCAACGAAAGCTTTGTTTTAGTTATTAGATTTCAGTGCAGCTTTGTCATAATTATGTTGTCAAATTGAAAATATAATTTATATTTTAGAAATATAAATTACATTATAATATGGGTTTATTTACGATATTATAAAGCTAGGAATCCAACCCCAATCCGGTAATCCAATAGGATAACCCCATATCATCACTATAATGATATAAAGAAAACATTATTGACTGTTATGTTATATTCTAAATATTACTGATAAAAACATAAATATAAGAAATTTTACTTGCTGCAAATTTATCTATTTCAGAATAAATTAGATCGAAGAACAAATGCCGGTGGGGAGATACGTGAGAAACATGACTGGGCCCTTTTCGAAAATGTATTGAATTATTGCATATTTTATGGTAGTTTACTGTAGTATATTAATACTACTTAATTTATATTGTACATTTTAATTTATATTATACATTTACTGTAAATAAGTATTTACAGTAAATTTAGTACAAAGGAGCCCCAGTTCACTTCTTTCAAAAGACTCTAATTTATTAGAACTTATTACAAAATAATAGCTCCTTATAAATCAAAGAGAAACACTTGTTTTGAATACTCCCATATTTGCTTCCATGCCTTCTTATATCTGATCATATATTTTACTATATCATATTATTAATAGTATTGCCATATTTTTAAAATACTTTAGTCATTTCTTTTTCATAAACTACTGGAGAATTTTTTCTATTATACAATTTATTTTATTGTGTAAAAAAATACATACAGGCCGATATCTCCAATATAAAACTAATCACCCATTTATGAGACGTATCATTTGGTTTTGTTAGTACTGCTCCCTATTAAATGAGGTGTTTTACGTAGGATGATGATGTGTGATATTTTTTTTAAACGTAGTCGATAATACTGGATATAAATTTAATAAACCGTTTCCAGTTTGAGAGGAAACGTGTAGTAATTATAAAAATGCAGTAAATGTGTTAAAAGAACCTTGCAATATCGATTCCATTATTTAGTTTAGCAGTTGTAAATTATTTTAAACCTATTAAAGTTCAATGAATGCGCAAAAAAATTTCAAAGTAGGTGCGCAACATTTCATGTATATATGTATGTTTGTATATATATATATATATGTTTTTTTTTCTTATCGTATTATTCATACTTTCATTTTTATTATAAATATTCGTACATAAGTCTTATTACATTTTTAAATTCACAGACGGTAAAGTCCTTCAGTGCATTCTTGATCTGTTTAATACCTTCGGCTAACTACTACACTGCAGCAACTAGTACACCACCACAAGTGCACCATCGACATAATACAAAGGAACCTCGCACTTCCGATTATTATTATCCCTGCCAAATGCACTCATCCAGAAATGAAGCCCTGTACTTACATTTAGATACAGCAGAAGAAACCGCCCTCTATTTAAGTTTAGAGACCATCTTGCCTCAAATAATGCGACCTTACGAAATTGTGAGTGTAAGTTCGGATATGGACAGGTGAGTCTAATTTTTTGTTAACTTACCTACGTAATTTATTAAAATTTGTTTTGACGAAGCAGTCTCAGTGTCTTAACTATTAAAGATAAATGAACACTCTATAATAACCTTTACACTAAATACCAGTTTGGCAACGTGTTCGACTATTGCAAACTGCCAAGTGTCAAAATGAAATGTCATCCGTTTAAAAAAACCTAGTTTTTTAAACACGCGTACATAGTATTTAAAATATAAATAATTTTGTTTTAGAATGTATTTAGTATTTACACATACCTAAATTTTATATTCCGTTCCCCTGTAGTGCCTTCCCGTACTCAGCGCACTTTCGTAACCGATGACAATAATTTTGACTTAAATTATCTACGTTGTGCGCCTGGTCTTCGAATTTTGCTTTCTTATAAAATGGGTTAGCACATTTTGTTCCATGTTTATCGTTATTATTGGACAAGTATCACCTGATATCACTGAAATGACGGGTTATCCTTCTGTTTTGAATTGATGGTAACAAGACTTGATTGTCGGATGTTTGATGTCTTAAGGCTATTATAATGACATTTGACATACTAATACCATATTTCACCAGCACTAAAAAACGATATAATATTCGTAATTTTACTCACTCGATATCACAAATAACAAATATATAACATAATAAAATTGTATTAAACCATTGAATATTGAATATATTTGGCTTTAATTTTGTAGAAATTAATTATTCACAATTAAATGAAACTACGTGATGTAGTATTATTTCTACTTTCTTTAATTTCTTTACCACGACCTAGGTTTCGTTATTTTACAACATCTTCAGGTGGGATATTAGCAAAGATTAACTCTTAGGAACAACCAACAGCATTTATATGTTTCAAACACAATAGCGGAAGCCTGGTTTGTACGGATTTTTCCATTGTTTATGTTAGTGAGTTTATTGCAGGAGCGCAGAGTAGGTTTTATTACATTACCGAGAGTTATACAATATACCAGTATTTTAGTGAGGGTAATAAATTTAATTGTTGTTATTATGTGAGGTTATACAATGCAAACTTTACGGTGTATGTAATAAAATTAAATGGAAGTTATTATCGGTAATATATTTATACAAAAGCAAGGGTATTTGAAAATAAGGACAAGGTAATACACTAATTCTACATATCTCCGGTTTTGTGTATTCATATATTTATTTATTTATTTCTTTTAATTTTTTTCTTTTTATTATATATACTTATATTTATATGTGTATTATTGCTGCAACAATTTCCAGGGTACTGTAGTATCAGTGTTGTATATTTATATTATACCTAGAAGATATTAAGAATGGGTGATGGTATTATATTTAGTTGTCCATTTAATATATTGACCCTGGTATCTTTTTTATGTCTGTTTATTTCTAATGTTTCTAGGATATTAAGTTTATTACCTTTTGTATTTATTTGTAATATATAGGGGGAATTATCAGTATGGGGGTGATGGTTATTTTCAATGAGATGTTTAGCAAAGTGAGAAGCGTCTGGTTTATTATTTCGCCAGCTGGCAATGTGTTCTTTATAGCTTGTATTAAAATCTCTTCCTGTTTGACCTATGTATACACTATTACAGTCGTTACATTTAAGTTTATAGATACCACTCTTTTTATGTTTATCTATTTTTTCTTTATTATTAATAAGGGTTTTACCCAAGTTATTAATACTGTAGTACTATACGTACATGTTATATTATTTATATTTTTATTATTAGTTAAGAGTTTTCCTGATTTGAGTGATACATTACCTATGTATGGAATAGATTTATAGTAAATATTATTATTATTTGGTACGACCGGGTATATTTCTTGTATTAGTATTTTTCTTAATTTATTATGGTGCAGATTTGTGACAATTGGTGGGTCATAATTATTATTTATTGCAATTTGTTTTATAGTTTTTATTTCTTTACGTAGATTGGGTCTTTTTAGAGGGAAGGTTAAAGCTCTGTTAATCATGGAATGGAAGGCTGCTAACTTATGGGACCAAGGGTGTTGAGATTAACCATTAATTATGAAGTCTGTAAATGTGTATTTTCTAAATATACTAAATTTATGTTTATAATTTTTGCGTTCTATTGTTATATCTAAAAAGTTAAGTTTGTTATCGGATTCTACTTCTAAAGTGAATTTGATATTATTGTGTAGGGAGTTAGCAAAGTTAACAAACTGGTCTAACTGTCGCTGTGTACCTTTCCAGCAGATAAGGATGTCGTCAACGTATCTATAATAGTATAATATATGATTGGTCGTTACATTACTGTTTAAGAGTTTCTGGTTTCTGGTTTCTAGATTGTTCATAAATAACTCGGCTAAAAGGGGACTGAGGGGGTAGCCAATTGCAAGGCTTGCAAAACTTGTTGAAAATTTTTTTTATCGAATAAGAAATAATTTTGGTCTATGCATAATTTAAACAGGTCTCTAATTTCCGATGCTTCAATGGGGTTTAACTTTTTCTTTTCTAGGATATCTGAAATGATATTTAGGCAATCTTTTGGTGGTGTATTAGAAAATAAGTTTACTACTTCGAGTGATACTAATTTACAATTGGGTATTAGATGTATATTTTTAATTTTATTACAGAGATCAACAGAGTTTTTAATGGTATATTTAGGCGCAAATCCGATTTTATTTCGGAAGATCTTATTCAGGTGAAAAGGTAATTTTTTTTGTGGGTGCGTTTGTGTATGAGACAACAGGTCGTATGGGTATATGGTTTCAACAGTAACACACATATAAATATAAGTATATATAATAAAAACAAAAAATTAAAATAAATAAATAAAAAATATATAAATACACAAAACCGGAGATATGTAGATTTAGTGCATTACCTTGTCCTTACTTTCAAATACCCTTGCTTTTGTATAAATATATTACCGATAATAACTTCCATTTAATTTTATTACATACACCGTAAAGTTTGCATTGATAACCTCACATAATAAAAACAATTGAATTTATTACCCTCACTAAAATACTGGTATATTGTATAACTCTCGGTATTATAATAAAACCTACTTCGCGCCCCTGCAATAAACTCATTGACATAAACAATGGAAAAATCCGCACAAACCAGGCTTCTGCTATTATATTTGAAATATATAAATGCTGTTGGTTGTTCCTAAGAATTAATCTTTACTAATATCCCACCTGAAGATGTTGTAATACAACGAAACCTAGGTCTTGGTAAAGAAAATAAAGAAAGTAGAAATAATACTACATCACGTAGTTTCAATTAATTGTGTATTAAACCAATCAACTCTTAGGTCAAATTTAACTTTGATAAATATCTAGCCAGAAGAAATGTGTTAGGGTTGCCATAATAAATAATAAATAATAAATAATTCATAAAGATTGCTTTTTAAATAAACATTTAAAATTATTATTTTTTTAATGAGAAGCAAAAAATAATTTATCTAAACCACGAATGAAAAAATATCTTGGGATAAAAAACATCGAAAAAATAACTATGCAAATGAAAGGGACGGTTAGATAAGTCAAATTCACTATTCATCGCTAAGAAAAGTAATCATGCAATATTGCCACATTTCTTACGTTTATCGAAATGTAAGATATAAGTTGATGCATTTTCATGTTAATGATTTATGACAATTTTTATACATCCAAAAAAAAGTGGTATGATTTAAAAAAAAGTTGTATTGCCATCTACCCATGGTTATTCACTATTACGGATTAAAGTAACTTTACATAGTGTATATATATATATATATATATATATATATATATATATATATATATATATATATCATGGAAAAATCAGAAAATTATTTCTACGTTGAGAAACTAGCACTTAAATCATAATTATTTAAGAAACATATTTTGATTCGTAGCTGCACTCATGGGAAAACATGGTTTTATTTAAAAATTATGTTTCTTTGAAGATATTGTAAATTAGTATTGAAAATAGTGCATAATATACATACATTTATCCACTTTTTCCAATATTAGGATCCATATATGTGTATATATTTATATACAGGGAAGTTATTTTTACTTACTGAAAAATTATAAAAGCTCTCCCCTAACATAGTTTAGATGTGTTCTAAATTGCACGAAAATCGATTGTGTTTTTATGTTGTGAAAGCGAGACAAACAAACAAACTCGCTTTTGCACTAATAATAATAGCTAATTCTTAGCATCAGCCGATAAATTCATGGCGTCATCTTTATGAACCAGAAGAGGTTCACTACTGAACATGGAACGCACAAAGAACGATCCCGAGCCACCTGGATCACCTGAAAAATTTTCTTTCTCAACAGTTTTCTATTCTACGCGCTATATAACTTTCCTTTACCGTTTCAGTCTGTCAACTTTACAAGCTATGTTGGTGACTTTAGTGCTCCTACGTATTTTCTTATTACAAATCGTATCTCGTAGAGAAATCAGGAACATAGCATATTCCACAGCTGGCTCAGCGACTTTTTATCAGTCTGATAGTAAGTGGCCACGTTTGACTTCTTGTGGGCTGCTAGTGATGACGTACAGAAGTGAGATGGGGTCTTTGTGTTACTGTTGACCCTTATTATTTGTAAATGGGATATATTCTATGAAAAGATATGGCAAAATTTCCTGAAGCTGCCCAGCCGAGATGAAGTCTCCGATTGACTTTTTTCTCAAAGCTGAATTTATAGTTTTTCTAAGCCGAGAATATAATTCAAACAAAATGCAAATATAACATATGAGAGCAAACCAAATAGTAACTCTGATCAAGAAAATATATTTTTAATCAAATATTCAATAAAATTTATTATCAAAAATTCACTGTCATTCAATTCCATTAGTTTCATGAAAGTAATTCAACATTACTCTCAGGTAAATAAATGCATATATATATATATATATATATATATATATATATATATATATATGCACACATATATATACATAATTATAACATGAAAATGTATGCAACAGCACAAGTAAGATAAAATGTAACAGAGAACTATCAAGTGTACACATTCTTAAAAGAAAAATTTGAATTTAATAACGAAGTGATGACACAAATCAAATAATTTTGCATTATCTGCAAAATTACTTTGAACAACGGGATGAAAAATTAAGTAAATATATTTCATGTCACTTAGAATAAACGAAAATTTTATGAAAAAATCTATTTTTGAAATTGTAAATGTGTGAATCAAGCTTAGGCCAAACTAAAATAATATAGATATATTAAATCTATAAGATATGTGACAATTTTAATTGAAAAATGAAAAAAAACTTGGCATAATTATCAGATATTTTTCAAATAATGATCGAAAATGCTGTGACTAATGTGATAAATGGAAATATCAGAAGCGTCATTGCAAATGCAAAAGTGAAACGTACTTCGCTTCATTTTTACTCCGATTCGTCTTTCCTTCTCTGTCATAATTTAATATCTTCCATGAATGAATGCCCAATTTAATTTCTTTATTGGAATATTTATTGGATCGCATCCCTTATTAATGTAATTGCTCTTAAATTAAGAGCACAGAGCGAAGTGCGGTTAGGAAGTGAATTTTGGCCAATTCATATATTATTTCAAGTTTACGTTGATGTTACCTGTTGATATCAGTCGAATATTGATGGCAATTATACCTTTTTGGTATCTTTCACTTCAACACCTTTTTCATTTTGCTTTTTCACTCATCTGATTAACATTCAGACTTTCTTTTCTCATTTCGTCCGAGTACTCCTTTTTTAATTGGCTTTTTACATTAATAAACATTGTACTGGTATTTTTAACAAAGGTAGCTAAACTACTCGTAAGTTAAAAAAAACTTTTCACCCCAACTACCTTGTCGTTAGTATCGTATTCTTGTCGAAATGTCTCGTTTTTGTTATGAAATATGTTTTTTGTATTCCACTGTCTCTCTTAATCTTAATTCAATGGAAACAAATATATACATAAATATTGATATTTATATGTGTACATTGTTTTTCGGACATTTCCCAAACCACAAATAAATGCCTCTTATTATTATTAAATCTAGTCGACCCTGGCGTAGTCCGTACCAATATCACGTATTACGTGATACGCTAGGGTGTAATATAATACGAGACTTTAGTACCTCACTCAGTAGCGTCCCTTTAGTGTCCTCTGTAAACTAACGTGATTATTCTCTATGTGAAATATGTATAAGTCAACTAAAACGATAAAGAGTAAAGTTTTATCTAGTTTCATAAATAATAACACGAATTTATATTTTACTTTTTATATATAGTGGATGTGTCATGGATGTTTGCTTGAATTGTAGATTATTTTAATTGGTTTACTTGGATCCCGAAAATTTAGATATATAGAATTAAGATGAATATGACACAATTATATTATTTTATACTTACTGACTATCAATTTAAGGAAAAATTGATGGATAAATTGTTATCATCTCATAAATTTAAAACCATTCATGAAATTCGCTGGATATAATTTGCACTTCACACTCCTTAAGCAACATGGAATACGTTCTATCACTACAACTTAATATGTTCTGTAACAATAAGTTAAAATTAAATTTTCTGTTTACATTAAAAAAAATACAAATTAAATGGTTTCATATCAAAGAGATTTTATTTTATTTTATTGTTATTTTAAAATAGATGATAAATAATATAAAATCTTAAACGGAATATTGTTATGGAACTTTGTTCATCAATAGATATATACTCGAGTAGTTACATCATATTAAAGTATACGCATATATTGAAACACTCTACGACAGTTTTTGAAGTGAAAACTTCTTAAGACGCACCTTGTGAACTTTTTCTGAGCACTGAACGAAACTGAGCTGTAACACTCGGGTCGGTGACGCTGAATCGGGTGTACTCGGCTTCCGTCGGCATCGGCCAAGCGAGTTTATTATTCGAGTAAACTCGGTTCACTTAGGCATCTGCCAAGGGAATTTACTATCTAACAAGGAAGAAAAATTTTCAAGAATTATGTTTTATTTTTTGATAACTATTTCATGTGAGTATAATTTAATATAACACACGTATGTGTATGTATATAATCAGCATAATATTTCAAGTGCATACAGTTAATATTTAATACTTTATTTAAGAATAGTTTAATGTAATACGTGTATGTTATTTTTTATTTTAGTTTCACTTCCATCATAAGTCATAAGTACACACCAGTGTTTTTTATTCCTTTTCTTGCCATAATAGATCTTTAATGAAATTATTTATAGTCCGTATTATTGAATAATCAGAGTAAGTATTTAAATAAAACTCACCCTGCGTACATCAACACAAACATACGTTCATAGCAAAATATTCGTTAAGACTATTTTTATAGTACTGAACTATTAGGATTGGGGTTGAATTATAATGACTTTATATCGTTGCATTTCTAACAATTCTAAATTCAAAAATCGTATGTAAACAAACATTCCGAGATTATTTGGAGAATCATTTGTTTGTTTGAATATTTATCTAATTCTTAGCAATTCTTTTATCAACGTCTCTACTTTTTATGGTCGTTATGTAAGCTATAACTGAGCGACAGAATTTAAATTAACTACTAATGTTTACTTAACCATAGTTTATAATAGATATTTAGTACAATATTTTAAGTGATAATATTGTGATTTGTCTTAATTTAATATTTCATTCTTTTAAATTAGTTATCACTCCTGTATTTCATAATAAATATATTAAAATTTTTGAAAATGTAAAAGGTTCGCACTAAGTATAGATTAACATTTTTAATTAATTTCATCAAGTGAAAAGTTGTTTGCTAAACTTAAACTAAATTTTTAGGGGTCGAATTAGATCTTTTTGTTTTATTTATAATGAATGCACAATCTTGTGACATGTTGCAAATATATTTAATTCTTATTATTGTCATCGCTCAATAGATAATATTGGGTTTAATATTATATTTCTGAACATGTTTCTTTTTTGTTGAGTTAGCATGAACTAGCACGCCATTGATTTGATTTGAGTACATGTTACGGATCGAGGACTTCAGTAATGGATTTCAACATATCAAAATTATTATTTATGTTCATCAAAGAATTATTTCAGTCCTACAAACGATTATGAAGATTATTTGAAGCCAGGCATGTTCTTTCTGGAAAGATACGAGTGGATGGACCCATCACTAGGTGCCATGTTACCATTGGTATTCTTTGAAACCTTTGGCTATAACACAGGCAGAATAATATTACCACCTGGCAAGCATTTATTCAGGTATAAATTAAGTCTATATATTAATACATATTAGTACTAATGATAAACTAATATTGAACCTATATTTAAATCAGAATTTGGTTATGAAAAATCCTTATGGCACATATGAATAGAACTTTTATTAGCGAACCAATTCTTGCTACAGTTACTTAAACTACATTTCTGAATATATATATATATATATATATATATGTATATATATATATACACATATATATATACATATATATATATATATAGTTTATGATATTATAAACCTATATGAAACATATTTAATTCGATGTTAATAGCATTTCATGATTACGTATTAAAAACTAAATATACAGCTGAAATTCAAACATCACCCATCAGATTGATTGACAACTATTTTTTTTATAAAAAAAGACTACTTATCTACGTGACAGTATCAGCAAAACATAGCGGATATTATTTAGTAGTTATTCATAAAATTTCATTTATAAGTAGGTGGATAGCTGGTGCGTATATTATCCATATGACCAAAAATATTACTCGAGCGGTCGTAAGGGAAGGTTCCGATTTGAATTTCCGAGATTCGGCAAAAATATTTATTCAAACATCATTTGATTTCCCTATTTAATTTTGGGTAGAACTATAAATTCTATACGGAAATCCAATTTTCCCAATTATTTTTTACATTTGCAACTAATACCGCAAATATTTGAAAAATGTCAGATATTATCTTAAAAAAATTAGGAGTATTTATTTATTCACTTAATTTTTAAGAATATTTGTTACAATGAAAACAAAAGGCAAAATTATCACCAGTTTACTTAATTTTTGAAATCGAAATTACATTTCCTGTAATTGATTTATAACTATATTCCTAATCATTACTTAATAAATATTTTAAAGGTTATCTAATTTTAAATGAATTATGGGGAATGCAGACGAGGACATGGCCCACACCAGTAAACTGTATTAGTTAGAATTGACACTGTACTGCCAATTAATGACTCCATCCAAAGTTACTTTAAATACAAACGAAATTCTATTCTTATTCACTGGATTTGGACTTAGATATGCCAAAATTCCTTTGTAGTTACATAGGCAAAAAGTGCTTCCCTAAAATGAATATATTGCAAACCACTGTTTATATGTAAGTATATAAAGATTATCAAAATTATTTTTCAGATATCTTTTTAGTCGATTCAACTGATAACTGTTTTTAAACTTCTAAAAATTCCTGAACTGAATTAAGATTTATTATCTGGAAAATTTTTATATGTTGTACGTTCAAACGTTGCCAAAATATTCAATATAAATCGTACTACTGTTTCCAGAGTATTTCGATGTCATTGAGTACATACATAATTATTTGCATAAAAAAGTAAAACTTATTTTCCTACTTATTACGCTTTAACTAAAACTGATTCTCAGTATTACTTGATTGTAGTGGGATTTATATTTGTTTTCCTCCAACCTAGTTGGTGACATTTTAAATCCAAACTGAAAAATATGTTATTGTTTTTTGATTTTGTGTAAACTACATAGATTGCAATTAAGAATTATCGTTGAAATAAATTTATTTTAAACAGGATTTGGATTCGATCCACTATAGGGTACCACCTTGCGGCTGGGTCTGCTATGGGTAATTTATGCTTTGGTACACGGGCAACGCTAGCGGAACGCAGCGCCAAGCTAGGTACACGGCTCGAAATTGCCATCAGAAATCTGGGCGATACGCTTACCAATTGGGTGCGAAGTATCCCATCATTGCAGGAGGCTGCCGGATATGGCAGAGAATTTTATAGGTTCGTAGTATCCATACTATATTTGTATAAATAAATTGAGATTATATATTTTAATACGTCAGCACCGTTCACAGTTACGGTGAGATTATAATATGTCTTTACAAAGGATAAGAACCTTTAAGCGGTTTCTTGTACAAACCATAAGACTTGCAGAAATTAGCTCTGAAAAGTAAATTTCATGCTATGGATACTCTATTTATACTTTCTTATATTTGTACCAACGATTTCCTGTAATAATATGATTGTAGTAATATGATTGATACACGACAGCAAAACTGTTACATTATCGTGGCCCAAATACTTATAACCAATAAAAAGAGAGAGTTCGAGTATTCGGGTATCATTATTAAAATAATCTATTAGATTATCAATTATCTACTATTTTGACTGACTTGTTAAATCTCGTTATTACAGAAGAAGACATAACTTTATAATCATTTTCATTATTAAATAGAGTTACCGTGAGGAAATTACAGTAAATATTAAATTAAAAATTAAGTGTCAGATTTAAACTCTATTTGGTTTGATGAAGTCGCATAATAACTTAATATAATATAAATGAATCTATTTGCATATGGCTACAAAACATGTGGCCCTCAGAATTTTTCTTAAAAACTACGTTTTCTGCGTTCACTAAAAGTTTTATTCATAACCAAAACAACCAGGTGATAAATAGACAAAATTTACTGGAGTTCTCTGAATTTTTGTGCAAAAAATAATAATATATGTAATTAAAAAAAAAGTAATAGTTTGCTAAAATAATTTGGGTTAAATAATGCTTTCACGGATTCATCATCCAAAGGACTGATTACTTTTAAATATATATTTATAAACCATTTAACATGTTTCTCTAGAAGCGTTAAAATTGGATTTTTAAACTAGGGACGAAATAACATTAAAGTAATAACATTAAAACAAGATAAAATTGTGATATTTTCTTAGTCGTTTCTCTTTTTTGAAAATCTCAAAAGGTATTTTGCCAAAAATTTCATTTCAAGCCAAATAAAAAAGAGTAAATATATTTAAAAAAAAACTAATAACAAGTATCCAAGAATCAGTCAAACGCCGGTTAGAATATGCAAAAACAGCGTTTCGTGATCATTCCTCAGAACATAGCAATTTATGTAACATGCTCGACATTATTTTAAATCAGCCTGCTCATTGAATACTACTTTCAAATTTTTTGTTTATAAATTTATAAATTATTAGGGAACAGATGTTCCAATACATCATAAACGACTTCAAATTAAAATGGTCTAAGGAATTTAATCATTATTTTATGAAACGTACCTAAGAAAATGAAAACCAAAGCGCATTAAACAAATGCTTGTCCCCACTTTGCATCGTTAAGTAGATGTCTTCATGTTACTAAGAAAGAAATTGTTTTTTTATTAATTTTATCGATTAATATAAAATTGTAAAGATATATCTGAAACTTGAAGTCGAAATTTATGTGGTGATTTGGCAAAGAGAAGATTATAAATGTGATAATTACGTAAGCATCTTATAACTAAGAAAGAAAAATAAATTTGGTTTTTAATTAATTAAGGTTAAGTTAACAATTTTTTTATCTTGACCTAGTTTTATTGATATGCGACTTTTTTTTAAACAAAATTTCATTTGCACCAAAGAGCAAAGGAATTTGAAGTTTTTATCTTATTATCTTAATAACTTGAAAACGTCGGCTCGACCCCTTCGCTTTGCTAAGTTTACTTGACCCAATTATAACCCCTCTGGCGCTGCTCGCATTTGCTTCACACTAACTATGCTGCGTGCCGTTCGCTGTCGTGGCGCGATTATTTGGTGGAAGTTGAGATCAAAACTAGATAAACACACGTTCAACCTTCGCACTAGGAAGAGTAAATAGAACGTCCATATTTAAGTTAGTGTGTATTAATTTATCTATATCGTTGAATTGTCTGTGGTTTTAGGCAAGAGTTTAAATAAAATAAGGTTTTGAGACTAAATAGATACGAAACTTTTGAAATTTATTACGTATAGTTATAAATATTTTACAATGATCATAACAAAAGTCCAGAGAAATTACAGGTGATTATAGTTGTCAACTTCATATATAAAATCGTTTTTTTAGTTTTTTTCTAACTTACTGAAAAGCTACTTTTTGTAAACCAAAATTAGTTATAACATAATTAAACCGTATTAAATTTGTTTAATACGCATACTTAATTTTTCATTCCTTTCCCAGTGGGTAACGATATGTAATATTTCAAATACTTGATTTTTTGTGAGCAGTTGTTAACTTCTGGAAACTTCTATTCTAATTTTTGAATAGAACATAATTGTTTATACTGCAACGAGCAATTGAAAACGAGAAAAATCTGTTTTGAGAATGTAAATAAATATAACTTATATACCTAATATTCATCTATACACTTATAATAACCAAACATGAATATATTATGCAATATTTTTACCATATCATCTCATAAAGTATTAGACACTAAACAAGAGTATTTACAACCTTTTTTAAATAAAATATTACTGGTTTCAAATTTATTGCAACTTATTTTATTCTACTACAGGATGTATTTAATAAATTTAGGGAAAATCGAAAGACTATCCTATTTTTCAAGATTGACGTCAGTCAAAAGACCATTTTAAGATGTCGATACATAAACTTTAAACGATAAAAATAAAAAGCCAATAATTTAACCTAAAATATTTCCCCTTTTTATTTGACTTTCTTATTTCCTTAAAGTTTAATTGGAAAGAGAAATATTTGTAAAATAAAAATGAGCAGGGTCAAAATTAATTTAGTATGCATTTTGTTCAATTTTGCATATTTATATAAAACATAATAAATAACAGTGTGCTATGCATCCACGCAGTATTTACTTTTTTACCTAAAGCAAACAGTGATGAGCCTGTAAATAAACGAAAGTTTGCCACTTCAAATATTTTTACTATTAATAATAAGTAATCTGATAAAAGGTTATTTTTTAATTAGTTGCCCAGTTTATATAATAATTAACGTTTAAACTTTCTATGAAATCATAGCTATGTGTAAATTAAAAATAATAAAATGTACCACGAAATTATATATATATATATATATATATATATATATATATATATATATATATATGTATATATATATATATATATATATATATGTGTGTATATATATATATATATATATATATGTCTTATAAACAGTCAAACGTTAAAATTAAAAGTCATTTATCGTTTGAAGAAAAATAACTATAAAACACGGGTACATAATAATTAAAATTCAAATTATTATATTTTAGAATGTATTTACACTTACATAAATCCAAAAGACACGTGCATAGATTCCACATTAAATTTCTTGTAAATTAACTTCCATCAGACCAAATAACGTTTTCACTCCAAGGTTGATTTTTACTCTACGTACATAATATGACGTCTCTGATTCTTGTATTTTTTTAATAGCATACGTATATTGGTTGCCTTTTTTTTTAAATATTGCGGGCTGACTTAATTCAACTACCCTATTGCAGCGCCTGGTGCTCCAATGTGGCTCCTTTTTGAAATTGCTTAGCAATAGCTTATTTTCTTCCATATTTACCCATATTGTTGGAGTATTAACACCTGGTTTTAAAGAAATTATGGGCCTATAATCGCGTATTCTTGGGGTTACATTGACAAATAACTTGGCCTTTACTGGGTGGTCGTCGATTCAGATAGCGTTCGGCGTATGTTCTGAGGACTTCGCCAGTATTATAACATCATTCGGTATTGGTAATATTATGTTGGTAATATTATATTTACTAGTACTAAAAACCAAATATCGATCATTCCATTACTTGATATTAAACATATTTTAAAAAAATTAACAAAAATCAACGATGCGTATTGAATAAAAGTCAACTATCATTTCGATATAATAACTTTCTCTTCAAAAATATTGAAATGTTCTGATTGGTCGAAAAAATTGTGATGGTCGCCATATTAAATAATAAATAATCCATAAAGATTTATTTTGAATTCTCAATTAAAATTATTAGTGATGTCACTAATGAGAAGCGAATATTAATTGATCTAATGACATATGAAAAAATATCTCGTTAAAAGTTATTACGATAAATTTATTTAAAAATTGATGAAAGTAATTTAATAATCTTAAATGTTTGAGCGAATAATAGATGGATGGCGAAGATTTTAAATGATTTCTGAAATGTAAACAAACTTGGACTTGAAATAAAATATTATTATCCTTTTCTTTTCTTTAACGTTTTTTGTAAAAATAACAAGGCAAATGAAAGGGATAATTTGAAAAGACAAATTATAAATTCACCACCTAAGAAGGCTTATTAAACAATGAAATCTTTATAACAATTTTTAAATATAAATAGTGGTATGATTTAAAAAAAAAATAGGTGTATTGCAATCTACCCACGATGCGCAATTGCGTATTGAAATGGCAAACTTTTATTAATTTAAATACTGTATATCTGTTGTGACGTCGAAATAAAATTAAATTATACCATTTTATTGTTGTATTTTTAATTTTTTTTGTACTGTAGGATGCATTAAGAACTAATTATGGAAACGCTGCACAATACTTGGAAATTCATTGAAATCGACCCTACAGAATACACGCTGAACCATGTGATGAATACACATTCGACCGATTAAATCTTATAAGATTTAAATATTTATATATATATATATATATATATATATATATATATATACATATATATATATATATATACATAAATATTATTTGTACCATAAAAAGGGCCATTAAATTAAAAAATATTGTATTTATTTAAGATATAATGCATAAGATACATAAATTACATAATTGTTGTGCAAGACAATAATTCGTTCACAACTATTCCAGCAACAGTTTTAAAAGTTGTAAATGTGTAGATATTTATGTACAGCTTACATATAAATATTATGCTTTTTAAATCAAGTATATCGAATACTATATATTTCTTAAATAATTTTTTCACCACAATGTATTTGAGCGAATTACGGTTTATTTCATTGTAGTTAACTGTAGGTTTATCATTGCCATTTAAAGTGATGTGTTTTTTTATTATAAAATACATAGTTTTTACACTGTATAAGTGTTTTAAAATGAATTCACATGAAAATCTCCACATTGTTTTTTTACGTTTGGAATATTTTCTTGGCACCCATTGTAGGACGGAAGTAAAAAATTAGTGCGCTGAGCACGCTCATTAGGAGCGAAACTTCGAAATAAAATTTATTAAGTGTTTACATACATTTTGTTACTTTAATTTGTTTTTCAATTTGATATTAGATTTCAACGTGTACTATCTATCATTTCATTCCACTTGCCACTGTCTATTACGACGCCTTGAGCGTATTAAACAAATATATTCCGTTGTGACAATAAGTTACTGACCTCTATTATAATAGCGAAGAGGTCAGTGCAATAATTTTATGGTTACATTAGGTACTTTCATCTTATTCCGAGTAAAATTTGTTCAAACATGAAGTTTGCTCTTGACTTGCTTGCAATTTAGAATAAGCTTCTACGTTGTTCCATCTGCATTGTATTTAATCAAGTTAGAATTATTAGTTGAATGACTAGATTTAACAAACAACAATCAAATGCAATATGAGTTCGCAATACGAGGGTTCCGTGCACACGCAATACGAGGGTTCCGTACATACGTATTTAAATATGGATGTATAGTAATTCTATGAATTATATACGAAGATTATTATTATTTCCGCCGTGTAAATTGAAAATATGAGTATATAGTAATTCTATGAATTACATACATAAGTTAATATTACTTTCGTCGTGTAAATTGATTGCCTACCAATTTTTCACAAAAAAAATATCATGGATACGCTAAAAACTATAATTTCGAGCCGTCAAAATAATTTTCTAATACAATTTACATACATTTTCAGTATTACTATTTTTAAATAATATTAGTTTTAGTTGTTTTAAAGATAAAGGGCGGACGTATTATTTATGAATGTTTTGAACAAAATCCATAAAATGATCTTATATAAAGTTCCGAAAAAAATAGCTATGGAGTTTTTCTAACTTGCTTTTTGAATTAATATGCGTGAAAACAAAAATGTATTCGTCCATTTTATTTGTTCCCTCAAAAACTTATAAGTAACATTTTAGAGTAATAATGTTGGCTTATGCAAGTTAGTACTGCCATTAAAGATTCTTGATCAAATCCATAGATTTGTGATCTTGGACAAATGGTTATTGCAACTTGTAATATGGAAAAAAGGAAATATATGAGTCGGTGATCATATGATAGAAGTATCGGAGATAATGTATTTCAGAAGTATCAAAAAATAAAGGTCATTTAAATATGATATATATTAAAAACTAGTATTTCATCATCATAACATTTCACTTTTTACTTATTCAATAAATATATTTATCTATTACGGGCGATTTATAAAAGTCTGTTGTAGAATAATGGAAATAAAAAGATTAATTAAACTAAATTAATAAAATGCCATTAAAGATTATTAAAATGCCATAGAAGATTAAAGAGTCTTTAAATTACCTTTTTATGTTTACTACTTCGAAAGGATTTGTAGGTTGCATGACTTGAATTTGCTATCGACATTTTTAAATGATTGTTTACATTTCAATTTATTTGCAACTCATTAACTTAAAAGCGATCTACTTTTCAATGAATTTCTAATATATGACAGAATACAAAAAGATAAATTTGAGTTGTAACATTTTAATTAACTACTAAGAAACTGAAGACCTTTTGCTTGTTTTTCACATTATAAAAAAAATTTAATTTTAGATCAAATACTCGAAAGTTAATTAATACGGCAGATAAAATCTGTGTCAATTTAGCTATATCATTACACAGTATGACGGATTAAATGGAAATTATGGATTGTATTTTCTATTACATCAATTCTATCCAACTTGCATTTGTCTTATCTTAATTTTCATCCATTTGTTGCCTGTAGAGCCAATGAATTTGGCGCCGCCCGCCCTTTATTTCTTAAGCAGACATGATTTTACGTAAGTTTAAGGCCAACTGACCTGAACTTATTATACGATACCCTTTCACGATACGGGGATGTCTTTCACGCCGTTTGACCCATATTTATTGGCAACCAATGTCCTTTCTAGTGTAACCTAATAGTTTTGATGAAAATTGATGTGGGGTACGTTTTTGTGGAAAATGATAATAGATAACAAAGACAATCTCAGAAAATATAAGAAATCTATCATTTTAGAGAAGTTGATAAATTTATTGAAAATTGTGTTAAATAATTATTTAGTTATGGTTAATGAAATATCATAGTTTGAACTTTTTATTTATAGATATATTCAGTGAGTTTTAGTCCTATTTTTGAAAGCAATCATATTTCAGAAATACAATACATATTTATTATTATAATATTATCGAATAAAATATAAAACCAGCATCATGTCACTAAATAATGTATATGCATTTTGCACGGACTTTGACTAGTGACAGGTGATAAGAAATATTCTCACATTTCTAATAACAACACCGGTTTAAATAGCTTTTAATTGAGTCAGAAATTTTATTTTGGATTTCCTACCGCAAAAAAGAATGGATCGTTTTTAATATCCTTATTCGTCTTTCATAAACCATTTGACTAAGAAAGTGGAAATTTGGGCGATTATAAAATATACATTAACCCTTATATATAAATATGAATAGTAATTACCATTCAAAAATATTTATATATAAATAAAATTCGACTCTCTAACTAAACCCGACAAACTAAAACAAAACAATGTTGGCCGTACTTCACGTTCATGCGAGTGACACGAGGCGCCGAGATACATTGCAGGGCGGGTTTACCTCATACAAATATTTCGACTGGAATGAGAAAGCCCTATCTCCTTCGCACACGCAATATATATATATATATATATATATATATATATATATATATATCTGTATAACATCATTCTATAGACAAACCTAAAATTTTGTTTATGGAACATAGAGCAGCGAATACTCTATTATACGAAATTTAAAATCGTTGACCTTATTTGAATCGGGTCGTCCAACTGCAAATTTGTAATATTTTCACTTCTAATTCAAATCTTGTTGTATTTGTTACATTTGTTCGTAATTAAAATTATTTTAAAGATCGTTCTTGTTTATTGGATTGTAGCCATAAACATTTCATGGTAAGTTGAAACTTATTAATTTGGAAATAGCGTCGAATCAATTATATATTTTATTGTTAATATTTTTCAAACTCATCATCAAAGTTACATTCGCGTTTTAATAATCAACAACAAAGAAGTTCCTAATAATTTAATTTTCTTTTAGACAAGCGGATGGAAGAAGTTACGGCATGTGGAGATTAGCAGACCTAGCCCCCGGCACTCCCAAAAAAAACATCACCATTATATGGCCCGACACCTAATAAAGGCTAAATATTAATAAAATTATCATCTAGTAAGTTTACTCATGAATTTGTTAAGTTGAAAGCTTTCTCTTTGCGAATCAATAAATTTTATAATAATGTAAGTTACAATAGGCGGTTAGCTTAAATTTTATAGATAGCCCACTGATTTCTAAAGAAAAAAACTTTCTATACAGTATGTAGAAGCAATGATTATAAACCAAAAAAGAATCCATTTATAAATTTACAATATTATAAATGTACATTTTTGGTTAAATAATTTGTTCTTCTATTTGCAGTTGGAGGTGGAAAAACAACCAAAACAGAAAGTGATACGAAAATTGAACGAAGAGAGTTTAAATGTTTTTTTTTATAAGTCATTGGAAGGTTTAAGTAATTTAGAGAATATTTGTTAAAAGGTAATTATTGAATCAGAACTTGAAGAAGAAATGGCACAGATGTAGTATGGATGCAAAGTTGTTTGTCAATATTTAAGAATAGCTCTGAATTAAAAGTTCCTACAAAAGTAGTTCGCTGTACCATTGATCGCTTCAAAAATTTGCCAAATTTGTTAATTTATGTCAAACACTGCATGCGTATGAGGTTGCGCGAAAGCTTCAGATTAAAACAAAGGATTGTAAAAATGTGAATTTTAGTAATAATGCTAACATATAATATACAAAAACTATATATATATATATTGATTTAAAAGATAAAAATAAGTTGTTACTGCATGCAAGTGATTTGTTCGGCTAAAGATGTAGACAACGTATGCCAATGTGCCAATGAATAAAAGATTATTTAGAAAATAATTTTCAACGAAATAATTTATTTAATACGTATTAGGTTAGATTTGTTTTTTAAATATTTTTTAATTGCGTAAAGAACACAGGAATAATTATGACATTCTTATATTCTACTTTTTGTATTTGATTCTTTATTAAGTGTCATCAATTGTTTATATTAGTGATATTAAACTGAATGTATAAGATAGATTAAGTAGGGTATTTAGCCTAAAATGAGTACAAAAATCTTTTAAATCAACAAATATGTCACTACCGTATCCTTTTTATTTTTTTTATTCAGTACATAGTTTCAATTTCTTTTACATAATTTAAAAAAATAGAAATTATCTCCAAGATTTAGCATTTTCTTACATTTAGTAGCACAAAACTGAAGTGTAATTGGCACGATAACAGCATTTTTTCTCTTTGTAAAGAGTAATTTATATAATACATAGTGAGTATATTTTATTTATTTCATAGATTAATTGTTCAATTCAAAATAGTAGGACGGGCAATAATTTTATACGTAATAGTGTTACTAAGATATAGAATAAATCTATCATATATAGAATATTGATATTTTTTCACTATACAGGTTATGAATTACTTATATGAATAATGTAAATGTTTAGTTAAATAAATGAATCGATGATAAATACTCTTAGAGTTGTGGTAGAGTAAACAGTAAAAGGAGAGATAACAATTTATTTAATGAAAATTCGAATTAAAATTGAAAGTGTAAGTCTATTATTTTCATGATAGAAGCTAGTTAAGTTCATCTTGATATGTAAAAGCGGAAGGTAGTTTGTAAAATAGAAACCTTCATTCAATGTGTCTGTATGTGGCCACTAAGTTTTTTGTTGGTTCTTTTTAGTTATGTCGCTTGAACTGGCGAATTTTTTTCTAATAAAGTTTTTTAATTTCAGAATTGCTGTTTCAATTGTACGTATTTTATAACCTAAATTGTAAGAAAAATACGCCTGTCAAAAATACTCTAATGAAGTTGCAGCGAGTGCTCAGCAAATGGGCACTCGCTGCAACTTCATTAGACTATGCAAAGTCTGTTTAAAAAAGCGGGATATTTTTGTTCTCTCTTGAGACAAGGGAATAGACGGTCTGAAAATGGGACTGTCCCACCCATGGCAGGACGTATGAACACCTTAGTTTTTAATAATCCGAAATAATGCATGAACATGTATTTTGTGGACATTGCTAAAAACATTCACAAAATGTTTACAGGAAAATTATAGCAATGATTTTAAATCTCCATTTTTTGGAGAAATTAATGATATCTAATGCATATCAAAAGTATATAAGGCAACATGTATGCATGATGAAAAATAATATTAATATTTGTGGAGTTTCATAAAAATACTATGAATCCTTAACCGGTACATATTTAAGCCAAAGTATCTAGGGTTTACTGATATTGTTAATTCGACTCATAAAGAACAATTTCTTAAATAATTTGAACGAGGACCATATAATATTTCAAAATAAGCTGTTGTTAAAAATATGTATAGATATGAAAAAAACTGTTATATTTCAAATAAAATTTTTCTTTCAATTTTAACTTTGTGATAAATAACAAATATTGAGTACAATAAAAATACGACCTGTGGTATATTTCTCATGTAACTAAAAGCTCTATTACGAATAAAATATTTTATGGGGAAAAAATTTCTTGCTAAAAAGTTAAAAATAATTAATCAGTTTATTATTTCATTGCGATTGTTTAAACAAAGATGACCCTTATTTGCTTATTTTGTAATTTAAAAATATAATAAACTCTAAATATTAAATTACTAACGATATAAATGTAAATATATTTACCTCATATTCCAAAAATTGATTGTAACATGTGAAAAAATGAGACGAAGTTTGCAAAAATGATACTGCGCAGTGCAAATGAAGATATGCCATATTTGCTTATTATTACTTTGTGTAGGATGTGATTTTATTATGAATATAAATCTGGTTAATATTGATATAGAAATTAAACTCTGAATTATTGTCCAAATGACGCCTGCTTGAAAAATATATTTTAAATTTTACCTCTAATGGTTTTTGTTTCTATTTTTGTTTAGACTCTGCACACCAGATAGAGAATGGGATCGAACCAAAATAGGTTATTCCAAAAAATACATCCCGTTCATGTTTCAAAATGCACTCTTAAAAACAATCAATGAACGTTTCGAACGAGAGGAAAGAGACGCCTTCAAACTTGTCCTTCAAAAGATGTTTCTAAACCCAGACTTAGGTTTGCAGGGACAGAAACTGAATTCCATATACGTTACTCGGCAAAGCGCAGAAGATATACATAAACTTTTAGATACATTCATATGTGATTCTGAAAGTTTAGAATTATTCAACCTGAATTATGACGAATACAGCCCTGTTTACATTGATGAAGCAATTCTCAATTTTTTGACACAAAATATACTAAGGGATGAACAATTTGATGTAGTCGGCGAGAAGCTGTCAGACTTGGATATGAAAATGCAAGGGCTAAAAGAATTTATCAAAAGGTACAAGGCAGCTGAAAAAATACAGGCTTACTTTAAAGGCTTTCGAAGTCGAAAGATATTCGGAATGGACTCTTCTAAGTCTAAGTTGTTTTCGGAAATAATTAAAATGGTTAGTTGGTTCTTTGTTTCTATTTAACATATTTACTCATTCACAATTCAACATATATGTCTTAAATAAGTTCCATGCTTTCCTACCATATTTTTCGTATTTACTATATATGTATGTATATATATATATATATATATATATATATATATATATATATATATATATAAATATATATATATATATATAGCGCACACACACGCACATACACAAGCAATGTTACTACGTAACTGGAACTATTATAACATTTCGTACTCATACGTAAACTTTATGAATTGACGCATTTAATTAGAATTGACTATGTATCTATAATAAGCAATGTATAAATTAGTCTGTTTAATATTATATGACTAATTCAGACTTATATTTTTCTTGTACTTTTTTGGACCAAAAGACTATCGTTCCTCGGGTTTGCTAATAAAATGATTTAATGCAACGCGTACATATTTTAGTTTAACAAAGTTTTTAATTTTGAAATGTATGTATTGGTCATGAAATACTTTATCCGTTTCAAAGGATGTTACTTGAAAGTTCAAATTGTATTTGCGAATGTTTTGTAAAAAGTGCTTTGAATCGGCTGATTTGCCCGAAACCAACAATGACATAGGTTTAGATGGTGGATGCAAAGTCAAAAATTTAGCTTTATAATTCACGCTATCTAGTAACTCGTAAAATATTAGCTAAATTTCTTACTAGGCGTTGCTCTTCTGATTATGGTGCACGTAATTGAGCACCAATATGTTTCGTTGCATGCTTGTCGTTCCCCGCTCATTTGAGAACCTCGTAATTGCTTTTTCTTTCTCGCTCGGATGGTCAGTCTACCAATTGATGCGCGTTTAGGAGGAATGATTACCTTGACGGAGAAAACAACAGAAATGTACAAAGTTTTAATTTAATCGGATAAACTATTTATTTGGCTTATATATTAAATTTATTATATAGACTGTTAACTTTTTAATATAGACTGTTTTTATAAAACGCACAAAAAGTGACATTGCCATTAATTGGCAATTTTCAAAATGTATTTTTTCCATAACGTCACTACCATTACTTATTTGCATCACTAGAAAGTACAAAATTTAACACAATCGGGAAAACCAAGCGGGAACGAGCGCAATCAACCCACCGGGAAACTTTGCAAGCATGAACTTTTTTCAAAAACTTTCCCCAGAGTAATAATGATTTGCTAAAATCATATATTTTTTACGTTAGAAATCAAAACCGCTATTTTTTATACAGGCACGAATCCTTATAACTCCTGCAAAAGTTATTTTTAGTAGCATTTAATGCTCTGTGATTAAAAAGACCAATTGAATTGTTTTAAATTTTAGACATATTTTAAAGTGTCACTCATGTAATTTCCTCGCCAATTCTTTAAATTAGGATGTACAAACAAAACGCCGAATAATGGCCGCCACGTGCAGGACAAAGACTAATTGTTAAGGCGAATCCTTCAGTCGAGTAACAGTCCTAAACTAGACATTTTTTTAAACTGTCATATTAAGTTTACAGTTAGTTGACTGTGTCGAGATTTTATGATGCAAACTGGGACTAGGACTATCCTAGTCCCAGTTTGCACTCTTTCACGTTTTTTTTGCTGATTTTGGACTATTTTTTTGTGAAATTCAATATGCAATCATTATTCTCATGTATGATGGAGCTGACGGTAATGGAACTTTGGCGCGGTGGATGTACGGATCATAGGCTTCCTAATATTAAGAGTATTTTCCAACACGTTTCGTCTGCTTGTCGAAATTATATTTCGTCGCCTGTAACCTGGAATACTACCTGCGATAATCAAAGCAGTAGCTCATATATTTTTTATACAGGCACGTATGCTTCTAACTCCTGCAAAAGTTATTTTTAGTATTATAATTTTTAGTTATTTTTAGTATACTCATCCTTTCAATGTTGAAGGGTGTGGAGTATGATGCATCAAGAGAGAAAATATCCCTTTTACAATACAAGGGTGCAAGATTTGGACGATGGCAACCCCGCATGAAAAATTTAGTTTTGTTAATTTTAACTAAACAGTCAGAATCACAACGCGTGGTTTTTTAAATATATCCTGTGTGAATAACAAATTTTCGTAACCTCCACGAGTGAGCCGGCAAGGATAGCAATTTGCACCGGAATAATCACGTGTCACTTTAGCGACAGTTTTCTGCAAATCTGTGGGCCGAAATTATTGGCAGAAATTTGGGTCTGATTATCTGTAAAATAATTTAAACGGGAACTTCTACCTGCAGTTCCTAGAAAACGATTTTCCTCTGCTTCTAGACAAGGATATGTAACTAATACTGGAAACAGAAAAACTAATCATTTTCTAACAAGATCGTTTTCCAGTGCACTGGAGCATAATATTGAGGGAACACCTCAATAACTGTTTTCCAGAAAGTGGTGAAAGAAACTCGTTTATAGGGGTAAATGCCAATAACAAAGAAATTAATTTTGACTACTAATTTTCAAAAATTAAAATAAATAAAATTAAAATTAAATTAAATTCAGTCGACTTTTTCAGTCATGGAGGAGAAAATGAAATAAAATAACAAAAGCAAAAGTAAGAAAAAAAGCTCATACCTGTATTAAAAATTACGCTTCTCATTTTGAACAAGAGAAATAAATGGTTTCAGCAAAAATCTTGTTTAACATTTATATCCCTCAATTAAATTTGTATACACTAATTCTTAGAACAGGCAAGATCTCTGCCTAGTTAATAACTTAAAAGAAAGAATAATATCGGAATAAGACGAGAATGCTTTTTAAAAATATTTGAACGGCTGAGGCTATTTTGTTAATTTTTTTAAAATGCCACAACAAAGTAGTTTTTTTCAATTTTTCAAATTTTCGTAAATGTCAATTATTTCTAATATACTTTTCTGGTGATATAGTTGCTTGTTATATATTTTATTTGATTAATTGGGTATTATAGAATATAAACAGCATAAAAAAATTAATATATCATTTTTATTGGGATATAATTAGAAATTAACAATTAAATTTTGACATTTTAAAAGACAACTTTAAGATAGCAATAAAAAGAAATATTCACATTGCGTCTAATACAATATGATTGAAATGTTATTAATAGTCTCAGCTATACCCAGCTTTCAAAAAGCCTAATATAATAATTATAATTGAGCGAAAGCATTGCACCTGCCCTAAGTTGTCTCCTCTTCCTTTTTATCTTATAATAAAAATTCTTGGTAAATATTTTTAAAAAATTTGAAATCATGAACGAGCTATAAACCTTTAATATTGCTTCTATATATTAAGTTTGAATATGATTTCGACCTTTATTTTTTAATGCACTTTTTACTTTTTTGGATTACCATTCCAGTTCCTATAATGAAACATAAGAAAATTTTGAGTAACGTTTTTTATTATGAATTCATAGAAATAAGGCAGAATAA
Organism: Druceiella hillmani; assembly: GCA_039881145.1. Lineage (NCBI taxonomy): Eukaryota > Metazoa > Arthropoda > Insecta > Lepidoptera > Hepialidae > Druceiella > Druceiella hillmani. The sequence continues at coordinate 2,482,303 of JAYKKI010000022.1, forward strand.
AGGTCTTCAATCTTTTTATATAAAAAATAATGTTTGGTGAACGCCAAACATTAATTTCCTTCTCTTATGCGTTCGCGCATAGTTCATCCGATTGCAATGAAACTTTAATTAGTTTGTAGTGTACATGCCGGGGAAGGTTTCTGAAAAAAATTCACGCATGCGAAGTCTCCCGGCGGGTTGATCGCGATCGTTCGCGCATGGTTTACCCGCTTGAGTTAAATTTTGTACTTCCTAGTATTACAAATAAGTAATCATGGTTAGTAACGTAATAAAAAAAAACATTTTGACATTCGTCAATTAATGGCAATGCCACTTTACGTTAATTTTTAAAAAAAATGACCTTTATGCAAAAATGACCTATGTTCTAAATTAATTAAGAATATTTTGAAAGAAAACAGTCTATATAATAAATTTAACGAAGAAAACAGTCTACATAATAGTTTACGTCAAATAAATAGTTTATTCCATTAAATTAAAACTTTGTACGTTTCTGTTGTTTTCTCCGTCAAAGTAATCATGCTTCCTAACGCGCATCAATTGGTATACTTATCAGTAGAGCCAGAAAGAAAAAAACAATTACGAGCTTCTCAAAGAAGCGAGGAACGTCAAGCAAGCAACGAAAAAGATTGGTGCTCAATTACGTGCACCATAATCAGAAGAGCAACGCCCAGTAAGAAATTTAGCTAATCGTTTACGAATCAATAGATCGCGCAAATTACAAACTGAAGGGCAACTAATAATAAGAGTTGAAGCAGAATGTTTAAAAGCTACTCAAACGTACATCGCATATTGACTTAAATCTTAGTGCATTCCAGTCAATGTCAATTAGAACTACAGCTAACATCCAAGGATAAATGGATAAGGAAAGGTGTGGCAAAAGAATTTGGAAAAATGGATAAGGTGTGTGGCCTTTACGGTGGAAGAAAGTTCTAAAATAAAAAAAACGGGAATGGGCTGTGTAAATGATAAAATTAAATTTTCGACTTTGCATCCAGCACCTGAACCTATGACATCAATGATTTCGGGCAATTCAGCCGATTCAAAGCACTTTTCACAAAACATACTAAAATATGTACGCGTTGCATTAAATCATTTTATTAGCAAAACCCGAGGAAAGTCTCTTGGTCCAAAAAAGTACAAGAAAAAGTATAAGTCTGAATTAATATAACATTAAACAAACTATTCAAGAGCAAACGTGTCACAGCGTGAGATCACTTCTACCAGTTTCCGACGCTAAACTCAAATTTTTATAAATGTATTTCCTGTGCGACGATAATCTACAAGTTGATCAGAGATGCGATAAGATTCTAGACACAAAATATCATATTATTTAAATTTTGTAAACTTGTTTGCCCTAACACAATGTCCTGATATAATTATTCAAAATATCAGTTGATAAGTTTCCAGCGGACAAATGCGCAATCCATATATGACCCGACAAAATAATAATCATACCGTATGCCAGAGGCTACAAGGCACCTACCATCAATGAAGTAGCGATGGTTATAATTTAAGAAGAACGTAATACGCGTGATATAATTCTTCAGCAACGGAATAACACAATTATAAATGTCGCTAAAACACATCGATCATACGATGCGTTAGAGTATCTCATAATTTTTTGGGAGGGCTAGGACGAGCCTCACTTCAGTATTATGCTAACTAATCTATTTACAGGTAATTACATTTATTCTTATATTAAAACATTGTATCATGTAAAAAAATATCACTCATGAATTCGTAAATCCGATTTACATTTTTCTTATGGTTTATTTCACTTTATTTCTTCTTACAGGTGAACAAATTTATTAACATATTATTATAATTTAAATTACGAGTCATTATTGTTGCATACTAGCATCATCTCTATATTGTATTAAAATAACTAAGCAGTGTACATTGTTTACATCAGATATTGCGGCTACATTATTCGATTGTGGACGGATAGCGCATTTGTTGCTCAAATTGCCATTAAATATACATTTTGCTAAAGCTCAAAAAATTAAATATTTCCAAAGGTTCTGATGTGACCAAAGTGCTGCAAACTTGCAAGCTTTTATTTGGGATGAATGCATTACAGCATACAAGAAATCGTTTGGAATGCTTGACGGAACTCTTTAGGAGATTAACGAGCAAATGCAAAACCATTCGGTTGAACTTTCATTTTGTTCGCAGATTACTTCTGTCAGTTTCTACCAGTTATACCAAAATCCACACCAGCTGATCTTAACGCTTACCTCAAAGAATTGCATCTTTGGATACATGTACAGAAACTCACATTAAAGACCAACATGCGCATAAAATATGCAGCGTAATACTTTAGCTATACTTTTAAAACAGCTATATGACATTGGTAATGGAAAAGTACCAGTTGAAGACGACACAAAATATATTTTATTTCCATTGAACTTTTGTGTCATTGTTCCCTATATCCAAGAAATAATTCAGAACGTTTTCCCAAAAATTACCAGCAATTACAAAAACAACCAATTCTTTTGGAAAATAATATTTTGGTCATTTATACGTTGCATATTTACGACTGAGACAACCAAAATAATTATTTGTTTGGAAGATGACGGAAAGACTAAAAATATTGTACATCCCAAGGGACATGAATATACTTTTAAAAATGTAATTTATTGAGCAAAAATCAATGTTTTTTATTTACTTTGTATATATGTACTTACCTATTTTGTATATACGTACTTTGCATATATGTACTTCTACTACTACATATGTACTACTACATATGCCTACTTTGTATATATGCATTTACTGGAAAAAAAATAGAAAAAGTTGAAAGAGGCATCGCAATACAGGCATGATATTAGCTAGTAATTTTTAAAACAAATTCTATTTGACTGAAAATTTTATGGATATCTCGAACGTGTGAAAATATAACAAGCAAAAACTACCACAGGCAGGCATTTGTTTTTTTATGAATAAAAATTTATTATTAAAAGAACGCATTCAGGTTGCACCTGTATTTCCTGAAAGTTGATAGATAATATGAGTTACGTTTCTTCTAGTCTATTATAGGAAAGTGTAATCATTGCATCAGTTCGAAATTTTCGTTGGATTCTTAACAATCTTCTGAAAAGGCAAAATAAATATGCAAGAACGAATGAGAAAAATATAGATTGAATAATAACACAATTAAAATGTATCTAACGATAATTTATTCATCGTTTCCTGTTCAATGGTAACAGACAAAACCTTAATTACGGAATTAAATTATTTGATCAATAAAATACAACAGGAATTACATAAATTTTTGCTGTTCTTTAATTAAGATTATGTCGCCTGGCCTTCTTACCACTACTCTGAAGAAAACGACAAACGATTTTTCTCTATTCAAACCTTAGTAGAAAGATTTTATCATTTGCAATATTGTGGGAAAAAAGATAGAAGAATCTTATTCTTCTAATTCCATATATTCTGCAATTATGGTTATTAAATGAACTTACTAAAAATACCTGTAAATGTTATATGCCTATTTTATGGACAGATATGAGACATTAATATATTCGATACTAGGTACGTGGGTATTACCTGAACTTAATAAAAATGCTTGTAAATTTTATATATCTCCTTACATTATGCTATGGGCCGACATAAGACATTCACATATTCGATACTAGCTACGAATTCGTTCGCGTGAAGTTTGGAGTAAGAAAATTTATTGTGAGTGTGAATTTTTTTATTTATCTCATATGTTGTTTTTAGGTACTAACTATTACCATAGCAAATTTAATGAAAATCCCTTCAGTAAATTTTTCGCGACTAACGAATAAATTAACATACAGAGAGACAGCCAAAAGTACTCAAATCTGATTTTCTGGCTTCTATTATCATTCTTTACGCAAAATTGACACTTTTTAAAATGTTTCCAAATACGAACTCACTCTTATGCAGTTTTATGATATGCACAAGGGTAAATATTAATTAATGAATATTATAATATATAATGAATGTTATTAATGAGTCTCGTTTCATTTTGTTTCTTGATTTCTTTGTTATTTCAATAACAAAAAATAATATCTTTATTTGTCATTATCTTCATTTTTCTCTAAAAGCATGGAAGTGAATCTATTTGTAACTAAGCGAAATCAGCAAAAGTAATCGATATATAGAAGTATAAAACAATTTGTAATTGTTTTATATAAAAAAAAAACTATATTCTTTATTTTATTCAATTCCCTATTTTGAGCGTATTTAGGTGACCAAAATATTAATATAGTTCTGTTCTTCACTTCTGTGAGTCGTGCTTCAAAAAATACGTAAAAAAAGGCAACAGTTGACATAAAGGGTTAACTTTATTGCATAACTTTGTGTCTCCTATTTGCACGCATATCCTTTGTGCATTAGAAGTTTGTAAACACATCTATATAGTACAGAGGTATTTTCTCTAAAATCTTATATAATCTTTTATTGATTTTCTTTATGGAATATTTTTATTTTATGTATTTAGATGTTTTAAAATTAATTTGTAAAAAAAAGTGTACATAACGGCTATATTTATGTGTTTAATAAAACCGTGAAGGCAAGAAAGTTTGAAAACCAATTTTTTTTGGAGAAAACGAATGCATGGGATTATAATTAATTTAAATAAAAACAACAAATTTTTAGAATTTAAAATAAGGAAGGGGATATTTTTATTGTAAGACATCAATATTTTCTAAACAACCACTAAAATATGATGAATGATAGCTTGGTAAAATGACAGAAACTTAAAGAGCCGATAGTCGGGTGATCATATTCCGGGTTTAATCTGCTGGAAGAACTTGAAACTCTCAGATGCGTCTTTAAAAAAATCGGTAAAAATAGAACACTTATAATATCCAGCTCTACTTCTGAAATTAAAATAACTTGTTCCAAATGTAAATGTAAACATTTTAAACGAAATTAAACACTTACTGATTACGAATTATGACTATTGAAATCATTTAAACTTCATCGTCGTTTCAACTTACGAGCCTAACCGTATCAATAACAGCCGAGTAAAATATATAGCTGTAGACTTTCCTCGAGTCACAGACTAAGATACTTTATAAATTATAAAGTATCTTAATCTGTGACTTGAGCAAAGTTACAGACTAAGATACTTTATAATTTATTATTTACAATTTTAACCAATTATAATACATCAAAATAAACGAGCAAAACTATAAAAGAAGCGAATATTGTCTTTTAAGGAATCTCCCACAAATATTTTTAAATTCTTTCGGTGGATCTCTATAAAGATTTATGTTTCAAAAACAGTTCACTCTCTGAATTTGCTCAGTAATTTGATAACATGCATACATAAAAAAGGAAAGTATAAAATATTAATATTTTTTTCCAAATTCCTACATAAAGCGAAACATGTAATAATACGGAGGACGTCATATTTTTCTTGACAAAGTAATATAAATAGAAGCTGTCAAAAGCAACGTTGCGTCATTCGTTTTTTCCTAGTCGGATGAAAATGCTGCTCGTTATCTTGCTTGTCAATTTCACGTAAAATAATTGTTTTGTGCGTATAATGAATATCACAGCAGATAGATAAATTTTTATCAGTTACCTCAGTTGTTTGAAGTACAGTCAAAATAAAAATAATTTTTTGAAGAATTGATGTTTTTAAAGGAATATGAAACAGACAAAAAATATTTAGTACCAACTTATTCAAATAAATTATATTAATATTATTATTATTAAATATGCTTTATCTTTTCATATTTTTGGATCGTCGATTTATATTTTCAATCGGAAATAGCTGTTACTATTTTTTTATATAATATTATACGTGTATAATTCTTTACCACTATTTTATTCCGCCTTGTCGTATTTTGTTCTGCCTTACCTGTCTTTTTATCAATTACTATTGCATCGGCCTTACATCGGTCTATTAAATCAGTTTTAAGTATTTTTGATTTCAATGTACGATAAATTAAAGCCTTACACAATAATGCATTCACAGTTAGTAGCATTCCCTTGCAAGCTCATTTATATACCTGTCGGTCTGTTTGTCACAGAGATTTCTCTCTGAAACCACTTAAATCAGAACATTGAAATTTGACATTGTAATATAAGATATTAGCCAACACATACGATTCTTTCCATATGAAATCGTTTAATCTATACAGATAATGAGTCGGTCATTTTAGATTTTGAGCAAACTCAGTGAGAATTTTCTTTAGGATCCTACAGAAGGAAATCCAGCGTCATTTACCCAATTAAAAGATTTAAAAAACATTATTTATATATTTCAATATATTTAGCTGTCAAATGTGCTATGATTTTTACCTAACTCCAAAGTTTCGGTCATGCAATGTGAATTAGCTAATATTAAACTATAAAATTGTGTGACCCACAATTGACTCGTGCGGTCTACTCCATAAAAAAAATTGTGTTTGAAGTTTTGATGTCTATATTATGAATGTGTTGGGTGTGAGATAAACATATGAAACTTATATTTAGTCCCTACATTTATCTTTAAAGCTATGTAAGGCTATTACCATCTTTTGTACATGTGCAGGTTGTTTAAAAGAAATAAAAATAACATAATTTTTTTTTTAAAAACTATTTAAATAATATAGCTTTGAAAAATAATTTTATTAATAAATAGTATTACTAGTAACAAAGCGTCAATATGCTATGATTTTTTAACCAATGATAATAGCATTAGAACAGGAGCCTTCTTGTAATTTGAGAAACGATCGTGAAAATATTTGTAACATTAATAAAACACAACCACTTTACAAATATGAAAAATGTAGGTAAAGATATATAATATTTTATACAAATTAAGGGTTTAATTAGGATGAATTCATTTACAAAATAAGAAATTACCAACAATTTATGGTTTTGTTTAAATTTTTGACGAGTACCTTCACTTTTGACGAGTTTACTTTTAACTCTGGGTATTAAAAATATAAGGAATTTTAAGATATAGACGTTAATTATTTTTTATTAGACTTTTTGCCAATCATTCCATACCGAAATCACTGAAGCAGCAATATTCCTAGCAATAAGACGTTAATTTTAAATGCAAAAAAGTAGTAAAATGCTCATTTTCTCTTAAAATTAAAATATTTAGCTAAGATATAGTTTTAATCTTCCATAAATGTGGTTCGTTATAACACATCGGTCCGTCATTATGATCTGCTATGCGCTCGTGGTCGGCTGTTTATACCGGCCGCTATGAATGAACAGAACATATTTCCCAATCTCGACCATACTGTTAAAGTTTGTAAATATTTATATTGATAGTTCACAGCCAGGGTAAAGAAACTTATGTGTTATACATTTCTTTACCCTGGCTGTGAACTGTCAATATAAATATTTGCGGACTATACTCCTAATTAAAATATTTCTAATTAAATTCCTGGTATAAATTTGCTTTTTCGCATCGGCTCTAGATGTTCATGCTGTTGAAATATTTTTGCCAAAGTGATTCATAAATATTAACAATCAAAAATACGAAAACATAGTTTTGTTTCCCTCTCTCTCTCTATTAATTAAAAGCGAAAAAATATTCGGCCTCTGATAGTTTTGTAATACTGGAAGTCGTAAAGCCCAAAGTTAAATTTTCGTATAAAAAATTAATATTTTGATCTATAATTTTCAATGTTATTTTTTCTTAAAATATACTACTTACCAAGTTAATTTAAATGTTAAAAATAATGTTATTTAATCTAGAAAATAAACAAATTACTTTGATTTTACTTCTCCTTTAAACAACCTATACAAAAGATAAAAATGTTAAAATTTTTTTTTTTAATTCAAAATTTCGAACACCGATTTTTTTATGAACAGTAGACTGAACGAGTCAATTGTGGGTTTTTTTATTGATTTTCCGGTATTTTTATTACACTAATGTTTACAGACTGTATTATTTTTTGTGTGAATTTAAATTCTAGATTAAATTCTAGATTTATAACTGAAAAATGTCAACAGCTAAAAATATCTATGTGTAAAAATGATGTTTTTTTAATGTTTTATTTCCGGTAAGCGAGGACTAGCCCATGCAAAAATTTTATGACGTCAGATTACCTTCTTTGGGACCCTAACGAGAAATCTCCTGAAAGTGTGGGCAAAATTAAAAATGATGCAAAAACAAAAATTTTTTTAGACGATTTCATATAAAATGACCTATAAATATATTAATAATTTAAAACTAAAAAATATTGGAAATGTTAGGGGGAGGAGAGAAGGGAAGAACTCCCCCTCTTATTTTCGAAACTACCGAACCAAAGTCATGGAAAAAACGTGGTTAGTATAATCTAAATGGATGATTGCAGAAAAACTACAGCTATTAACTTCGATCGTATAATTGTTTAAATATGCATCTTGTTTTTATACCCGTCAAAGATACAGTAGGCAATATATTTACGTTGTAAAAAAATCATATTTTTAAATAATTTAATAGAAATACTATGCACCCATAAATATACATTCTGACAATGAAATGAAACTACGTGACGTAGTATCATTTCAAATATCTTTGCTAATAGCTCACCTGAAGATATTGTAATACAACGAAACCTAGGTCATGGTGACGAACTTAAAGAAAGTAGAAATAATACTACATCACGTAGTTTCATTTAATTTTTATTCATGAGTGCCTAAATGTGTACGAAATCCTTTTAGTGTAAGTTGTAATCCTGCTTGACAGGATTTTATAGACTAAAAGGGATCGGTAAAATATTGATATATTATAAATAAATATCTAAACTCTCATGAATCTGTTTTAAATTTTCAGCTTCACGAAAAAGTTTTCAACAATAATTTACTGGTGGCTGAAGTTCTGCGCGAGTTATTTACACTCTTTCCTGATATTACATCGGCATTTTCAATCTGCAAAGAGTTAATGGAAACTTTCAAGTTACAGGTTTTTCTTCACACATAATTAAGATTCGTTACGAAAATAATTTTTTTTTATGAAGAGATACGAACTTAAAAATAATATTCTGTGTGTTTATGGATGTATATTTGCCTCAAACAACCTTTTAATTTAGTGACACATAGGTGCCGCTGCAAACACCTTATAAAAATGTTTTTACCTAAATTTTGACATCCCCACTTAACAGAATAAATATAAGTTTCTAGACAAAATGTTTTTTATCTAGATTTAATTTCCAGCCTATACATAAACTTATAATGTATAGTTGGCAAAAGACCTTTGGTTAGCCGGAAAAGTCGGCGAGCATTTTCTGAGTTGAAATATATTCGATCATAATTAAATTATTTTTGGTTGCATCTCTAACATAATGTAATCTAACATCTTTGTGTTTTGATCCAGTATATGCCCGATGACTTGTTGTTAACTTTAATTCACTTTGGTTAACATACTTCAATTTAATTACATATTGTCTACCAGTAATCTCAAACATCAGATTTCTTAAATAAACAGCTTCCCTAGATACTAATTAGAGAGCATTTTTCATTAATTCCTCTTAAAGAATATTCTTCATCAGTGCTGGATAAGGTAATCGTTTTTTGTTTCCTACTTTAGCAGGAAATTACAGAACCATTCATATTAAAACATAACCAGTGTAAGACTTTCCATCCGATCTATCACTAGCCCAGTCTACATCAACAAAACCTGTCAGCTCTATATTATCTTTATTGTATGTTAAACAATATCGTTTTGTTTCTTATAAATTTTTCAATACTATTTTAGCTTATAAAATGAGCTTCATTATAACAATTATTAAATTGGCTGAGATAGCTAATAAAATATAATAAGTCGGGCCTAGTCAAAACAGCTAAAATAGATAAGACTTCTTATCAGTTTTTTGTATCGAATGTTTACTACACAATTTATAGCCTTTCTTGTGTTCAATATACTTTCAATCGGAGTATCTATAGTTCCGCACTTTGACATTTTAAACCTTGATAATAATTCCTGTTTATCTACTATTGTAGTCTTACATGCTTTTTTTACATTAATTCTCATGCCTAAATAAGCCTAACAGGACCTAAATCTTTAAATTTCAATTCAGAACTTAGAATAGTTTTTGAGTTTTTAGTCTCCTTAGTATAATTTTAAAATATTAAAAAATCATCAACATACATAGTTACAGTAATCTTAACTTTGTCAAAAAACTTTGTAAACAAGCATGATTCAAATCTTTTCATTTTAAAATCTAAATTAAGCAAACCGTCTTTTATTTTTTCATACCAAACCAAAAAAGATTGCTTTAATCCATATATAGGCTCTTTTGAGTTTCAAAACCTTTCCCCTGCTTTTGTTTACAAAACTTTCTGTATCTGTCTTTTTATCAACAAGTTCCCACGCATTATTGTCCACGAACGATTAGAGCTCCTCTTCATAGATTATTTCCATTGATCGGCTTCAGGCCCATTCAGCGCTTCTGGGGAAACTATCTGTTCGACTTCTGGACTAGAAATGGAAACACACATGTTACCAAAACCAAAGCATTTTGAAGGTCTTCGTGTTCTGTTGCCCTGTACAAATTTTGGAACTAGTTGTACCTCAATGCTTGAGATATCTGTCTCTATATTTGAAGTAGTTAGAATGTCAGCAACAGTTTCACTAGGTGGATCACTATATACAGATATATTTGAATCTGAATTATAGAGAGATTCATTCATTGGGGCCTTCCCCAATGAATCTCTGCCATATTCATTTGTTGCTGGCAGCTCATATAATTCAGGTTCAACGTCGTTCTTTATCCAACCTGTAGTATTTTCTTTATTGCTTTCTGATGTTTTTGTTTTTTCTTCCATCACTATGACGTCTCTCTTCATAATTACTATATTTTTTTGAGATAATATACACTATATCCTTTCACTGTTTCTGAAAAACTTACAGGGATGTGGCTTTCAGCTTTTCTTAGATTTTAATAGCTTTTCTTTCGATATGTGAATCATCACAGGGTTACTAAAAAGACCTATATGACTTAAATCTAGTTTTTTTTATGCCACGCTTTAAAAGGTGTTTTATTTCACAAACTTGAAGTTTCAGATCATTTTTTAAGTATACTGCTGTATCAGTTGCTTCATCCCTTCTTCTTTTCTAGCTTTACGTCAAAAAGTAAGCATCGCGCTTTCTCTACTACAGTTTTATTAGCTCGTTCACAAACGCCACTTTGTTCTGGTGTGTAGGCATTTGTCTTCAGGTGGATAATTCCTCCTTTGACTAAGTAATTTTTCAATTCTTCATTCCAAAACTCAACACCGTTTTCGGGGCATAGTATTTTTATTTTCTTATTCTGCTGATTTTAAACCATTGCTTTGATTTTTTAAAATATGTTTTTGAATTATAAGTTATAGTAAAATATATTATTAAATATATTTTGTATATGTTTTGAATACATTTTTTTTGGATGGACTTCACTCTTATGCTTATAAAAGTATAAACATAAAATTCATGCAATTTTAATTATCAATAAACAGTACAAAATACTGGAAGCCGACAATGGATTTCATTTCCATGGCAATGAAAAAATGGCAACCTCATTTGTTGACCTTCGCAACAGGTCACACATTTATTCTTCGTAATATCACTAATATCTGGATAAGACAATCCATCCACAATTCCGTTCTCGGTTTTGTTCAAATCATTGCTGTTAATGTGTGCTGATCACCTATGCCAAAGTTCCGCATTGCTACAGCAGTTGCTGCCAGCATACAATCTGCTACATTAATATTTAACTTCTACATTCTAATTGTTAACACTGCTGTGGCAACCAATTCATTCTTTTTGTTGCGAACGTAACATTAGCTACTTTCAAAAACAAAATTGTTTCCGCTTTTTATTAGCTTACTTACTGATAACAAGTTCGTTGTTAAACTTGGCACTCATAGCATATTTTTAAGCATGATGTTATAGTCGCAATCCGAATCTGTAAATTCCCGGAACACAAAACTGGCACTCTTATATATTTTGCGACGGTTATCTCTGATAAATACGGCGTAACATTTGCGTTTTTTATCCATTCTTTATTTGCCGTCACTTGCTTCACTATCTATATACTGTTTTTATTATATTCCTCGTTCAAGGATATCACATTAAAAGCATTTGATTGTTTAGTTTTCGCCAAAAATGGACACTAGTTTCTTTAAACTAGTTTCTGCAAAAATTACCAATCGGATTGTAAATGCTGTACCTTTTAATCTTTGAGCTGTTTCGACCACTTGCCTGACGTATGAAGTCATGGAATTGCAATATTCTTGTCGTAACGAGATTAAATATCCTTGAGTCATCAAATATGGTTCTTAGTTTGACCCACAATTCCAACGATATTTTTGTTTCCTTAATATGTACGTACAATCCCGGATCAATCGTCAAAACTAGCTTTGCCTTGGTTTTTGCGTCATCTGATGGCTTTGCCTCAAAATCAACTTCTGGCTCAATTTAATATAGTTCACCAGGTTGTCAAGCACCGACAAATTTTTAACTGCAAAACTCTATTCGCCATAATTTTCTCGTCCTTTCACTTTCGGAATATTTTGAATATAGTTCACTGCTATATTTACAGGAAAAGTCAATAATTTTCGACTATATTTTACTAAATTATCACCATAAAAACGTGGATATTTACCAAGACCTATTAAGACACATTAGTTTTTCTTAATTGACTGACTTCATTTCTTACAACACGTTACATTGGGTGACACATAGGTGGCGCTGCATACACATTTAATAATAATTTTGTTACCTACATTCTAACAAAATAGACATAGGGTAAATAGCCTATATTTCAAAACACGTGGGTGATACGCAATAAAGATTCAAAGGGTATCGAGAACCTTTTTGTGTTAACGTTCTGAATTCTTGGAGCGATACCAAAATGAGGTATATATTGTTAACTATTACGACTTGCTTATTATTACCCATTTTTTCTTATAAATTGTATAAATTTGTAAGACAAAACGGAATTGTTTATCAGCCAAATCTTATTATAATTATAATTTTATGTTACAAGGTTGAATCGTAGAGTTCTGTGCACGACTGAAATTAAAAAAAAAGACATAACTGGACTATTTAGGACACCCCTAATAAATTAATCCTACTAGTTATAATATAAAAAATGGAATAAATATTGCATCCATGATTTCTTTTTACAGGAGAAAATCCAAGCCAAGAAAAGTCATCTATAAATTTACATTAAATTTTAGACCGCGCCCAATTAATTCCATAATAAGAGCGCTTGCATTTATAATGTAACTCCCATTATTATGTAGCTATGTTAATGATGTAAGTAATTGGTTGCAACAACCAATTACTCAAACCATACTTAATCCACAAACAGTTTCGAAATGATACTGATTGTGTCTCATTGTTTTCTCTCTCTAATTCTAAAAGGGTTTCTAAAATATTTAGAAATTTCGAAAGTAGTTTTGTCGACACTATTTTATCTTCGATTTTACTTGATCCTTTCAAATCACTTTCAGCAATTTTCAATTATGATACTGAATGTGTTTTTTTTAAATAATGAAGTATTCTGAGTTTTATAGTTTGTTATATTATTCGAATGAAAATACTTAGGATTCGCATTAAGTATGTCATTAAACTGAGTGAAGTAGTAAACATATTTTTCGTTTAATTATAAGTCAAAAGTTACACCACGATAATTTTTTTAAAAAATTTCTAGAATTATTAATTCAAAACCATATGATGGATCGTCTTCAAATCATATAATAAATATTTTGCTTTCAACTAACAACAGGAATTTTCCGGATCGATCCCGGGAACATTTCCACCAGATATATGGTGCCCGCTCTGTAAAATCACATTTTTTTGCAACGCGCCAGAAATTCAAGTCGAAATGGACCTCACATGTGATCTGGATGATTTCGTATTGATCACATTTGATAATGACACGTTGAAGGAGGTAAATCAATCATTACTATTTTAATTTCATTTCATTTTACGATAGTTACATAGGTTTTTGATCTGAAATTAGTTTTAATGAGCAAAATGCACGAAGGTAATATTCTATAACAAGTTAAAACAAATATTCAACTCCAGCCTGCTTTCGCATGCTATATTGAGACATGCTGCTATCACTGTTTTTTTTGCAAGACCGATGACTAGAACATAAACTATGGCATAATCAATAATTTTTAAATAAGTATAATAACCTAGATTAAATATTAAACTATTGTTTTTTCAATCACAATCATGACTGAAAATTGTAAGTAAGGATTTGTTCATTTTGCAATTCGAATTTTACATTACCAAAAGTAAGATTAAATCTTTGTTTAAGTTAGCACCAAATAAATTACTTAGGACGTCAGTATTTGGTAATTTTACTAATGGACAAACCACAAATACTTTGATGCGCTCACACACACGTACACACACGTACACGTATGTACGTATGCATGCATGTATGTATAGGTATATGCGTGCTTGCGTGCATGTGGAGGTAATATTCGAGGTTAAGTTTCAAGACTAGTCTGATTTGAATAAAACTGTTGTAGATCAAAATTTTACAGATTAAATCACCATGACCCATAAGTAAACAATAGGGAGCGTCCTGAACCCAGATGAATTTAACGAATAAAGACTTTAGTCAAAATTAGCTTAATATTTTAAATGCTCGTTGAAATTGCTAATTTTATTTCTATAAATAAAAATAATTTTAAGGGGTGGCCAAAATAAAAAAAAATAATTTATAATATTGCTTTCACTACGGTCCGATGTTATGTTCCGATTGTATGATCCGATGTTATATTATGTTGGTTTGTTTCACAGTGAACTTAAGAATATTCCCGAAATAATCTAGACAATTTAATAAATACAACCTTTAAATTAGTCTAGGATTTTATCTATTATTACCCCATATATGAAAACCTGTATATTATATAGTTTTCATACCAGTAGCCCTGTAGTTTTAATAGCATGGCACTCTGATCGATAAAAGGAAATTAAGGGACCGATAATTCAATCCACGCAAGTTTTAGGATCGACCATTCCTAACCCTACAAATTTTCCTTTTTTTTTCATCCGAACTAGCAAAAAAGTTCTTTACCCAACTAAAAGTTAAATATTTAACCAATTCGTGATTGCTTGTACGTTTGTATTAACGTCACCGTCACTTTTTTTTATCACATTCCAGGCAGTGAAACCAATTAGTGTATATCAAGATCAATATCAAATTTTTAATTGGATTAATTTTTTTAATTTTTGAATTATTTCTCTTTGTATTTTGACGTCAGAATATTATGATGAAGTTTAAATAATAGAAATTTATCAGTACGGTCCAAGTCTCTACACTTCGCTGTAATTTTCGTAAAATTTTCTTTTGCGTAAATTTGCCATTACTAACTATTCAAAGACTGTTCGGTTTTTTGCGATATTATTAGAAAAAGATTGGAAAATATTCTTTTTAAACATATCTCAACTATAAAGAATAAGATCTTACGATTTTTTTTATCTAATACAAAATTTATGTAATTTAGATAGTAAGCATTATCGAAGTCAATATTGAAATGCCTCTCGATACTGTATAAATATATTATTTCAACAAGACAAATCTACCAAAATTTTAATGCTTGAAATATATTTGGAAAAATGTTCGAATTCGTCTATTAACAAATTAATATGTAAAATATATGTGAACTAAAAGAAGTATTACTACAACTTTAATACGAAGAAATACAAACATAGAAGTGGAAAACAAAGCGTTCATGTAATTTAGATAGTAAACATAATATTATATAAGTATATATAAGATAGTAAACATAATACTATATAAGGATAGTAAACATATAGGTTTTTCTTACAAATAAATATTCACCTTATGCACGTCTATTTTTGAATTGGCATTAAATTTTAATTTCGAATTGTTTCTTTCTCATAGATCATTTTTAGAAACATTTTATTAACTTTAAGTCTATTATCATAATTTTTAGAAAATTTTGCAATAAGTATAACTTTTCTAAATGAAAGTGACTACACGTGCTTATCAATAAATTTATTTTGCACAACGAAACGTGGAAAGGAAAACGTTGTCGAACGTTTTCTTTTTTATATTAGGAACTATCTAATTTCAGTTTCTTAACTGTTTATATCGTAACTTTAATCTTAATAAAGTGTCTTTCAGCAAAAAAATGTTTAATTTTTTTTTATTTTATGAGTATATACAATTATATCTTGCATAGATATGTTATAACAATTTTCAAGATATTTTTATTATAATGATGACATAAGTACGTTATAAATATGCACATAATTCATACAATTACTTCCAATTAATACTGAGAGATATGAAAGTAGATTCTGTCATTGTTGAATCAAACATCATTTAAATAATTTATTCAATGTAAAATTATAATTAATATTACATAGCTTAAAAATAGAAATGGAACATTTTCTCGGTCGTCGTAACCTGTGTGTCCAAAATTGTTAAACTTACATTAATACAAATAAATGAACAGATTAAATAAATTAACAGATATAAGCAAAACACTTGAAAAATACCTGTATTTTTCAATTTCTCTCAAAACACGTTAACTGATATATATATATATATATATATATATATATATATATATATATATATATATATTAGCTACTTCAAGATAGGACCTGAATAGTTCTGATTATATAACAGAAAAGTATTCATATACCCCATGTCCGGTGTGAAACTCCGATAATTATAAATGTATACTCTTGCAATGATAAGGATGGACTCGTGACATTAATATTAATATATATGGTGTTTATAAAGTTTGTGTTTTAATATTATCTTAAAGACTTTTTTCTAAGCTTCTGCTCCTGAGGTAATATAGTTTTAACTAATATGTACTCTAGTTTAAAACTGAACTCTTTTTTTAAATATTATTTAGACAATTTCAAAATTAATAATTCAATTATGTATAAAGTCGAAGGAGAGTCGATTAATCTTGGATACTAAAGTTACTAATTTGATCCAAATAACCATAATGTAGAAAAAAAATTATTGGGCTGTCAAGTTTTGTTTGCACAATTAACGTTAAAAATAATTTTTTCTTATTTTAAATTAGGTTATGGTATGCATAGCATTAAGCGGCTTTTATTTTCTACATTCTTTTGACAATTTTGTAACTTCAACGTTTTTGTATATATTTTTATTGCGAGCTTTTTAATATTTGTCCTAACTGAAGTAATTAATTATTTTAAATGCAGATAGATATGTAATATATTCATTCCCAAAGTTAATTTTTTTTTGTATTCCGACGCAAAAAATGAAAGATTGTCTTATTATCAAGCAGTTATCCTATCAGTTTTAAAATTATAAAGTTTAATTTTGCTATCTCAATACATTAATAATATTAAAAGCAAAACTATCACAAATACGCGTGCTCAAGGTATATTGGAAAAAATAATGTATTCTAGTAAAAGTAATTGTTTTCAGTAAATGATGACGTGAACAATAAATTAAAAAGTAAATACGTAAGAAAAATTTAATTTGAATAGAAATTAATTCAGGCACATATGAAATTTAAACTGATATAAAGATTTTCTTCATTCCAATATATAAATAAATAGTTATATTTTTTTATACACATTCGTTTGTTAAGCAAATAATTAATCAAAAACCTAGTTACCTAATAATTGGATCTATTTATATTTTCCTGTGGATTTTCAAATTGTTTCTCTTTTTAACTAATGAAATTATTTAATTGAAATTGCACTCTGGTTTAATGGAATTTAACAACAAAAAGTAGGAAAGCGATGATGATAATCGTACGTCTAAGCTTAACATTTTAGGAGCAGAGTAAGCACTTGATAGTTAAAGCAGATATATATTTCAACACGTGATTGACTTATGTTATATGAAAGGTTTTAATGTAGTAGCCAATTTTGGAATGTCTTTAACTTATTTTAATTTGAAAGCTTGCAAAATCGTTTTAATAATTTATGTTATGATCAAAAACACGATATATTTTATCGAACAAGAGATTTAGAGATGTATTTCTAAACTTAAAACAGTATAAAAATCAAATCCCACGACCTTTCTGAATCTAGGTTCCAATTGGATTTTGAAGTCTATGATAATATGGTTTTTCGTCTTAATCTAACTGCATCATGATTCACGAGAAGTTAATTTGTTACAAATCAATACACTATACAATACAATATAATAAAACTTTATATGTTGTTTGTTTGACCAAATGATATAAACAGTACTGTAAAATCCTTCCAGAAATAATGTGATTGAAATTGATTTACATTCTGGGTTGCGTACCTTAAAAGGAAAAACAGAATACTTTTGAGGTCATTCATATATATGTCCGTATATCCATCACAGATGTTTTTCTTAGAAATCGCTTGATTTGGAAACTTGAAATTTAGTACAGTAATAAAACATATTTATTCGCACGCACTGCAATATCCAAAATCCAAAAATAATAATTTGGAACTTTTAGGACGGGCAAAATAAGTACTCAAGATTTTCTAAATTCCATATAAAGTGCTGAATGTCGCCTGAAAGCGCTAGTTACGAGGGTTTAAAAAATATTTTATTTTCAAAAATTATTTTCGTAATTTTAGGTATTATTTTTTAAGAGTTATACTGAAAAATATCCGATGAAAAATATCCCATACTCCATAGTATGGGATGGAGTACCCATATTTTCAAAACTACTCAACCAAAAATGATACAAAAAATAAGGGTTTAGAAGCCCACGCAAAGTGGGAAAACTATAGCGATGATTCTAGATGTCATATTTTTTTAAATAATCCCCATATTTTGACGCATGCAATAGATATGTATGCAAAATATTTTCGTGTTTCTATTTTCAAGGCCACTTTTTTCAGAAACCGTAAGTGGAACTTGCTAAAAATATTCCTGTAACAATTAATGAGGAGGTAAATTAAAAGCATAATTTTTTTTTTCTCCTTTTATGTATCACATGGAGCTTCAATTGTAAAAAACTTGTTATGAGAAATGTAAAATAATTTTTTTCGTAATTTTAAATTGCACGTTTCTAAATATATTCTAAAAAATGTGCAAAAATATAACAGACCGCCTCTTTGTTTCTAAAACCACTGAGCAATAAATCATAAAAAATAGGGTTGGTAAAATCTGACTAGAAAATTATAGCGGTTATCTAAGATTTTACAATTTTTTAACTATGCACCATGTTTTTACGCCTCTGAAACACACAGTACATGATACGTTGCAATACATCTACGTTGTTAAAAATTAATATTTGCAAACAGCATAATGGAAATACTGCGTACGCTGAAATATTTATAATTTTTGACATGTATGCGAAACCCTCGGAGTTCGAGTTCCACTCAACTAGTTTTTTTTTATATTGCTATGATTTATTCCAACCATTATTTTTTCTGCCTTAATAATTATAAGAATTTATCTCATCAGATCCCTCGCCTCAGCCATTCAACTATGCCGTATCGCTTCAAGCGTAATCAGCTGGGTTACACTGTCGTTGGCTACGGTTGGTATTCACCCACCGCCCAGCCAGGACTAGAAACGCACTGGAAGTTACAGGTCCGTTCCGCGCCCTGGCAATTCAAGGCAATCAATGATGTGGGGCCCGTTGATAGCTTGCGTCATGAAACCTTTCGGGACATATATGTACCAAATCATAAGAACTTCATTGTCGGAACTATAATAAAAGTGCAATTGTTGTCGTATATTATTGTACGTTTTTCTACTTCTTACAGTAAGGTGAGTGTTTGTAGATCGTGTAGGTTCAGATTTGATTTACTTTTTAATACTTTATGATATTTGTCTACGTTAATTTAAAGGTAAAAGGAAATGGAATGTAATTTATAAGGTGGCTAAAAATTTTACAAAAAATGACTCACTAAAACTAAACCTTCTTTTATCAACAAAAATTATTTTAAATTCTTGAATTGTTTGTTTTTAAAACCAATTTTAAATATTTTTTTGGATTTACATAGTTTATTTTCTAAATATTATCATAAGGCAGATTAATATATATTTCTAATTAACCTATTTCTATTATCGTTTCATATTTAGCCGAAAAAGTCTTCCTATATATCGTGAATAAAATTACAGGTAGAATTCGAGGTCGTAGTAAATGAGGAGGGGCAGGGAGGTACTGAAGTATACCGCTGGAGGGCACGAGGCGCTGCCATTTGGCCCATAATACAGCTACATCCCAATGCCTCTACGTCAGCTACAACTTACTTGGATAGTGATAACGTATATTTAAAATAAATTTTCTAGCAATAAACATACTGACGGACACATTATTCTTCTACTAATGTCGACTAAAAATTTGTGCAAATTTAGATGAGTCTCGAATATTCAGTACAGTTTTGAAATTTTTTTCACAATA
Source organism: Druceiella hillmani (assembly GCA_039881145.1). Lineage (NCBI taxonomy): Eukaryota > Metazoa > Arthropoda > Insecta > Lepidoptera > Hepialidae > Druceiella > Druceiella hillmani. The sequence goes on from JAYKKI010000022.1 coordinate 2,502,577, forward strand.
TTCGTTTTTTTAATGTTTTATATGTTATTTAGAATAACGAGTAGTTTCAATATATATATATATATATATATATATATATATATATATATATATATATATATATATGTGTGTGTGTGTGTGTGTGTGTGTGTGTGTGTGTGTGTGTGTGTGTAAGTGTATGTGCGCGCGCGCGTGTTTGTACGCGAGTGCGTGCGTGTATATTTTATATGTATAATAATCTACAACCCAATTTTTTTCGTTACTCGGTACATATTCGTCAATCTATCATATTTTTATTCAACTTATATGAGTTCTGCTTGATTCATGAATGCAAACTATTTAATTAATAAGGTTCTTTTCTTTTTTCATATTTCCTCAAGTTATTTCATCAAAATATTGGAATGCAACTACTCTTATATCTTGAAGAAAAATAGGTGTACCAATTTTTTATTATCTTTATACACTATCTGCTTCTGAAACCAATGCTTTTTACCTATTCACTTATTGTTAATTTGTTTATTTTCAGAATACAAATAGCAAATTTCAACGTGCAAGTCGCAGAGATATTGGAATGAAAACGATGCATTCTATATCCAGACCTGAAAGCTTTATGTCGAAGAAAATGACATCTGCGCATGGAAAGGTTATTTATTGCAATGACTGTTATCGAAACTTTAAAAAGTCTCTACTTTAATTCACAATAGTAGACCATTAATACGTTACCAAATTGCGTTACCAATCTCAAAATGACAGTTTGCTGCTATTTTACTGCTAAAATAAAATCAAACTTTTGCCACTGTTGTACCAATTGAAACTTATTGAAATGATTACTTTTGACAATTTTGAACTTAGAGAAAGAAATTATAACCTTTTACGATTACTTGTGCTCATCTGTAATTACTCGAACATGCTTTATAACACAATGTCGTACGCATTCAGTTGATATTACTAGTGTATACAAGTTTTTAAATATGTCTTTGCACACCTGTAATTATAGGTGAATAAAAATTGAACTGTCTGACACATAATTTAGTGTTTTAAATTTATTCCCCCATCCTATTAATTTATATCTAACGTCGATGTATAAATAGGTAAATTTATATCTTATTAATCTATTTAAATATTCAATACTAATAATATCAACGATTTTAATCATCATTTAAAATAATTGTTTTAGGGTAAAAAATCAACCGCACTTTCTTCAATTATGTTCAAGGATATAAAAGTTTACAATTTGAAGTAAGTAAAATCACGCCATTAACGTTAAGTTTATATCACACTTTCAATTTCTCTCAATAAAACTTATCGTTTATAATATACATTTATTTTATTGAAATATTTGTCTTTTTTAAACATTTTACACTTGAAGTTGGTTTTCACAAATTTGGTAGTGCATTCCGAGCAATTACGTTAAAAAATCTTAATATCTCTCTGATAAAACATTTATTAAAGCTTGTTTTACTGGTAAATAGGACGAATTGAAACCGTTTATTTTTACTATCACCGTTGTGAAAAGTTTATACTATGAAAGTTTCTTCTATTCTAGTATGTTTTTATCAATGAATACCCATAATTATAATTAGCGACTCTTATTATTTAATAAATAAAAGTACACCGATTGGGCAATCGATTCAGTCGATTGCAATATATTTTTCTGGGCATAATATAACCATATTCTTCTAACCGATTTTTTTTACAATAGGGCGATTTTTCTATGTAATTTGTAAAATGAATTTAATGGGATCTTAGCTTTAATGTGAAATATGCAAAGTTTTTAAAATAATATTTATTTAAATTTATAATTAATATGCCGATATTTCTTTTTTACTTAACTATAATATTATTTCTTATAAAAATTAATGGAAGCTGGATATACACGTTGCATAATTTTTAATCGTAATTATTATTTTTTATACGGATATCATCCATATGTCTGCTACACACAAAATACAGTTTTCAGGATTCTGGTCAGTTTTTTCACGTTTGTAACCAGGAACAAAAAGGATTTTTCATCTTTTCTTGAAATGATAACATAAATTAGCCGTTTAAATGAAAAAGAAATAGTGCTTTGTTATACTTGATATAAAATTATTATCATTTAGGAAATCTCTAGCTCGACATAAACTCGCAATTGTGAAAATGAAGCTTAAATTGACCATGAAGGAAATATTAAAATCTACTGAGAGGTAGCTTTTACATGAACAGAGTAAGGACCTTAAACTTTAAAGCTACCACTTCAAAGCTGAAAACGATATTGTTGTTTTAAATTATTATAATTTTACGCAAAACCAAAAGAAAATGTTTGGTTGGACAGAAAGCTACTTATTTCTTCCACAACTTGTCAAAATAATTAAATAATTAAAGAAGTAAATTATGTTGAATGGCCACAGTGAAATTCATCAGAAAATAATGACCCAGAATCTTGAACCTATATATAAAGCCAAAAAATATATTAAAACTTTAAATTACGCCCCACCCCTCTCCCCTCTACATATATCTTGTAGAAACCAAAAGAAAGTATCTGGCTTACCAATTAATAGCTTATTTCTTCCGTAACGTCTTAAAATATTTGTTTACAATTCGATCTGAAAACTGGAATTTTGAAAAACATTGTTGGAAAACATAACTTGATGCCATCGAGTTGTTGTCAATAACAATGACATTTGGAAAGTAAAACATATTAATCGTGATAAAACCAAAAGGTTTTATTTAAAACTAAATTTGTGTGTGTGGTGTGCTCTTCTTAAAAATAAAATACTCTTAAAATAAGGATTAAAGGACATTTGTATTGTTGTAAATAAATGCTTCAAATTTACTTTTTTAGACACAAAGTTAAAAAAACACTCTTCAGTCCTTTGATATTTGAACTATATATACAAATATTATGAAATGATTTTCCCGTTTGTTCACCGACATTTCATTAAAACTAACGGCGCAAACAACAACTTGTTCTAATGTAAACGGCTTTTTCGAGCAAATATTTATGCGGCAGAAAATAATCCTTTAGAATAAATGGAATTTGAACTGGAAGTCCTTTTGGTCACGCTAAATTATAATGACTGTGTGAATATAATGATATATGTTTGGTATTTTCAGAGTATATGTAATAAGAGATTCATGGCCACTAACAAATGCCCAGTGGTCACGGATTATGAACTTGCGATGCTCTGATCGGTCCTTTGAAAGAGTTTTTGGCAAGAAATTGCGGAGCGTTTCGGTAAATTTTATTTTGTGTAATTTAAACTCTTTATTTCACAAACCTTCACTTCATAATATATTAAGTTTTTATAGAAGAAAATGAAGAAATAATAAACACACAATTATATATCGATTACATTGAATTTACAAGAAGTGTATTTTCCTGGAATATTTTCGAGTTATCGGTTATACAACAATAACTCATTTCTCATAATTTTTTAGAATTTAAAACAAAATAGTTTTTTTAATCTTCTGAAATAATAACTACTTGCATATTACTCACTATTTAATTTACATGTTTATTAAAAAAATTGTGCGTCATAATTCTTACAAATTCTGTTTATTTCCATAAATATTTATAATATTCACCGGTTATTTTTTCTTACTTAGATTCTAGAAATGAATTAACAATTTTTATTTTTCTCTGAAATAACTTAATATAATATTTGACTCTCGACAATTTGAACTCTATCTTTATTTCCAACGCACATTAGATTATTAAAATTTTAAGAGAATATTTTAGAAATCGGCAAGTCACTTTAAATTATATACGAATAAAATAATATTTAACACATCTGTATGTGTATGTTGTTTTATTTCATTGACAACTTCAACGCTTTAAATGTCATATTTTTTTACTTTAAATTATAAAAATATTGTTCACATAGGTATAGAAAATTTTTAATTTTTACCATTCTTTTTTAACAAAAATATTTTTATGATTCCGTAACTTAACTAGAAATCTTTAGAATTTCAACATATCCGTCGATCTGTTCACATTATTCGGGTACCTTGTTTTTATTTTAATATGTATTTATTATATCTGTGAAAGATATACTGGGAAATACATTTATGTATTTAAAAGGTAAGAAATAATGTTAATATTTATAAACAGTTTCATATAAATACTATGTACACTTAATTACTCATATGTAGTTAAGTATATATGGCACTCCCAAACTGCGCACCATACTCGTATTTAACAAGTTTATTTAAATATTTATTCCATAGTTGACAGAAAAAAGATTAGTTTTTAAACCATATTTCATTTAGATATAAAGCATTTGTAATTCCAAATATACAATTGCACAGCGTAATCTAAAACTCTGGATTAAACATTAACCCCCGTAACCAACGAAAGCCGAAATATATATTAATAACATACGTTCGCCTCGACGCGCATTTAAACTTGCGTGAGATTTTACCAGCGTGGTTCGCGTAAAAACAGATCACTGTAGTGGATTGTTACAGTTTGTCATTTGCATTTAATCAATTTAGTGGTCAACCGAGAAATTTTACACTTGCCGAAAATATCGAAATGTAACAAAAAATCTGTCGAAGACAAGGTATCTAAACTGTTATGACTATTGGGAAAATAATTGGAAATTTTAAATTTACTGAAAATGGAATTTGTAGGTAGGAAGAAATGGATTATAATGAAAAATGCACAACGATAACGATTAAAAATTAAAAAACAAAAATTATTAAAAAAAAATAATTTTCTTGTCTCATGAAAGAAAAATCGTCGTCGAGTCGCCGTATATACTAAAAAGTAAGTAACCTATTTGAGGTTTCTATATTTCATGTTTTTTTTTGCCATTTGTAAATTTCTTGACTGAAATATATACAGGTACATGTACAATGAATATTATCTGTAAGTTATGATTTCCAAAGTCATTCCAAAGTATTGTAAATCATAGAATTTATCTTCCATTTGCTAAAATATAATTAAATAAAACTTTAAATCTGATGAACTTATTGATAAATACAAGTAAATTATTTTATGTTACAGAATTTGGAATGGTACATTAATATTTAATAAGGTAATAACGTTTCTCCATGTTAAGGGTAATGTGGATAAATAAAGGGTAAATTGTATCAGCGACACTTATTTGAATTAAGATAGAGTTTATTTCCTCTGTAATGAAAGTAACCTAAATTGTTTTCATAAAGCTAATACTAAATTATAAATAAAGACAGTTGTAGATTGATAAAATCTACCTACTTTGTTTTTAAAACCTGTTTATTAAATTTAAATTAACGTAAAATTGGTTAAAACTTATTTTTAGAAATCCCCTCCGAAGAAAACTGCAGAACTTCGGGTAGGTGATCCGGTATTTAACCTGGAGATTGCGTATGATCCTGAGGAAGTAATTTCCGTGGAGCGTGATATGACGAAGGAACAGGCTTTTAAAGCCCTCGAGGACCATTGGACCGGGGGTGACGTTCGCAGAAAAAATCGATGCAAAGAATTAAGGTTTTATTTCTTTTACTTAATTCGACATTAATAATTACAAGCTGTAGTACTTTTCAATAAACTTACCCGACAATGGATCTTGCATCTGTCCCGTGCTAAGTTTGAATCTAAGTACGGGCCACTGTCAAACTGTGAATCCTGTTTCTAGGTTTATTTGGAAGCTTTAATATATCTTGAGATTATAATATTAACTTCTTTAATGTTATTTATTGATAGAATTTTAAACATCTTATCTATATGAGATACTTAGTTCCACATATAACATTTTATTTTTGATTTACGCAACGTAGTTTTATTTACTACGACCAAATTTATTTTTTTAAAATGAATTATAATGAGAAAAACTTCAAATTATTTATTGATATCTTTACTATTAAACTCCACAATTGTCTAAGTTAAAACAGTATTCATTGTCATATTTTCTATTTATATGTTTATATGTTGCAGGAGGAACTTTCGGGACAAATTTCTTGAAACTCCCGGAGTGTGTTCATCTGATATGTCACCAAAAAAGGTTAGTCTCGGGTTCGTCTCATTATCTCGAAATAGCATCATGTTATCTCTCACCAATGCAAGATTAGTTCCCCACCGCTTTTGTTAACCATTGTTATCAAATACTATTATTACTTTCCTTTATGTATTCAAATAATCTCTAAAACTTTTTGATTTTTTTATCGTTATTTATCTCATACGATATTCCTTTCCTACTTCTTAATTGTTTTTCCAATAACTCAATGGACTTTTATTACCTAATAAATCAACGACTTTTTTTAAATTCAACTTTAATTATAATTTACATTTCACTTCCAAATAAAATCGTATGGAAAATACATTTTACACACAAACAATTGTACCAGAGCCTTTTTGTGCGCATTTTAAGAAAAATCTTATTTAATGTAAATAATTTTTACATTATGTATTACATAATGTAATACATAATGTAAAAATGTTTTAAAGGTATTATTGAAAGTGGTAATAAAAGTTTTAGTACAAATCGTTTAATGCAGAAATTTGAATTTTAACATAGTAATAAACCATATTAACGCGTATTTGGCGCTCAAAAATATTTATATCAAAATTTTATAGTGGAGGAGGAGAAGGGATAAATTAGCCGTATTTTCTCTTTAAACATGATATATTGTAAAGGATTCCAAAACTATTTTGTATGAAATAATTCAGGAGATATTGTTGAAAATGTTCTTAAATTACCCCACGTCCCACAATCCCCAAAATCCTTAAAGTAATGAAATTTCTTTTAAAAAATCGACTTCAAAAAACAGGAACTAAAAAGTAAAAATTAAAAAAATCAAAATAAGTACCTACTTACTCGCAATAAATAACTTACTTATTTTCGAAGTCGGTGCTAGCACTGTCAGCCAATTTAGACCAATTTATAGTTTAATTTAATTTATAATGTAAATTTAATACCTTAACATCTAATGTACTCACGATACGAAATATATGCCTAAAGGAAGTATTTATAATATAAAATTTTATATTTGTTTATGTTATTCGGCGGTTCTAGCACCGACTTCAAAAATAAGTAATTTAGTGATTTATTGCGAATACGTTGTATCTATTTTGAGTTTTTTATTTTTTACTTTTTAATACTTTTATTTTGAAGTTGTTTTTTTAAAATATATTATATTTTAAAAATGTTAGTGATTAATATTACTAATCATGACACTGTAGCCAACATTCGATTATTAATATTATATAATAATTAAAAGTCTTTGGCAAAAGTTAGTATATAAATAATTTCCTCTTTGTCTAAAGTTGGTTATAAACAACACACAGAAACGAAGCAAAAGTAGGTGTTAGCTCTTAGCCGTTGAGGAGTTCCGTTCTCCATATCTGAAATCTATTATATTATATAATAATTAAAAGTCTTTGGCAAAAGTTAGTATATAAATAATTTCCTCTTTGTCTAAAGTTGGTTATAAACAACACACAGAAACGAAGCAAAAGTAGGTGTTAGCTCTTAGCCGTTGAGGAGTTCCGTTCTCCATATCTGAAATCTAATATCAGATTTTGTAAAGTAATAACTTACGTAACAACTAACTAGTAGCAAATATATTTAGTCACGGTCGATTTACTGCCATTCGTTAAGGAATTGCATTATTATTCGTCTTCAGAACTCATGATCAGACCTTGATCTGGCCGTTAGTGCAGTTATTTTGTCAAGTAAAATCTATCAGTAGTAAATATCTTGAATTAGGCTTGATTTACTCCCATCTGATAAGAAGTTACATTGTTCATCTCAAGAACGCATGATTAGACTATGACATGGTCGATGATGTAGCTATTTAACAAAATATCAGTACAAATATTTGGAATCACGTTTAATTTACAACCATCCGTTAAGGAGTTCCATTGTTCATCTTCAAAACTTATTACCAGACTCCGATCTGGTAAGTGGTGTAGTTATTTTGTGTATAAAAGAATTTAAAAAGAATTTTTTTATTATAAAGAAATAAGTAGGTCAGAGAGTATATATGTAGAAATAAAAAATAATTAAGGCTAATTGCGTGTTACATTAGAAAAGAAACGTGTGCTCCTCTAGCCATTCTCTTCTTTACTTTTCAAAATCATATGTTGGATTTTTTTTCAACTTCACCTGTGAATAAATTTGTTTAATAAAAATTAATTTGAAACACGTGATATCTATTTTAGTTCATAGATTTTACTCGTTTTTTTCAAATTACCTACCTGAAGATGTTGTCATTCAATGAAACCTAGGCAAGAGTTAAGTAGTAAGAGTGTTAAAAAGTGGATAAGAGTTTAGATATAGTACAAAATAATACTATGTCACATAGTTCCATTTAGTTGTGTATAAAAATGAGGTTATAATAAATTTATTCAAAATTAACGACAAATATTTTCAATACACGTAGATTAAATTATGAATACTTTAAACAGGAAACACATAAGAAAAAGAAGCAAGCTGATAAGTCAAAGATTATCCTGGCTGAATCGGTCAAAGATGTCATCCTATGTGAGTATATAATCATAATCATAAATTATTTCACCCTCTTCCTTTCTGCTTTCACGTTATTTGTAAAAATAAATTACTGGTAAAATGTTCAATATATTCAAAAACAGGTACGTATTTCATATTTCCCTTGGTAGTATTAAATGTTGTCTGGTAGGGTTCGATCAAAATCTCATAGTTTATTAAAAAATAAATATTCTATGCTACAAGTGTGAAATTGTCTGTATCATACATAATATCTAATAATTCTGATAACTTTTTCATCTATCTGCCGACCCACAACTTTTTATAATTACTTGTAACACTTCACAGATTCATCAAGTGACAATAGTATACGGATGTCTTCCAAGAATCACGGCCGTGATCTTCAAAACAACGCGAAGCTATTTACAAATATAGAAGGTGGATATTTCAATTTCTTTCATTGGAGAAAAATACTACATTTCGGTTGTCTCCGTATTTAAATTTTACTATTTTATTAAATTCATACAATTAGCATAAGATGAATACAGCTCTGTACCACATTTGAAAAAATAATTCCATTTCCTTATTTTCTAAATTATTATTACTTTTATATTACTTCACATATATCGTAAATGCACGTTGGATTCTCATATCCAGGATACCTCATCATTATCAAATTCAGAATTATTTAAAGAGAAACTATTTCGACTTTTCTTTAATCAACAATCATTAATTAATAAATTTTATTAAAAAATATTCTTAATATTCACATTTCGGTTTATGTTCATTGACTATTGCAGCAATTTACATGTTTAATAAAATTTAAAACATATTTTGGATTCGCGGGAAGAAAACTCCGAAGTAGTCTATTATTTATACAGATTTAACTATAAAGCAGGTAGCTATAAATAATAAACTACCTACACAATTTTAATAATTTTTTTAAATTTTTCACAAAACTGCCTTTCAGATTCGAATATACCAAGATTTATAAATTGCCCAACCATCTGGACAGATCAATTTAAACCCATGGATTTCATAGATGAAATCACAATTACAAGGGAAAAAACGTAAGACCATTTTCAATATATTTTTGACACAAATAACATTATTTCAGAAAACATTTCGTATTTTAGAAAAATTACAAAGATGTTGCCTATATAATTTATGTGTCACATTTACATCTTGATAGTTAACTTATTTAACTTAATTTCAATTTTACACTCACCCAGATTTCTCGTTCATAAAGTATTAATTTTTTTGTTTAATACCCATATATGTTGAGAAATTAAAATGAAGATGAATATTCGAATTTAAGTTTCAGTTCATTGTCTTAAATTTTATGTTCATAGTCTTTTTTGTAATTGTTCTAGTGTAATTAATAGTTCCTGTTGTATTATTAACTGTACATTTGACGACATAAAAATAGACTAAATATTTTAAATGCAGAAGCAAGTTTTAACTGCTTATTGCGCAAACGCCATTGAAACGTTTGGCAGTTATAATGTTAAAACAATTCACTATCATATAGTTGTTATCTTGCTAGTAGGGTTTTAAATCAGTGGCGAAGACAAATCAACAAGCGGTGCCGATACATAAATGACACAATAAATGGCTCCCCTAGGGCGAGTCATATATTATAATGGAAAATAAAAAGACTTTAGTATCTAACTCTGCTGACTTCAGACAGAATACTATGAGACTGGGATTTGAACTTCCGTAACTAGACCGCTTTTCTCTGAATAAGAATGCAATTATCGAAAAAAATTAACGTAAGCATAAAACATACCAGCCTCCAATGGATAACGAGTATGCTTCTAATAATTGTATATATAATTTAAGTTATACTATTATGATTTACACTAAATATTTAAAAATAATAAATTCAAAATTATACCAAATTTAAGCAAACTAATAACAATATTTTCCATGATATAAAAAGTCCTCGACATTGACAAAACTCGAATTAATTAAAGTTTAATTAAGATGGAAATATATGGATTTAAATTATTCCATTCAATTTGTTGGACTTTTTGTTACTAAAATCATTTTAGATATTATGAACTAAATTGTAACGTTATGCCTAATTACATAATTATCAGAAATTTTACTTTAAAACATTTGTAAAGCATAATGACGAGACGTTAAAATAAATATTTTCAGGTTATTACTAACACCAGAACTAGAACTGGGTATGCGTGAGGCACGTCGGGAAGCCGTGGAGCAATACGAGGCTGAACAGACTGAATTCAATAGGAAAAACCTCGAGCTGCTAAAGAATCAGAAAAACAGGCTCAATCTTATAGCGAGAACTTTTGTTGGTGAGTGATTGAAGAATTCAGTGATCTTTTTGTATCGTTTGAGTTTTTATCGCGGTCACGTTTGAAACCGCATAATTTGCAAAAAAGGGTAGTCATCTCTTAATGTGATAGCTATAAATAATAAACAACCAAGAAAAAAAGCTTTCAACTCACATTATCTGATTACACTCTTCATAACATACAACAAGAGACAAGTTCATTAAATATAATATTTATTTCTTATGTCAAATAAAGCAAGCATTATTTATATTTATTAGAAGCGAATTCTTTGACTCCTTTTTGCTCTAATTTTAAAAAGATTACTAACAACATCAGGAATCAGCTTTATACATTTAATTCTTTGAAAACTAACCTATATTCATAAATGGATAAAAATGTCATTAGCTGAGGATTTCTTAATAATAGACGTAATTTTATTTTTTGCCTTTTTCAAATAGCATCATAGAATCTCGTTTCCTCTCTACCCTCTTGCGATATTATTTTTAAACACTATTATTGAACAAAAATTTGGATTATATTTTAGAAATATATTTTTTATAGTTTCAGAGGGTTTTTGAAATAACAAAATATATACATTTATTGAAGACATATTTCGTATTAAGATTTCTACATGTACCATTTGAAAACATCATCCAAGAAATTTTATTAATTACCCATTAAAACGTGAACAAGCGAGTTGGATTGAAAGTAAAGGTGATCAGAAGTAATTAAAGGTAATGATGCCGATAACAGCAATGCTGTTATAAAGAAAATAATGAAATATATAAACTTTTCATTAATTTTCAAATGAAAACAAATCATTGAAATTTCTATTATAAATCGCAAATTCAACCAGAAATATTTAACGCCAAATCAAGATAATGGAAAATATTTTAAATTACATTTTGATTGGATTAGATAAATAAATTTAAGAATTCTGTTACCGTACATATTTGACATTAAATTTTGTAAAAAATACATATCATTAATAATTAGCATATTAAATGTATTCAATGTAGTACAAAATGATTTTTTTAAATTCATTTGTCTTGAGCGAAAAAATTTAAACTTACGAGTATTTCAAGGAGAAACACGTGTTAATCGAGAAATTCACAAAAAATGTCCCCAATCATATATAATATTTTTAAAGATGAAATTATAAATAAAAAAACAGCATTACAAGGGTATAGGTAATCCACCGGAAAAATATAGTGATAAATCAAAATCTCATAGTTTATTAAAAAATACAATAAAATATTTTATTACGTAATTAAAATTAAAATAACGAGTGTTCATTCATAATATATATACATATATATATATATATATATATATATATATATATATATATACATATATATATATATATATATGTATATATATATATATATATATAATTTGTGTGTGTGTGAAAACTTAGTCCATATACATAAAAATATTACTAAATTTAAGAAAACTAGTGACAACATAATGTAAACATTAGAGTTAAAAATAAAATAGCTGTGCCCACCACTAGGCTCCATAAAATTAGCAAATAATTACGCATGAACTGTATACAATTCTATAACAAAATCCCTAGCAATGTTTTAGAAACATCTATCAATAAATTTAAAATTTACCTAAAACCTAAACTTGTTGCAAAATCCCATTAAAATGTAAAGGATTATCTAAACGATAATTTAAATAATAATTAATAGGAATAAATTGTTCAAGTCTACTTAGTGTTAAGTAAATTTGTGAAACGTCTATCACCAAAAAAAAATCATCCGCTAAGTTAGTAGTGGGCTCTTCTCAGACGAGGGCGTTATTGGAATCCTTGTCACTTTAATTTATAATGTGTAAAATTGACCCCCGGAAGAACCTATTTGTGAAATATAAAATAAACATAACAACTAAACAAAGGTATTCAAATATTATAAATTATATTATAATTATTTCTATGGTAGTGTAAATACGAATAGTTTAAAAGGTAAACACTCAGATGTCCATACATGCTCAAATACATTTAGGAGCAATCGTAATGAAAGTTCTACTCGTACTTAATATGTTTGTTTAATTTAATTTTTTCTCCTTATTTGCCGCTGAGTTAAGTATAAATGGAACTTGTTCATTAAGTATTTGAAACAAAATTATTTCTAAATATACGATATTGGACCGTTATTTACTATTTTAACTATAATTGTTTGCAAATATTGCAAATAAATGTTAAAAATCCTTTATTATCGCAAAATAACAAATATTAAAGTCTGTTACATAATATAAATGTAAGAAACATTACATATTACACTTTATTTACATTTTATTTAGACAAAAATTGGAACCAGGAGGTAACAGAAAGTCTCGACCAACGCGATCAAGCCATCGTAGAAATGGCTGAAGAACATACAAAGATGGCAGCTGCCTTAAAGGAAGCCAAGAAACGGAGAAAGTGATTATTCTCTTATTTAGTATTGTATTTTTTACGAAAGTTGTAGTCAATTATCGATAATATAGGAAATTTTACCATCGCTTTTAATATGCCACACATCGAGGTAAGAATTATTTTCCGTTATAATTGAATTTTTTTCAATATATTTATTTGGGAAAAATTCGCTTCCGCCATTACTTAATGTTTATGTTTATATACCCATTAATATCAATGTTATGATATTGTTTAACAAATAAAATAATGTTTAAAGAGGTGCCTTTATTTCCTTGACCGACTTTTTCAAAATATTATGTCAAAATGTAGTTACGTGTATGCAAGACGTATTATCAACAGCGTTTTGTAAAAATGTTAACTTCTTGCTTAGTGTGAGGTTAAATTAAAGGTGTAAGTTTGAATACAGCCACAATAATCTTCTAAAAACGTATTAAATACATATATTTACAATATGTAAAGTACATATAGTAAATATGTACTTTACATATATACAATATGTAAAGTACATATCTCAAAAATTCCTACTGCCTATGTAAACAAATTTCGGAAAAGTGTAAAATATTTCAACAATTTTTTTTAAAGAACACTGCCATTTTCCTAATAAAAAACACGAAAATAATGAATTTGAAATTATTTTTCAATTACTATAACGTAGAAAAATAATTATCAAGTAATTATTAGTAAATTTCTTGACAACATCTTAGACATTGTACATATCGACCTTCAATGTCATGCATAGTGCTTGGACATACATCAAAAATAATTAGAACATGAAATAAGTTTTACGAACTTAGACATATAGCAAGATGCCGGTACATACTTTGAATATATGACAATTGTCGTAACGTTATGTTACCAGAGATAAGAAAAAATTGGCAAAAAATGCCCTACTATTTCATTATCTACTATTTCATAGATGTGAATGTAAAACGCCAAAAATGTTGATAAAGCATTTCTCTAGTAGGTCAAATATAGTATCGATTGAAATAAACTTAATCCCTGAAATTATTTAAGTAATAGTGGTCTGAAAATACTTCTGTTGAAATATGTCTTCTGTTAAATGATAAATAGGTTAAAGTGTAAGTGTAGCTCAGCTATTAAATTAATTTAGAGAAGAAATAAACCACAATATGGATATGAAAGATTTATTGATATTGTATATTAGGAATTAGTAATTAGCGAGTATTGGGAAAAGTAACAATCGAGTTATATGGCATACTGTTATTGTTGACTCCCGGCCCGTAGTTGGAAATACCAGTTTCTTGAAGACAGATAGATAAAATAGATTTTACTAAAGAAAATGACGAAGGTCAAGATGATGAAGAAATACTTGTGCACTAAAGTTGAGTTGATGAAAATTTATATTCAATTTTTAAAATTGATGTACAATATTAATAAACCTACCGAGAAAAAGTACGCAGGATGTGATTCTTTTATGTTATAATCACACCATCACTGCTTGAAGTGCTTGAAGAGGAACAGAATACTTATAAGTTCATCAGTAACTTTTGATTCGAAATTTTTAACTAGTTTGTTTTATATGAAAGTTTAATATGGACTTAGAAGTAAAAATACATTTTATTAATTTATTCCCATTAAGAAGACATGACACACCAAGTATGAAATAAAAAAAATCCCTCTATTACAATCCTGGATATTAAAAAATTTTATTTTAAACAAAAAGATTAATAAATTTGTGGATAAACTATTAATTTGATTCAATACTTATGGCTTAGAAAAATACCTGACTCAGAATGCTCGGTGTATGATACCTATCCTCTTTTGATCCAGAAAAAACTGATAAAATTTCAGAGCATAGTATCACGTAAATCGCATGTTTTATAGGTTATAGTGGATACAAAAAACTTTTAGAAATTTGGAATAAGAAATTGAACTTTGGAAATCATAATCTCTTAAAATGAGCATTGAATGTAAATAAAGTCACCACACTACATAGTTTTTTTTTATACGTCAATATGTACTAAACTTGGTTATTTGGAAATTATAGAGTACGGTATCGACAAAATATTATAATTATGGGTAACATATCATTTTTACCAGATGTATTTATCTGTATTTTCCTTAGATAAATATTATTGAGAATTATAATATTAAGTTATAATAATATTAATTTAAATATTACATTAATATTATTGTCATAAAACTATTTATGACTATAATATTACTGAACCAGAGGTTACGTTTGATTATTACTCTATACGATACTGCCGCAAATATGTCAACAATTGCATGGATATTTCAATATTATAATAAATCAGTGTAGTTACATAGAGCTTTACAAATACAAAAAAAACACTGATTCCATGTTTTGAACTTGTATGTTCATTCAGATTTTCTGTATTTTTTTTTTGTTAAGATATTTTTTAAATAATTAAAATTCCATGCATTCATAACTCGTTTTTTAAATATTGTGAAAGGAAATGGAATTTACTATCTGTTAAATTAATACTCGTAGTCATTTATTATAACTAATTAACTAATCAATTAAATAACGACCTAATTGCAGGAGAGAAATTGGATTAGTGAAAAAAAAAACATGACAATGGTGGAATTTTGATATGACTTGTCGAGCTACTTTTGAAAATGTAAATTGACATAGAATATAGGAACTGAAAATCGAAATCAGTTTTTTATAGTTTAGAGTTTTATATTCACATATAAGATCAACAAGGTAGGAATCGGAATGTAATTCGATATCATAAGCAAAAAGGAAATGTACCTATACAAAAAAAATTAAAAAATCATTTTATTTCTATTCAAATGAGATTCGATCAAAACTCAAAACTCTGGTCATATTTTCCGATAAATATAAAGCGAATTAATATACGCTATGTACATCTGGACGCCTTCTAATTTCATTACACAACATCCAATATGGTTGAAACTATCAAGTACCTTTAAAATCAACCAATGGTAATGACACATATAAAGGTTTAGAAAAAGTAGACTTTAGTTTTGAAGCGAGAACTAAGGCAGTACTTTATCAAATGTAGAAATCGACGAAATATGAGACTAGTCCAGAAAGCGTATACTGCATGAATTCTGTTCTGCGACATGTACTTGTATACAACACCAAAAGGACAACGAGGGCGGGAGAGCTACATATAAAACAGAATACTGCGACAGGGAGGTTCAAAGAATTTTACATTCGGTTACGTAACGTATTTTGAAAATAATTGAAATGTCACCTAAGCCTAAGAAAAGTCGCCTAAAGTTCTGTTTCAGCAAGAATGATATAAGAGATAGAAGTAAATTGTATTAGGGTTACTACCATACATAATATTCCAAGAACACTAATTTGCTATTCTATGTCTACATTACTCCTGAGATCATACTTTACCGTATATTCACGGTTATATATAGATGAATATAGAATACCACTCAAATGATAAAGTTCGAAAATAATATACGGGTAATATATAGAAAAAGAACATATTTCCTAAATAATTTAAAAAAAAACAATTATTCTGGTTATAAAATTGCCGTATACTTTTTACACGTAGACCTTATGAACCATTGTAAACGTCAGCGTCACTGAATGGTTGGCAAATTATGGTGGGGTCAGATATGTGTACGTATAAGGAAAATCATATGTTAAAATGGTCAATTATTAAGACTAAAATGACAAGAAAGTTAAGAAATTAATAAATCATATGTATCGAAATAAACATTAATCTCTTAATTTTCTTGCCGGCTTTTTAGAAGTTCCACTTTCTTCATATACTATGAACATTGTATTAGTAGCCTTTATAGTTATATGTATATGGTACTATACTATATGCATATGGCTCTAAAATTGAGATATAGCCATGAGATTCAAAATCATAGACAGAACTATGATTTTGATACTCATGGGCTTTTCAGGCGATCGATAGCGGAATTCCATTACAATAATTACACTTATCTGCACTTCGTCCCGATCTTATATTCCACTAGCCAAACATTTTTTATTAGAATTATATTTAGTACAAAATAAAGAGAATAATCGCGGATCACGCGAGAAAAGCTTAATTACGAGAATATTTATACTATTGTGGTAGCCGTACTTGGTTTATGTCCGTATACACCACAGTCGGTCAGTAAATTCAGTTGGGTTCTCAATTAGAAATATATTTCGTATGTATCACATACCGACTGACAGTCGACTCAGACCGACAGTCAACTTTGTATGATCCATTCCTTGATTTTCCATTCATGTGTTTTTGCTGATCTACGTAACAAATATGGTGGATTTGGGCGATCCAATTGATGGGGCTAATATATGAATTTTTAAGAAAGAAGAAATTTTTTTTAAATAATATTAATAATTATATTTTCATCCCTAATCATTAAAATTAACGAGATTATAACGAGAATTAGATAGGTAGTTTAAAACAAAATATCTTTCGATTTTTATCAAAATATTTTACTCGAAAACCAGGTATTTAATAAAGTTGAAACTTTACATATTGGTACTGAACCTCGATGAATAAAACATCAAAATAAAAAATATTGGCTTTGAGGTTAAATATGTCTGTACCATAGAAATTGATCAATTGCTAATTTAAACTTGTTAGTAATATTAGTGCACTGTTAAATATAAATAAATTTTAGGGAAAATATTATTTCATTTATTTCATTTTTAATTAAATAAAAGCTATTAAGCCGCCACAATTACCGCTCATTATGTTATATACAAGAATAGGAATTATACAATAATAATAAATCCTGCAATTATTTTTTCCACCATTCTATCGTCACTAATATCTCTAAAATCAATCTAGCATGTAGAAAAATTGTTTTTAATTTTCTTGAAGATTAAAATATTTAGAATTGAAAATATATCAAGGAAATTCATGAATACGAAGGTGGATGTTTCAAAACAAAATAATGCAGAAAAAATACAGATTACTTCTTGCTGTGAGGGCATGTGTCTAAAAGTATGTACTTGTGTACTCTTTAGACATTTTCATAGGATTGTTAAAATAGAACGGAGTGTCCGATTACCTTGGCATTGTTCTATTTCATAATTCTCGATAGCACTTACCTAACCAAAGCATACACTTTAAAGTTTAGACCTATGTTCTACAAAAGCCTGCAAAAGTCTTGGGATTTAGGGTTCGAACTAAATAAATACAATTCGGACTCTTCATTTTTGTAAAAACAGGATAAGTATTGAATAAAATTAGTAGAGCATTTTCGGAGCCAAAAATATATTTTCAATCTCTGGCAGACTGCTTGCGGTAGAGAAAGATGGCTGCGGAAGATGCCTGCGTTAATGCTGTTGCTACAATTACGTTGTTTGACAAGTCAGATTCTAGAAGTTATCTTTTCCTGTTAAGACTCCGCATAAGGGAAATGCTCCAATCATATTTGCGACATAATACGAGGTTGATTCATTTATATTAAATTATGGCCATATCTCACCTTTATTAATCTTATTCACGTATTGTCTTAATTTGGTGAAAGTAATTGTTAGAGCAGATCGTCCATTTTTTGCCAGGTCGCCCATTTTTTTAAGTATACCTTTGTGTTACAATATTGAAATAGTTACATTGACTTCCAAATAATTGATTTCAAGAGCTGGAACCAGACCAGATTGTACTGATTGGTTTCTCTAATGGGGAAAAGTAATTTATAAATTAATTTTTGACGTAAAACTTCTTTGAACGCTATAAGAGTAAAATATTAAAGTCAAATGAAGACAACTATTTTATACAATGTTTTGTTGTAACGTCTTAATGTAACAAATCTATCGCAAAAAATATGGAAAATAGATGCTTAGCTAACAACCGAGAGAGATAGATGAATACTGTAGAATAAGATAAGCATACATGTGCGAAAAGAAAAACAAAAATGACAATCACTACTGCTTTTGTACGTTATAATAATAATAATAAAAATATAATTTATTTGTGGATATAAAATACAACAGGTAAAGTAATAAACATGTACATAAATTTTCTTAGGGCTAATGACAAAATTAAAGTTAAAAATTAAGTTACACGTCTTAACCTAAATTTTATTCAATATTTGATCCACAAAAAGGTTACTAGCTCGGCTTGTGCAGTTATGCTATAAGCAAAACCGACACGGCCGGTTTACAGCTAGCACCTGTTGATATACATACATATACAAACAAATACTCATATATACATATACACACATATACATATACAGTTTACACGCATACACGCACACATACACAATATATAATAATATTAATAATTATTTTTAATACAGGTATTATATACAGACATATAACTACTTACACATTATTACCCAAAGAGAAAATATAACAGAAAGAAAATATAATTTAGATGAAATGATTTCGAAGATAGAAGCCGATATTTTCCGTTTATTCCGTTTGCATTTGCTGGGTCAAAAGCCACTTCGGATGGACCTTTTAAAAGTAGTCATGGATAAAGCAGTTTTTAGGGGCGGAGGGAGGTCATTTCAAATTTTAGTTGCGGCAAATTTGAAACTACCCCGATAACCAGTTGTGCGATGTTCCGGGACTAAGAGAAGTCGGTCTCTGGCGCGCGCCACGTGGCTATGAGCACTGCCGGATCAGTTTAATATGTCGTAGAGATATTTCGGCTCTTTTGCTGTGAAAAGTCTACACAAAAAACAAAGAGTGTGATAACTGCGACGATTGTGCATTCGGAGCATTCCATGCTCATTTAACTACGGTGATACACGGGATCGCCGCGGGATGCCGAAACAAAAACGCGCGCATGCATTTTGTATTCTTTGGATTGAATTGGCTGTTTTTGAAAGTAAACGCGGGCCGTATACGATATCACCATAATCGATTACTGAAAGAATGAGGCTTTCAACTAGAATTTTCCTAACGGGAACAGAGAGATAAGTATCTGTATAGCGTTTTGAGACACATAAAGCAACATTTAATTTTTGTGGTTATGTGTTCATGAAATCTCAGCTGTAAGTCCATTATAATGCCTAGATATTTGGCGTGTTCCACCATAGGAATGGACTGCCCGTTTATGGCGAGCTTCAGTCTTCCTGATCTTGCTACCTGAGCCCTACTTCTCGTAATTAGAAAACAGGATTTGGAAGGAAGGAAGATTTATACATGTCAAAATGTTACATGTGTTTTGTACGTTATGTGTACCAAAAATAAGCAATCAAAATTTTGTTAATTTGTTGCATCTGATTAATCGATACTATTAATTAAATTTCTGCATAAAAGTTTATATATATGAACTATGATTCTAAAATAGCAACAACGAAATCTAGAACTACAATAGATGATATTTTGTTCGGTAAATGGAAAGTATGGAGTCACCGTCCGTTACGTGTTTTAATTATAATTTACCAACACAAACATTGCCAGATAATACTGTAAATATCGAGAAAATAAATTTAAAAAATATAACTTAAATTTTGTCTACATTTTTCAATTTCCATTTTTCAATTTCCAATTGTCTAGATTTTGATTTAAAAGCACAATGTGAGTTTTGTAACCACTACGTTGATTTATAAATAATCGTGATTTTATTTTATTTTCCGTGAAATTTCGTCGCTTATATTAATAACAAAATACAACAACCGAATTCATATCATGAGAATTCAGTTGTTGTATTTTGTTTTATTAGAATAGGAGAAGTAACGTCAAATTTTTTTCTCGCAACTAAAAATTTTTGTAACAATTTTATTATCACTTTTTGTGTAATATACATTAAAGTTTCTTTCACTAGATATATTAATTTTAAAATTTTATTTTCAAAAAAGTACAGGTATTTCATATTTCCTTATTTCAAATTTCATACTATTATATATACATATATATATATATATATATATATATATATATATATATATATAAATATATATATATATATATATCAAAATATATCCATCATTGTTGCACCTCTATATCTCTATTATATACCTCTTATCGAAAAACCATCTATTTATAAAAAATGTGATATCAACATATCTTCATATCATTATTTATAATTGGTCGATATATTTTTATGTAAAGCGAGAAATAAGATGTTTATTTGTGAAAAAAAACACATTCTTGAAGCAAATGATTAATCCAAACGGCAAATTACTTCTAATATTTTGCAACAGACAAAAGGCACCAGTTTGAATAAATAATCTTTGGATTTGGATTACATTGAACCGAGAAATATATGTAACGTAATCTTGAAAAATTAAGCAACTTTCTTGAGAATAATAATATTTCGATAATAACGTTAATAAAAAATATAGAATATTTTTATTTAAATATAAGCGTAATATAAAGAGCGTAAATTGTGACCGGTTAATTATGAACATACTAAATATATGGTTAAATATGAACATATTTAACAAAAATCAAAACTATCGAAATGGCAGAAAATGATTAATAATATAAACGCACCCGAGTATAAATAAAAAAATATTTATTATTATTCATATCTCCAAAACTCACTCTTTGTTTTTGTGTTCCATGAATTGAAAACCCATAATTAACATTATTCTTGTCATTGAACTTCAATCATATAGTTTCAGCATTAATAAATCTATGCTCAAATATATATTCCATAGAGTCTACTATTTTTCATGACTCTTTCAATATTGTTATATTATTTTTCTTCCTTTTCATCATTGCAAAAAAACTGTAATCTCCCAAAACAAAAAAATATTTAAGTGAGAAAAATACGCAGATTTAATAAATGTAGATAAAATACCATAATATTTATGCAAACGTAACCTACACCATTCTACGCTTCTAAAGACTTAGTAATAGTGATTGTGAAAGCAAACAGTTGTAGAGAGTAAATCCACTATATACACTTATCGTCTTAAATTACCTACCTTATAAATGAACAAAGATTCTTTAAGGAAACGTTCCCATTTTATCTGGGATTAAGTTAAGGGAAGCGTTTTCTCAGACCTTGCAGCATCTTATATTACTTGTGGACAATACTGACTGGCTCTTAGCTTTCGCGTAAGAATTATTACGCGTTTTATATTTAATATTATAGAGTATGGTTGTTTTATTAGTATGTAGTTGTTTTCAATTAAATTCATAAAGTTTCGTCCTTTAATATAAATAGAATTATTTTAAATATGGTAAAAGTGTTGTCCATTTTCTTCATTCAAACACTTCTCGGAATCATATTGTGTAAGTTTTAAATAAAAGATAACGGGGATCTCCTTAAAAATCAAAATTTGGTCTGGTAAAGAAAGTAAAATGTCTGAAAGCCTTTATTTGCTGAAATGTCAGTGACCAGTTTTTTGTTAGAATAATGTAAAATATGCTCATTTTCCTATTGGTCTTGAAGTTTTCAAATTAGTTTCGAGAAACGTACACCATATTCATATTCAACTTAAAAACAATATTTTAAAAGACCAAAATTCAATATTATGTGAATATTTCTTTTCTTCCTATTTTTTTATATAATTCAATAAATCTAACAGACTGACTTATTCAAATAATCTAAGAGGAGCGTCTAATGTAGTAAAGCTAAAATATATCGTAATTCTCTACAGAACCACCCAGAAAATTCCCGTAAGATTGTTTGTGGGGAACCGCGGTATAATAAAATGATTTATATATTTGTGTATATATATATATATATATATACATATACATATATATATATATATATATATATATATATATATATATATATATATATTCGAGACGAAAATACGACATTCTAGTGTCCATGTCTGTACCCGAGACAACAATACAGGTTTAAATATTGCGCTTAAGAAAATATTCAGTTTTTTGAACACTTAACTTAAGGCAATATCACATTTATATTATAAACGAACATAATACACAGCATTTTTGATCACAAAGATCAGCTCAGTATCAGAAACAGTGAGTATTATCAGTATCGAAACTCGAACTCTAATATAATTTCAACCATACAAATATTATGCTGGAAAAAAAATATTAACGTCAGTGAAAATTTTAATAGTACTGTTATATTAGTCACAATTTTTACAACAACCGGTAAACGTTGCTCCTATTAATTTCTTTACTTATTTAGCCCAGTAATGCTTATATATTTCATGACATGTCAAGTTGTTAAATAAATTTTTATTACAAAAAAATCCCATTGTTCAGCAAAGGCCTCTCCTATTTACTCTTCTAATTCTATTATTTTTTGTTGTTCTTCATACTTAAATTTTTCTTTAAATACTTTTTTCAAAATGAGAGGTTGTAGAAGAAGCTTGCTTGCTTGCAGCTTAAGAAATTTTAGCATGGTTTTGTTGTTTATATCGTTACTAAGTTATGTAAATAGATATGGTATTGCGCGGGTTGCATAAGGGCATGAAGGGGCACCCCTTCATTGTTATTTCTGTTTAACTTGCTTCTTATCTTGGTTTTTTCTTCTTTATTGGGCCTGTGTTTCTTTCGTGTACCATATGTTGCTTTTCTTTCACTTTTATTTATTTTATATATATTATTTCCCTAATATTTCTATATGAGAAAATCGGTGGCAGTTATTGTACGTATTATTGCTGTGTGTAATATTCGATTACCTTTTTTGGTGGGATTCCCCGGTGTGACCTTTTCAACATGTTTTTTTTTCATTCAATATAGGATTTTATCTTATTTGATTAATGCACTTTTCCACATTTTCTGTCTTTTTAACTGTTTTTGTATTTTTGTCTTCCTTTACTTTACATGTATTCTAAGATTCTATAAGTTTATTTTATTTTATTTTTTATTTCAATTTTTACTCGGGAGCCAAAAGTATACTGTGTGTTAATTGCAACAAATGTTACAATGTTATTATATTATAAAAACATACTTTTTTTTGTTGGTCTTTAAAAATACAATTGACGATGTTACATACATTTTCTTTGTGAAGTATAAAAAACGTCAAACACTCCTCTGAGGCGTGTGCCATGCCATTCTAAATTTTTAACTAGGTATGTATCGTATGTAAAAAAATCGCGAAATCGATATTTAGTAATCGAATAGTATAGTAGAATAGAAAACTGTTTTAGTTCACTTGAATTAACAAGATTAAAGACATGCGGGGAATCAAATTATTTCACTCGCGCTTATAACATAAACACAAAGTACTGATAATATTTGTAAAAATAATTTCTTAAAATAAGTTATATTTCATGCAATAATTATTTTGTGAATACAAAATACTTCGTTTTCACCTCAGGATTGTTTTATATATACTTTTGACCTTACTTGACTTTTGATCGATATGAAATTCATTACTTTTTATAACATTACTTTTATATTGAAATATTATTATTTACCTAATAAATATTTTTTCTGGTGTATTGGAATGATAATTGATTCTGAATGTGACTAAAAATCTAATCTGATTACAAGATCAAGAAGAATTTTTAGAACCATTCCAAAATCAACCAACCATGGCAAAATCATTATTAATTTTACACTTGTACGCTTTTCATTACATACTGAATAAGACAGTTAATGTATTCATAGTTCAAAATGTGTTTAATAAGTCTAAATCTACATTTTCCTTGTTATCCATCAATATTTACAAGGAGGCCTGACTATCAAAAGTGTTCCTTGAGCTCTTTTTATGTACTTCTTTATTACAAACATTGGAGAGAAATTAATAAAAAAAAACTTGAACTTTAAACATTTTATTACATCCCAAAGGGATAAAATTGTACACAATAATTGCAGTGTTTCTGCAAAACGGGTGAACAGGGAAAGAAAATTCATTTTAATTGGCATAAAACTAGACGGCGTGTTTTGTTTTGACAAATAAAGTCGACAGCTTTTGTTCCAGCACCTCATTACGTACAAAGATATGGCGCTGGTCGGAGAGGAGACGCCGCACTACTGTGGCTTTGTGAACGTCTACCGAGCATTATTAATTATAATTGGATATTTTTCTATATATTCCATGGAACTACTTGTAAAGTTAATGAGGCAGGCCGACAATCTTTGAAATAATTATTTGGTCCGAAACTTGAACTAAGTTGCTTATCTTGTCAATATTTCTTCTCTCAAATTAATATTTCAACGAAATATCTTCATTGGTTCTAGTCATTACTCAAATATTTAAAACTTAAATTCGTTTCACAAAATATAAAAATACAACTTTATTCCATAATGAGTTCCAGTATTTTCATTTGTAGCCGACTGTCACTTCCGGGTGACATTAAATCTTTTGAGAAAGTTTTTTAGGATCTCTCCAATACATGTAAAGCTGAGGTGAATTTTGTAAATATAGTTAAATAAATCTTTCAAAAATATTGGGAATAAATTATGAACACTTTTTTGATAAAGGGATCCGTTTTCTTTTTGATTAGAGCTTTGTTGCCCCACCAGCTAAACTATAATTACTGAATATCTGAAAACCATACACTATAGTAGTACATATAAAAAAATTAAAACAAAAATTATCATGCCTAAGAATTCTCTACTAATTTACAAGTAATTGTCGACCAACTTATGGTATATAGTTGATCTATTAAAAATTCATAGAAACTTCATATAAATGACTCAAATCAACTGCAAAGATAATTTTTGAAGTATATACTTACTTCTATATTTCTATATTATACTTACTACTATACTTCTTTAGGCGCGTTATGAAAAAATGATGAGAGTGAAATTTTAAGATTCGTCACACAAAAGTTATAGTATGAAGTTGCAGCGGTTGCAGTCTCGAAACAAATGCTATTGGCACCATCGTCGCCTCTGTTCACTGTTTTCATATTCATAGTATTTATCCACATGTTTCTAGTGTCTACATTCACACACGTGTTTTAGTTTCATATAAGTGCGATTTATATATGTGCTGATAAATTATATTCAGTATTGATTTAAATTCAATATTTTGATTAATATATTTACTATTCGTAAATATTAGTGAAAAAATTGTGTTTATAGACTTTTTCAAGTGCTCCGATATAATTGAGGTTATCTATCCGTATGTATTATTTAATGATGCTAAAGAAATATAACTTCTCACACGCGTACATAAGTACACGCACCTTTCTTTTATTATTTTAAAATATGTATTTATTATGTCCGCTAAAATATACTAGGCAACATATTTATGTTTTTAGTTGGTGAGAAATAACTTTATTTAAATAAGCACCATGTTTTTAGGCCCGTAAAAGTATAAAAGGTGATATAATTATGTTGTTAAAAATTTGTGTTTAATAGAAATACTATGCATCCTTAAATGTTTACAAGTGTCTAAATGTGAACATATTCTATCCTAGTGTGAGTTCTACTAGTATGTGATAAACTTTTTTACGTGAGGGAGTTTTTAATTTCGCTTTTATGCCATATTTCCGCATATTACGTGATGGTGAATAATAATAATAACGATTCATTCGTTTTCTCCTTGCTTTTGATGCTTTACATAATGTCAAATTGACAAATATGCCAATTACACCCAGTAAAAAATCTAGGGCTTTTAGATTATTTTTTTTAATCTCAATTAGCCGAGTAAAAGTACAGCGTCTCTTTGCTTAAAATTCAAACAACGATTCAATAAATAATAAGCTGCATTTATTATTTCTTCACCGAAGATGTATTCCCGTAAGTAAACCAGCAGTGCTGACTCGAAGAGCTTCCCTCACTTGATTCCCCCAAAACAATTTAAATCATTTTTTTCTTTTGTCTCAAGCATATGAAATAGTTTTTTTTGTCTTTTGCTTTTCATAACTTGATAAAATTGTTCTTTTACATTTACTTTATTAATTTTAGAGGAATTTGCAAATTTACTTCCATATATCGTATACTCGCAAAAACATAAAGACTGTGCGCAAGCACTACAAAGATAACTGTTGCGTTGATACAGTTGTTATTATAAAAGTTTTATTTTCTACTTTACTGCAAAAATATTTTCTTTGTAATAATAGACAATATTAATTAAAATCGCAATGACAGATAACGATATTTTAGGTTCTTCTTTTATTTTGATTCATTTCAATATCTTTTCAAATTATTTTCCTGCATTTTGTAATGAATTATATGTTACTTTATCTGAAAAAAATTGTTTTTCCTACAAGACGAAAGGAAAATATTGTATCTCAACCTGGACTAAACAGTTTTTTATCGACATTTCTCTTATAAAACATTTTCTCTGATACAAAACCCAGTATGAAAGAAAACTCTATGTCCGTTTCGATTCCTTTATAAAAGTTTTTAGTTATTTTTTTTATATAATCGAGGCTATGAAAAAAAATGACATGATAGAGATTAAAAGTGTGAACTTATAAATTTATGAGCATCCCTAGAGAAAATATAATAAAGTTTAATGCAACTTTATTTTAATGTTATCATGAAGAAGAAATGGGTATTTGTTGGTATATCATGATATGCATAAATTTCATAAATATGAGATATAAATTATGGAAGGATAGCTAAATATAGTAAAATGCCAAATTAGAGAAAAAAAAACAGTCTAATGTAATTTTGTGGATTTGTCACATAATTGTTTAATGATATAGTCAAATTGCGATGTTTCAAAAAAAATTTGACAGTGTAATGTTGTATTCCTAAAATGAAAAAAATATATATATATCAATAATAAAGTAGAACTCGAATTACGAGGATTCCATGCATATTTTGGCACTTATAAAGATTTAAGCCTAGATTGTACTTTGATTTGATCAAACTATGTGCAAATATAATTTTTTTACAACGTAAATATGTTGCAACTCATTGCATATTGTATCTTTAATTGGCTTAAAAACGTAGTGCATATTTCTAAAATTATAACTTTTAGAATAATCGCTGTAATTTTCCTTTAATCTTTTAGTTAGATTTTCACACCTCTGTTTTCTCATGACTTTTGGTTCAGTAGTTTCGGAAATTGGGAACGATATATATATATATATATATATATATATATATATATATATATATATATATATATATGTATATTTTTTTTTAGAAAACATTTTTTAGGTTAATATAGAAATAAGTATAAAATTACTAAATTATGCAACATTTCTTTTAGAAACGTTTTCAAAAACATTTTCAGGAACATTGACTCAGAATGTGTTTGCTTGGAGCTTTTTAATAGCTAGTTAGTAGATTTGTTACAGTGAGTTTTAAAGGTAAATAAATTATAATAAATTCCGCTAGGTTTAAAAAGAATCGGATGAACATTTGTTATTAATGGTTATTAAGTGGCCCGTTTTTAGTTTCTCAGAGGCAATTTTTTCTTTTAATTATTAATTATTACATAGATTAGTGTTTCGGTATATACATATAAATACATATGTATATATATATATATATATATATATATATATATATATATATATATATATATAGATATATATATTCCTTACAACTCGATAAACTATTAATATTGTACACTTGAGATATTATTTGAGATAAAGTTCTTCATGCTCACAATCTAAAACGAGAAGAACTTCAAAATATATAACGCAGATCATTAACCCAGCCTCCGAGCGGTATTCATTACATTACGAAAATGAACTAATATTTATTTTCCCATTCCGGCTTCGCCGACCGACTTTTCGCTGTCCAAACATGGATGAAACACGGTAGAATAACGAGGAGTGTAAGTAAATCGCGGTGGGCAGTACGGCGAAAAATCCCGCATCCGTTTGTTCGCCAGCGTCTTGGAGCTACGGGACGTGGAATAAATATTTGCTGAAGCAAAATACGAGAGCGCTTTTCAGCCATGCGCTCATGTCAAATATCTTTTTGGGATTGCAATACCTGGCGCTTGCATCAAACACGTTTCATCTCTAGAAATAAGGGCGAAGTAATATTTGCGCGTTTGAATGTCTATTTATTTATTTAAAAATATTAACCTGTCGGAAAGCGCAAAGTAACCATTTTGCTCATATACATTTTAAGTGTTTATTTTATTTATGTTTATGGTACCGGAAGGACTCGAGGATCTAGGTATCTTCTTAACTATTCTTCTCCATGAAGATGAAGATAATTTGAGATGATGAAGATTTCTACCGTGAAGCAGCTCACAACAAAGTGCCATTATGTAAACGCATACGTGAAAAACTTTTTGTACTAGTGATAACGTCGCGCAGTATTTTCTCGGAAAATATTTTCATTTTTTATTTAAAATAATTAATTCTATTATCACAGAATAATCCTCATTGTTTTTAAGTAGCCTATGTGATTATTTTTTCAAAATACTGAATATAATCATCCGCAAGCCGATATCCGCAGGCAAGTTATAAAATAAACACACAAATTTAGATTGTTAGATGAATATTCCGAAAAAAAATAGCCCTAGAATTGCTAAAATTACATATATTGCGGGCATCTGCAGCACCTTTCATCTGATGTCCATCATATCGTTCAAAGTGTATAATAAAATTATTTATATCTATTTCGAATACTCAAAGAGAACCTCGTTTTATCTTTTGCTGTGTCTGAAAATAAAAAAAACAGATACTCTAAAAATACTTCATGTAATTAATTGCTTTGTGTAACATGTTATATACAAGGGATTTATACGATTCAACAGAAACACTAAAGTTTTTCAACAGAAATAACGTTCTCGTGTTAGGTATGAATAATGTAATATTTGAAGTACTTTGATGGTTTTTTTTAATACAAAATTCCAAGACTGATGAGTAAATTTATAAAACGATTGTATAGTTGGCTAGCTAGTTTGTAACTTGTGCATATTTGCAAAGGGGTGTTAATAACTCGGCGTTTCAATTGAAATTTTACAATTAATATATAAATGATAACAAATTTTCCATGACCGTGAAAATGTAATGCTGAATCTCGATGCACATATAGTTTATACATACAATGTGTGCTATAAACTATACATTATCTATAAAAAGAAAATACGACTGAAGAAGAGTGAGAATTTTTTAGCGCATGCCAGTCCATATCATTTTTAGAAGCGCAACTTCGGGTGGGTTTAAAGCATTAACTGAATAAATTAAAATGCCACGTGTATTTTAAAAGTAGTTTTAAGTACAAATATATCTTTCCGGTAAAATTTCGTGTTTAACTCTTTATACTTTCAAGCTTAAATACCTTTTAAATGTTTACTTACTGCCCTGTAAAAGATTTCTACCGATTGTTTTTTTCTAAATGATTGATATTGTAAACAAATATGGTTTAAAATTGTAATAATAAATGATGTATCGATTAAGGGTGACAGTAATCGAGTGTGTGATTTGATCATATTGATATATTGTAATGGATAATATT
The DNA here is from genome assembly GCA_039881145.1 of Druceiella hillmani. Taxonomy (NCBI): domain Eukaryota; kingdom Metazoa; phylum Arthropoda; class Insecta; order Lepidoptera; family Hepialidae; genus Druceiella; species Druceiella hillmani. The sequence continues at coordinate 2,532,856 of JAYKKI010000022.1, forward strand.
AAGTCAGAAAGATTTGTTCAAAAGACGAGAGCTTTATTATGCTATTTAATCAAATTAAATATATAAAGATATGTACATACCTTGTCAGATTATTTACATATGGTGCTATTTTTGTTATTTTTGATATTTTTTTGATATTTTTTAAGGAAAATATACGATACAATGAAAAAACTGTATGAGAAAGAAAATGATTGCAGAAAGATTTATTAAAATTTCTGATGTATAATTTTATTCTGGTTTAATATCAATTATAACTACAGACATTGATTTAACTGAAGTTTGTTTAATATTATCATGATAATATTGTAATATAATGATGATTAAAGTAAATAATATTGAGTATAATACATCTGAACGCGTTTCCCTCCGATCTAAAAAAAAAGTTTTTGAAGAGAGAGTAATAAATTAATGAATTTAAATTTGAGCAAATATGTATACACAGTAGTCGGTATTTTTCAAAATTTCCCATATTTTTTACATTTTTTAGTCTTTTATTAGAAAAAATTGAGTTAGGTTCAGGTTGCACGTCTTTTTAGAATATAATATTTTACAAACTGTATTTGAAAATTACAAGTAGAAAATTGAATTTACATTTAATGAATATTTTAAAGAAAAATAATAAATGGTATTTTGCTACACATTAAGCCGGATCCTCATTCAAGGGATCTACTTTCAACATTTCATGTTCTTAGGCACAAACTTGAGGCTGGGACAGATAAAACATGGTATGAACTCTGTGAAAGAAAACAAAGAAGTCATCTTGCCACAAAAATATAAATGCAACAGAAAAGAGAATGTCTGCAGGACACAAATATTAACATTTCAAATTTCAAATGCATATTAATTCCGAAGATATCAATATTACCTTGCTAAAAATGATTGACATCTAATATTTTTAAATATTATTTTACTGTTTGATGATATGACGATGCATGGGTATAATTGATTTCTATTACGTGATTGGTTAAACAAAGAGTACCCACTATACATACCATGCCACAACTACGCAAAACAACATACACATTAATTCAATTCATTAAGCCACACTGATACACAAATTCAAATCACAGCGCCATTTATTCAATTACGCATTTACCCGCCCATCCCGCATCGCCAACCGAGTCATGCATTACGAGTACCGCCCGCGTAAAGCCGCGGCCGCGAACCCATCGCCCGCGCATTAAATTTAAGAGCAAATATAATCGCTCGCATTTAAATGGTACAAAAGTTAGTTCGATAACGGCCCCAGACGCACACTCCACTCGTAGTCAAACAAGGGAAGCGCTTCAGGAGCATCGTTAAGGAAAGACTCAGCGGGCTTACTGTGTTTACAGAGCTGCGATTTCGCTAACAACCGTCCGTATGAAATCCTCTTTATGCCCAGCCGACCGGAAAAGATAGACTGAAAAATAAATAAAGGAGATGACGTACTTTTGAATGTGACTTTTGACGGTGGTTGGAACACTTATTAGATGGTGGAAAATGTGGTTCGGAGTGAGTTTGACAGTGCAGTTAATTTGTATTAATAAGGAAATTATTTAGGTTCACCTATAGAAACAATGTATTAACTACAACACACTGCTTGCTTGCTATTTGTTACATTGATAGTGTAACAAATAGCTAGCAAGATGCTTAAATTCAAGTTTAATCTATTAATGGCTGTAGCGTTAGATATTCTCTACAAAGGGTCTGAATGGAATTCTACTACTAGAACGACGATTTCTGGTCACTGATCAGACAGACGTTTTTATCTGCTCAATGAAATATGTAATGTATTACAACTTTGTACGTGGTACTCAATTGTTTATGTTTACTTGAAAAAACGTTTCATGTAGAGTAGAAATGTATGGTTTTCGTTGTAAGATAACGATAAAGAAGATCGTTGAAGTTGACGTTTTAAATCTATTTGGTTAGAAGGTCTATTGTGATAAATTTGATCTCTGAAATTTCCGGTTAATATTCAAAATATATTTAAAAAGCAAATGTTAATTAACATTTTAATCCAATATAATAGTGTGTAAATTATGATCAATATCTTTATGATCAGTATCAATATTGTAATTTAGAAGGATGTTTGTGATGTGATTACTTTGTGATATTGTGTAAATAATTAAATCTTATACCCACGTTAAGCTGTAAATTAAGAAATACGTACCTTTTGTATTAAAGTATATGTAAACAATAAACTCTAACACCTCTTGAATTTGCATTTTTTGTTGAGATGTTTTGTTATAATGTAAAACGTGACACAAAAACGTTCTAAACCGAATAAAACATTATGATCTGTGTGAGATATGTATTTGCATCTTGTTTGTCGCTCGATATAATTTTATTGAAATGTTTATTCCATACAGATTACGGTGATAAGCAATAGTGAAATGTAAAAAATATTGTCACGTTTAATAAATCGAAATTAAAAAAAAACAATTTTTTTTGGCTTTTATTTGTAAACCTCAATTTACAGGCAAATTTAATTATAAATTATAATGAGGAGACGCCCACAAGTTTACTGCAAAACGAAATTTTGAACTTTTTAAATTACAGCATAAAATTATAGCCAAGCATAGATAGAAATTAATACTTTGAGAGAATTATGTATAATTCCCATATCAAAATTATATAAATAATATACATTATATCTTTAGTATCTATTTATCCCAGTCAACCGTGACTAAATATTTTATACAATCTATCATTATGTAATTAACCTGGAATTGAAAAAGAAGCATGAAAAAATACGAATTAAACAAAGATGGAAAAAAATTAAAGAAATCAGTTTTTACAGAATTTGTAAAGTTTCCTGGAAGAGATTTTTAAAGTGTGTAACGCGTATAGCGTTACACATTGGGTTACTTTTATCGCACAACTTCGCCTGCATGCACTTTGTATTAAATCGCTAGGATTTTTCACTGATACTATCGCACCACATTTTAATAAATTACAATATTAAAATTAGTAATTAAATTAAATTGAATCAAGACGATAATAGGATATTAATGAAGGGGTTAAAATATCAAGGAAACAATTTTATTAAGAATTTGAATAGTTTATTCGCGGAAGGGAATTTTTAAATATATATATATATATATATATATATATATATATATATGTATTATATACGCGCCTAGGATTCATTTTGTGTCACAACTTCTCCTACCTGCTAGAATTTTTCACTATCGCAGCACTATCCTTTATAAATAAAAACATTAAAAGTTTTGCGTTTAAACTTCCTCTCAGGCGAACTGAAATGTGAGGGAAAGATTAATACGTTGCGCCACATATATCCAAGTAGAATTATTTAATTTTTTTTATGTTAGTAAAAAATATTGTGTTTCATTGTATAATATTTGTTTTTTCTCGGTTTGAGCCTATATGCTATTTTGAATTATAAACTACGTCCATACAAAGTATATTAAAAAATTCACCAACCATTTATACGTAATTGATTAAGAAACATCCCAACTAAACATTTAAAATATAATTGGATAAAGTTTTGAAGATGAGATTTAATATATTCCCTAATTTTGCCATGTTATCTCAGATAAAGCATGAATATTAATTTAGGGGTAGATTATTCTATTAAACTATTATCGACCTCTTAATAAATATTTGTTTTCTATAATATAATATATATTGAGCGATTTTCGGTAGAGTAATGAAATATAGAATTGCACAATTGTAAATATATCGCCGAAGTCAGAAACTATAAGAATTGTTAGCTGAAATTTATTCATAGCGAAGCGTGAATAATCAGCAAATTGTATTTGCGAAATAAAGATATCACAATACATATAAAAACAGGTATAAAAAATCTTCATTAAAAAGTTTTAAATAAACGTAGAACTTTCACTTTGAGGACTAAATGTACATTTACTTAAGAACCTTCTCTAATTCTACTTGTAAATGCGAAAGTGAGTTGGTTTATTTAAGTATTCTCCGTTCATACTTGATTTACTGAAATAATTTACATTAAATTTTGCATACATTTAGTTTATATCATGGAAATAAATATACAATAGTTACAAATTTATTCTAAAATGGAATAAATTTTTTAGCAAATCAAATATTGTTCCGTTAGGGATAATATCGATAACATAAATATAAAATAACATAACAGAGCAATATATCAACCTCCGGCAGTCTACTGCAAAGCACAAATTTTTTTTATATTTTCCCATTTGCATACGAGTAAAGCTACGATACAAAGCTAGCAAGCTATAAATATTGATTTTAGTCATATACATTTATTGCCTAGTGTATATTTTCCAGGTCTAATACAAATAAGTTATAAACGAAAATAATTATGTTCGATTTCACTTTAAATGAACTTTTCAATGATGCCCTTTAAGATTTCCATGCTATGAGACCTGTGAATAATAAATTCATCCCAAAGTTTGATATAAACGTTAAAAAAAATATTATCTTTGTTACTATTTCCACTAATATCAATTAGGTTTTTCTGTAAAATATCAGCACAAGCGATCTTAAATAGAAATAAATACGGTGCCATGATATCATGTGAACAGGCGGGGGAAATATGGGCATACTCGTATGGATTATATGGGTTCCATTACGTCACTTGGTGACGAAAACCAAAATAGCAGGAAAGCATTGAATAAATAAAAAAATAAAAATGTTAATGATGGAACTTCGTATAGAAGTAAATACATTTTGAATTTAATCACTACAGTATATATAGTTTAAGGCGACGACCTGGGCCCATGGAAGGAGCTCGAAGAATTACCTGACACATCAAATTAAATCAGTATTAAATATGATTAAATTTGATTGAATCAGCGTGTGAACTCTAACATCATTTATTGTGTATTTAAAGAAATAATGATTAAAATAAATAGCATGTTATGTCCATCTTATTGGTACTAGAAGCACAAAATGGGAAATGAAATTTATTTGTCAAATATAGTATCGTACAATTTTATTTCATATTCCAGGTCTACAGGAACTCTATAGAGAGGGACACCTGTATGTAATAGTCGTCTTTTTAAGCCACGATCAATATATTTTTAATTTCATTAAGCATTTTGTTCCTATTTATCCCGTTGACTTTCTTCGGGTTTTATTAAATATTTCTTTGCAATTAAATAATATAAGTAAAAATTATGTAACACAAAGTATTCCTTTTATTTAATTTCAGTAAAATAGGTAATATTGAAAACTACATATGGTATTAACAATATACAAAAGCAAAACCATCATTAATGTATTAAATCATTTATATAGAACGTTCAATACACCCTAATTTAAAATTTAGCAAACGCAATGAAGAAAAAAATATCTATGTAGAAACCGTGGTATATAAATTTATATGAATATTATTACTAAATACACTCGCTTCTCGTTTACGTCGCACTTCCACCACGATTTTCTCCGAGTGCCTATTTCGAATAAAAACGGGCAGCCGAGCGGCAACCGGTATTGCCGGATCTTGGCTCGTTCCTTTATTAAATTTACTCATAAACACATTTCGAATGCTGGAGGAAGAGCGAGGAGGAGTTTCTTGAATTTACAGCATCTTTCAGTTCGGTAATGAGGTCAATTATTTGCGGCAAATGAAGATTTGGCTGTGTCGAGTTGTTGTACATTTTATTCAGCCGCTAGCGCGCCGCCGGGCCTCCGGTACGGCGCGGGAGGCGAAGGCGCTGATTGTTTGCGCAGCTAGTCCGTCGCTGGCACCATCGATAAAGCAAAATGTCGTATTGCAAGAATTTAATTAAAGTTAAAGGAACGTTTTCCGTCCTTTGAAAGGGTTTAGCGTTTAGTGTTTCCAAGTTTTGCTTCGGCCGAACTGCGTGTTTCGTTTCTGTTATTTTGTAATGGATAGTTTGAATGCAAGGGATAAGTGTAGCACAGTAGACAGTATTTTGTAAAAGTAGGAATGCCATTATAATTTCTGATAACTAGTCAGCATATATCTTTAGTAGTGGATTGTTTTACTTAGTCAACTAACCAGCGAACGATCTCAAAAATATATGTTATTACAGAGTAGAGGTTTTCGCTTTGAAACCCGCCTGTGGGCATATTATGTGGTTCTTTTCACATTTTATGGTATAAATTATATTTGTTTGTAATAATTAAATGATTACTAAATAATTGGTATTATTTAGTCCAAACAAAGGACTAATGAATTTATTTTTAACAAGTAAAGCAATTTTTGCATGAAAACTTTCTGTCATTATCAATAATTAGTTATTTTCCACACGATGAAGTGAAAATTATATTTCACTCCTCTACTTTTAGCCCAATTTATCATAGAAAGACAAGTTCTAACTACTTGTGTAAAAACGTACATCTGACATTATTATGTGCTCAGCGAAAATTACTTAAACTGATTTATTACACTGCCAAATGCAAGTTCTCCATTCGCACGATGACCCTAAGGCCACTCAGAAACGCGCCAAGTCAGTAAATAACGAACGGCAATGTTAACGACATCCTGCATGTTTTCACTGACATAAATATTAAAGTAAAAGGGTAAATTGTAACTGCAAACGGGCGAGAATTAACCCGCGATCCTTCTCGTAATTTATACGGATCTCTTCCGATTTGTTGCATTATTCATAAACGATAAACGATCGTATATCATTCCTGCCAATTTCGCATGAAGATGGGTTGATGCCGACCTTTTTGTAATATATTTTGTGTACGAAATACTGACGGTGGCACTCGCGTGGCGCGGGGTTTCTTGGCGCTAGTTCACTACCTAGAGCGATGTAGGTTAGCTACTAATGTGTCGTTAGTGGACAGAGACAGGATAATTTATAAAAGGGGTGGTATTTTTCAGAGAAAATGCTTTTATCTTATGTAAGCAATAGATGTACGCGTATAGTTCTTAGATGACAATGAAACAACGGTTATGCTCTATGTTTCGTTTGGACATATGCACATGTAGATGGATATTGCTACTAGGACACTCGTAAGTAACACATGATTTGTTTGTCCATCTTCTTTGAAAGCAATATAGTAAAATTCTTTAATCGTAAACGAATAATATTAAAATAATTATGCCATTTTAATCTTCCATTCTCAACAATTTTAAAAGGAATTGAAATTTATAAATTAATTCATATCTATGTAACTAATATAATATTATGAGAATAAATATAAAAAATGTTAATTATATATTAAGGCCTATAATAATAAATACTTTATTCTTACCTCATACCCTTACCTTATATAAATGAATCGGTGTTATCAAGAAACCTCGTAAAATGCAAGTAAAACTCGAACTACAATGGTTGCACAGACACATGAAGGGTTCCTTAAAATTTAAAGGCATTAATTAGTGCATTTTTTTTAAAAAAATTCCAATATTTAAACTTTAGGTTAACTCTAGTTTTTTATATTTTTAATTTGACAGTTTTGCTGGTGAAGATGGGTGATGGGTGGGTGGCACGTGTTTTTCGCGAAATATTTAGTAACATATGGGTGGGTGGCATGTGTTTTTCGCGAAATATTTGGTGACATATAGGTGGGTGGCACGTATTTTTTGCGAAATATTTGGTAACATATGGGTGGGTGGCATGTGTTTTTCGCGAAATATTTGGTAACATATGGGTGGGTGGCACGTGTTTTTTGCGAAATATTCAGTAACATAATTGTTAAATCCTTGTAACTTGACCTTTCAAAAAATTCTCACACAATATTTCCCTTTAATTTTTTTTGAGGTAGGAAAAGGTAAAAAGATCCGCATTTACATTGCATTTTACATGAGCTGTAGTTCACTTTAATATTATTAACAAATAGAATTTTCAATAACCACTTGGTTTTCAGTTTGTCAACCCTTCACGTCTTATTGTTCATTATTATTATGGTTATTAGGCATGTGTACTTATAGCTTTCTACGCAAGGCCCATGTTTCGAAGTCATGTCCACTTGATTAAAACATTCGTATAAATAAAATGATATCTTAATTTCTGTTGCTTCAAAACAACCGCAAAGTACTCTAAGTCATGTTTCTTCAGTTTTTTTTTATTTGAATAGCATTATGTGTGTGTGCGTGCGTATGCGTTTGTGTGTGTTGGTGTGTATGTTTTGCGTGTAGTTTCCCCCGTCTATATTTTATGGGTATAATTGATGAATACTCCACACTGATAATTTTCTTCAAATCAATATATTCATTAAATTGTCAAAGATAGGAAGATGGCATTGGAATAGCATTAGTGCGACATATTCAAAAATAATAAAATATAAGTGGATGAACGCTCAATGACTGTTACTATAGTATTACTAGACTGACTTATATTCATCGCTATCACTAGAAATATAAATATCTACATTATTTGCAGAATAAACAAGCGATAATGTTTCTGTTAAGCGAACTGAATGCAACTTATATTTTGCTTTCTGCAAATAAAGGCAGCATGCAAAAATACCTGACATTTCACACCTGACATTTTACAACAGATACATTACAGATTTGGTAGTATCCTTTTATTTAAGGTCTATCTGAATCATCAATTGGTTGAAATCTAAACAACTTCCTTTTGAGTGCTGACTCTCTTCGTTACAATTCGCTTAATTCGCGACAGCAATTGTGACATTATTTTTCATAATGAAATTTGCAAATCAGGAGGTTTATTTTAACAAAAATTCATTATTACGACCTCATTTTCGATTACATAAGAGGGCCTTACATAACTTATGACTACATTGACCTAATAATTACTGGACATGTAATTAAACACGTGCACTATTATACAAAGACTGTCAAAATTTGAGGGGTGCGGGGGACAGTACTTGCTTCTAATTAGCTAACGCACACTACGTTAGCCAATTAGAAGCGATACATTATATTGCAATTTGTCAGCGGACGCGCCAATCATATGTTTGTTGAATTATAATTATTGACTATGAAAATATTGATAAACTATTACTCCATAGTATATATTCACTAAGCTACGTCCTATCACAATATATAAAATTATTTTCTGTAATGTGTACTTTGTATCTTTGAATTTAGTCGAAATAATATTAACAATACTTTTAATACATTCTTTGTATATTAAAATATACCAATTGTCAAAATTTATTAATTTTTTAGCTACTTTAATAATATAATTTTATATAGTTGCATGAACAATACAAATTGTAAGAATGAGCACAATATGGTATTTTACCTCTATATGGTATTAATCAAAAAATAAGTATGAAAATAAAACAAATTTTTGACGAGTAAATATTCTATATTTAAAAAAGTACAAACTGTTCTGAAAATAGTTTAAGAATTGAAATTATTGCCTAGCACCTTAGTATCTGATACTATTATTAGTACGTTTTAGTGACTCAATACTTGAGTGTATTTACATGAAGTACTTAATTGATAATATATTTCATCGGCACAATGTAAAATATAAATGTTCTAGTATGTACCTGTAGACTTAAATATACCATTAGGCTTAGTTATTAAAAAAAAGAAAAGTTCTTAATATTATCCACACTACGGCGTTGCTAAATAGTAGATATGTCATATGCGAGAACCATATTTTTTAAAACATGAGTATCGTTAGTCATAGTGGTATGCGATACGCATATATATGCATACTCCGACATATCAAAAGCACATTGTATAATAAGTTTTTGCACAAAAAAAGTAAACAGAAATATAAAATATTAATAAACAGATAACATAGTAAATAACAAAACATAATAGCATTAGCATATTTGCTAAGAACAAGTAAGATAGATTAAACAATAAATGAATAAACATCAAATCACTCCTATCAATTAAAAATAAATTTGGTAAAGAAGTTTAAAAGAACACTGGATATTGTAATTCTCTATATCTTAATTAGCACTTAGGTCTATGGCTATGTAAGTTGAAGCAAAAAATATGATCTTAATAAAATTTCAGGTATATCTTGCGTCACATTTTTTAAGTGATCGTGATTTAATTTATAATGAAACTACATTCTTTTGCAAATTACATTGCGATATAAGGCATCGCAAAAGCAGTGCTTTACATCGCAACGTGGCCTTAAAGCTATAAACTTAAATACAAATTAATTATATTTAATCGTGTAAACATTTGAGGTAGGAGAAATCTCTTTGCCAGAATTTTTTATTTTTCGTTTTCTAACTTATTTTTAAATATTAAAATTGCAAATACCGTTTTCTATGGCAGAATATTATCGTAGGGCAACAGAAAAAAAACATACACAACGGTATCTAGGCAACTTCGAGAGGAAATATGACATGAAATATTCAGCGTTTTTTTAAGATTCTTGTTACCTTCTTACGACTATGAACACTTACAATTAAGTTTATTTGTTCTTATTTTAAATATTTAAATTACTCTGCAAAAACATACGTTTGTAAGAAAAAATGTCAGCGCATGCCTACAGCGTATAAGAAGGCTAAGCAAATGATATCAGTGTCGAGGGTGGTCAGCTTGGCTTTAGATGAATAGCTTTTAATTCATCGAAATGAAAATTAGAATGGGCTAAAAAGTATTACATAATGTTCTTTGGTATAAAATGTTTACCAAATATAAAAATGTTCCTTAGCATAAAAAGTCAACCAAGTATGGATACCGATTTTTGGAATTTTTGATTTATAAATCAATATAGCTGTTGGTTCCAATGTCGAAACCTCTTCTTCCAACGCGCGTTGCTCATGTGTCTATCAAGAAAGGAATTAAATTTTCAAGTAATTATTGATCACTATTTTAAACTAATTTATATTTATAGCTACAATTATTTTTTGAAGTCCCGTTATATCACGTCTTAAAGTATAGTTTAAAATATACATTTTTATTAGTAAATAATAATGTATATGAGGCAAGTATGAAAACTTATTTTTATGCCATAACGTCTTCGGACACTATATCACTGAATTTCAATCCGTCTTAAAAATCAAAGGGCTGGCATACATAACCAGCTATAATTAGAAAATATTTTAGCTACTAGTGGAAATAAGAAAAATTCAAATAAATATAATAAAAAAAAATATGTTCTCCATATACGGTTAACAATTCAACTTCGCCCTTTACCGATTTTGAACCTCAAACGTTAATAAATTATAAGGAAGATTGTGTAAAAATATTAAACATAAGCAGACTTGTGGAACTTTTAATATTTCACTTTTATATTATCATTTTATGTATGCATGGATGATTCTAAGGAACGACGTGAAATAATTTTCAATGTTTACTACATTGAAATTATTTCACTTCGTTTTCAAAGATATTTAATGTACATAAGGTTAGTTATTTTTAAGTGTGTCTTTATAAATTACATTAGAAATTCACCCTAATTTACTTACATATGATGGCAAAAATAATGTGGGACATTCGGTTGGAAAAATTCTTCTTCGTTTATATTTGCTTATATCGAATAAGATGATAAAATTTGACCTCGACCTTGATAAAATGTTTTGAGTAGATAGAACTATAAATTGTGGGAATTCTGATCGCCGAGTAGCTTCTATTCACTTACTTTTTATATTTGGGTCCTTTAGAAATCAATGTAAACAATAAACTCAGAAATAATTAACATTTAATATAGTTATCCAAGCGACAAGCTTTTCTTTTACTTTTGTCGTCCCTTTTCTAATTGCAATGATTAAACTTTTACAGTAAATATCCAAAGGTTACCTATATATATTTTGACAAGCAATAAGTATATCGTTATAATGATGTTTCACATTTTTCACACTTCTATTATAAGAAATAATTTTTATCGATAAAATATCAACGCTTAGTTTACAACTCATTAATGTCATAAAAAACACATGTTAATTTCTATTACTAATAGTTTATACATAACAAACATTACCATTGATATATAAGATACAATAGAAATGTTATATACTGACAAATGAAATGTTATGCCATCTTTTTCTAAATTTGATATCCCACTATGACTGCTAGACTAATTAATTGCATAATTTGGCGTTTTGTGATACAACGCGTTCGTGACTATAGCCTATATGCAACTGACGTATTCGACTTTTCAAAAATAGTGCATATGTCTTATTTGACTAACATACGACTAGGTCTATCTATGACCACCTCCATTGTTGGAGTAAATAGAGGATATGACTTTTATGAATATAGTTTTTTTTGTCTCCAATAAGATTTGAGTCGATATTAATTTTTTTTAAGAACAATCAATGTATAAAAATAATAATTGGTCATCGGCCGTTAAGCTATATAATTTAATTAGTCTTAGATTTTTTCTGCAAGCAATTTTAATTGAAAAAGAGATTATTAAAACTAAATTATTTGTAAACAATAATGCTAAACGAATTGTTTGCGTTCTAATGATAAAATAAACTTGTGAATTGTTTTAAATATATATTCCTAATTTGGCCCAGAAAATCACTGAGGCTTAACTAACACTAGGAAAATAACAATTTCAATGATCTTAAAAAAACTATCACAATTTAGTCCAGCAACACTTTCTAAATGAATACTTTTTGACGTGTAACAAATAATGTTTTTTTATTAAAGGAGTTTCATATCTCGGTACAAAGTAGATATAAAAATATTGAAAACTTAATGTATATATATATATATATATATATATATATATATATATATATATATATATATATATATATATATATATTATGTACACAGGTCACGGTCAGGACAGGTACACGCTTCGATTTGAAAAAAGTTGTTATCGCACAATTTCATTAAATTATCTCATTAAAAGATCATGATTGGGGGGGGGGGGGATATCTGTATATATTAATTACTAGTCTCTTCCTTTGGAAACAAGTATACATTATAATTGCGGTACCTTTTTGGGGCAATTTCTCCGTAAAAGTATGGTTAGATCCTTTAATACACGTTATTTAACAGTAAAATATAATTAGAAAAATATTTAAGTTAAGATATCGAATGGGAGGAAAATAAATTATCATTGAATTTTCACCAACGAATATTATTACGTGAAGAGAAAACTTTGCAATATGCTACTTTGCAATAACAGGGGCACCTGTTGGTAGTTAAAATTTATATGGAGAACGAGTGCCACTAAAGGATTTATTGTTTACGTTCATACTTTCAATGCCAAACACATAATTGCAAAAATGTCAAATACATAGAACAGCCATACAGACCAGAGATTGGCGCCAAAGAATTTTATAATATCAGATTGACCGAATTTTGTGTGATTTCAAATGTTACTCTTTCAATAATTTCTGGAGTCTATATCAAAGCAAAAAAGTGTTTATTTATTATTTTGTGTAATAGATATGTATTTTATATATTAGTAAAATACAGCTTGCTTAAAACTAAAAAGAACGCAGTCGTCAAATTTACAATTCAGTGAAGTAAAACGGTCATATGTTTAAAGTTACGTCTTGTTTAAACATGATACTCGTCGACTTTTAGTATTGTGTGGTTTTATAGACCCTATTTAGATATAAAGTTTTTAGCATAATTAGTTCTCAAAATGCAATGAGCCATACCTACAAAAACTACTGTCGTCAAAATGACCCAATAGAAAGAACTCGATTAATTATGATACTTTAGGGCACTTAGGAATAATTGTTTACATTACCGTTTACATTATTTTCTTGTTTGTTGTTCGATCGGCGCTGAAACTCTCAAGGGGTAGGTATGAGGTGAGTAATTCTTTATTCTTTACTTTCTGTAATTATTTTAATAAAATCGCTATGAGTGCTCGTAAAAGTTTATCTGATTTTGGAATAGCGAAATATTTGTAAAGTTTCAAAATTTGCTTTATTTAGAGTCTGAATCGGGTAGAGAAGATAATGTTCACGTAGTTGAATTTGTTTCTTTCGGAGATATGGATTATATACCGCGATCATAAACAGATTGTTGTCAGACTGTTCATATTCGAGTAAAGAAATTCGAATATAAATACCGTCTGTGACTAGTCGTCGCTGTATCGGAGCGAGAAGCAGCCGTAGAGGAGGATGAGGTAGACGTGGTGGACGTTCTTCTTCATGACAATCGGCACTCTGCTATAGATGATACTTTTATTGCAAGTGATAGCACCGAATGGAAGTAGCACATACCCAAAGCGATTCGTTCAAAATGGTACAGTGCTTACTGCTTGCCGCCTATTCATTGATGAAGCAACTCTTCGATACATAAAGTTATGTACAGAAATGGAAGCTCGATAGACTAACGATGAAACTTGATGTATTTCTTTACAGAAGCTTGATGGCTTTATCGCACTACTATATGCACGCAACGTTTACAGTTGTCGCCAACTAGATTTAGTTTTGATGTGCTCGAAACTTTGGGTGCCACCTGCATTCTGCGAAACACTGTTCAAGAACAGATTCAAAGAAACTATGAAATATATGCGTTTTGATATGCGGTCTACAAGATTTTTGTGACTCGTGATGGAAAAATTTAGTCTAGCATCAGCGATTTAATTAAAAATTCACTGAAAATAGTCAATAATGCTACATACATGCAGAAAACTTGACTAGTGATGAACAGTTATTTCCGTCCAAAACTCGATGTCCTTTAAGCAATACATAGCAAATAAACCTGACAAGTTTGGAATAGAATTTTAGCGTTTGGTTGATGCCGAAACCAAATATCTATGTAATAGATTTCCGTATTTAGGCCAAGATGAAGATCCTACAAGCGAATCAATACCAGAATATCTGATCTTGAAACTATTACAACCCTATATGAAAAAGGACGTAATAAAACTTCAGATAATTTTTTAACCTCTATAAATTGGCAGATAAACTGAAATCAGAGCAAGCAAGCACAATGAATAACATTGAGATATGCGAGGAGAAAAATATCAAAGGTCTGTAAAACAATTTGTATCCCACGTTATGATTCCTTTATTTTGAACACTGACGCTGATACTATTTACAATTAAATGAAATTACGTGATGTAGTATTATTTCTACTTTCATTTATTTCTTTACCACGACCTAAGTTTCGTTGTATTACAACATCTTCAGGTGGGATATTAGTAAAGATTGTGTATTAAAGGATCTAACCGTAATCTTTGCTAATATCCCATCTGAAGATGTAATACAACGAAACCTAGATCATGGTAAAGAAATTAAAGAAAGTAGAAATAATACTACAACACGTAGTTTCATTTAATTGTGAATAATTAATTTCTACAAAATTAACGCCAAATATATTCAATATCTGATACTATTTATCAAAGAAAATCAAACAAAAATGTTATTATTCCCAGTACTCTATACCCGAGTGTTTAAAGAAGAAAATTCCTGAAACCTTTTTTAGGATTAAATAAAACGTCTATAAAAGAAATAAACTTTTGTGATACTTGTAAGAAACCAGTTTGTGGAAAATGTATGAAATATACAAAAAAAACAATTTGTACTAGATTTGCCTTTAAAATAAGTAAAAATTAACAAATAGTAATCGTTTTTTATCTATTAAACTTGGCAGTAATTTCATATTAACTTCAATGGACATCCTAGCGTCAAAATGACGATATCGGTAATCCTAGGTAGGATACGAATGCCGGTCTATCTAGTGTTAATGGGTTGTAAGGGGAAAATTTTTTAGCTGCAATCTTAATAGACTTACTCTCACCACCTATTAGTGTTATAAACACAGTGAGTAGATAAGTAAATTACGGTCGAATTTCGATCACTGAGCGACCAGTAGTTATTAATAAACTTACCGAATCCTTCACAAATGTTTTAACGAAAGATAAGGATGCAACTGCTAACAACTGATAGCAATAATTTAAAAATATGGTTGACAAAGGTCATAGAGTAGTATTATCTTAGAAAGATAACGCTGCTATATTAATAACTACGTTCAGTATTGAAAAATAATCCTTATTGTATATACATATTTTCAAATATTTACAAAAATCCTAGATTTAAACCTGATCAGATTACAGAAAATAAGTTTTAAGGATGGAAATGAAAAGTTTCCGCTGACTTATATTTTAATGAAAATAAACGTTGTGTCTATAATTTTAAAACTTTAAAATTTGAAAATTTTATTAACTGCAATCATTCGTACATTCACCATGTATCTGTTCCTAAAACGTGTGTCTATTTGGGTAAAAAAAACGTTAGTTTACACTGGATCAGATTACACATATTTTGTTGTTATATTTTGTTAACTATATGGTACCCAATATTTATTTTTAGGATTATTTTGATCTTACAAAAAATACCTCTGATACCCAATAACATGTTCAATTACTCAACACTCGCTGACAACTTTATGTAGCAAATGAACAGAAATGTCTACTCGGATATAAACCAACCAGAAACTGGTAGTTTTCTGTCATTTTTTATAATGCTATGAATTTAGATGTAAGAAAATTGTTTTTTGTCAGTGTAAGTTTAATTATAATATTATCCAACATCCAGCATATACCATAAAGATCAATCTGAAATTTCGTGAGAATGTATATGTACTAATTTTAAACTGAATTTACCATAACAAATTTCATATCCAGTGTACAGTTCTGGCGGATATTTATCTTAATTAATGTAATAAAGAAGCAAAATGTATTCGAAAAATAACACCGAATATTCAAAGAAAAAAACTAAGCCCGTCCATTAATTATTATCGAAAAGCGAGAGGCGAATCTGAGAACACAATCGGACGAGGATTATTTTGTTTAATATTTACAGCGTCCAGGAAGAGACGCATTTAAGTTCCACTCGACCCAAACAAAGCCGCGTCTGAAGCGCCGAAACAAAAAAAAGGCAAAATCTCGTAGCACTCTTCGTCGAAAACAAATGAAAGACGAAAAAAGCGCGATGCGAGCGGACGCCCCCGAGAATTTATTAGCTTTATCTATTTCTGCGTCTTGCTTTATATTCCTTCTTGATTTTATTATATTTGGACGTAATTCAATTGCTACACAATTGGAATATCTTATTATTATATTTCGCTGGTGTTTCTTTCCACGGGCTGGCGCCGGCCGCGTGCAGCTCGATATACATTAATTTCGCCTTAAGTTGTTTTGGCAATTTGAATAAAAATGAAATTGCGAAGCACCAAATCGCAGTTATGAAATGAAATAATATATTAAGTCAATTTATGCCAGAAATGGGGTATTAGGGAATTGGATTCGGGCAAATTGGGTTTTACTACCTGCATTTGGGCGCTAATCTTCGCTTTATATTCGTTGTAATCGGATCGACCTTGCTCCTTGACAGATAATACATGTCTTGGATTTGTTTTATACGGGCGTGCTTACGGCAGGGTGATATTGGGTAATAAGTTTTGAAAACGGATTGATGTAAGAAAAGCTCCCGAGACGGAATTTTATTCGGGATCGTGTCGGCGCTTTTTCAATGTTATGTGTTAAATAATCCTTAGAATCCTTTATGATTTACATTAATACTTTTGAGAGTTTTACATATTCATATCGTATAAATAATAATTCCATTTTGGAAAATAGTGCCTGAGAAAAAGAAGGTACCCTTAGCATTTGAAAAATTTGCATGATATAATATTTTAATAAAGCTAATAGAATATTTATGTCATATTTTAAGAAGGTTTTTTCCATTTTATGAATAATATTTCTTAGCTGCCTTTATGATTTCCATTAATATAAATAATATTCCATTTTGGAACTTCGATCTCCGAAAAAGAAAATTTTCCATAAAATAATACTTTACCAAAGCTGTATTGAATATTTCACAAATGTGAGAGTGAAAGAAATATATATATATATATATATATATATATATATATATATATATATATATATATATATATATAGAGAAATTTAAGCTTTTAAAAATGGTCAAGAACAGCTCTGAACTAAATATAACTAGTAAGTAACAATAATCGAACAGTACCAAATTATGCTTCAAATTCCAAAAGATCTCCGATAGGAACATATCATATAGACACTCTGCATTTTACTTATATTCATGATACTATTACCAGGAATGGTACGTTTATGGTTTAATATTTAACTTAAATATTATAAACAACTAAAGAATGAAACAAATATATTAGCTTAAATTTTGAGTTCTCATTTGAGATTTCATTTAAAAAAAATCCTTTTTTGAAGTCAATCAACAAGATGACCTCAAAAAAGAATTTGTTTTGCTACAATCTTCAAAATATCAAGTAGTTTACTCAGACATCAAAAAGAACGATAGAAATAGCTAAAATATAATAAACCCTTTGGGAGTTTTGAGTATATCTACTAATATCTCGGAACAGTAGTTACCAAACATAACACCTATATATAATTAAGTGGCAGATTATTTGTGGCAAATCACTTTTAATAAGAAGAATGATCGAATTACTATTCGTCATTGGAAATACAATGACTTTTTTTATAAAAGCTTTACTCTGTGTAATCTCCTAGGATAAATTGACTATTCATAAAAAGGATTAAAACACACTGTTAATTATCAAAAGTAACTAAATAGGTGACACATGATTTTTCTATAATAAACATGGAAATTATGTTATAATCACGAAAACAAAAATAAACATCACCACGAAGCTTCTTTCCATGACTTCATTCATATTGTTAAGTTACGGAATTTTCTTTTTGTACAATACTACGTGATCAAGTAGGAATCTCATAAATGTAATAAAATAGGGATACTATCTCTAAGGAAATACTTTAAATTTTGGAATAAAGCGCTATTTGATTAAGAAATGAGACCATAAATCTCTTTATATGTAAATTTTGTAGTGTAGCTATGATTGGAAATAATAAAGTTATGTAGTTAAAAACTTATATAATGCTATCAAAACTGTCACCTAAGTTATAACTATTTTAGATGATTAATACTGCTTCATTGATTGAAATTTCAAAATATTTCTTTTAAAGGCTTCCAATATTTTTACTCCATTTCCATTATCCCCAAATTTTTAATGTGTGGATTGATACTGACTTCACGAGTGATAATATTCTATTTTCTTCTTAAGTAAACGTCAGTTATAATAAACATTTTTACATGCCGGAATTAATATCCTGTAACGTTTTTGCAAGCTTTTTGTAACATCACATATATTTCAATCAAATGGCGGACATTGTGTTTATATTTATATTAAGGCAAACCAAAATCAGAATGTAACTAAAATAAATGACATCGCAAATAGAGTTAACAAAATATTTTTATCACTCTTCCTTTAAAAATTAGCTAAAAATATATCCTAGGACGATGAAAACACGACAACATCCGCAATAAAATGCTAAAATGAAAACTCCATTGAAAAAAATTTATACAGTGTTTGAAATAACGGAGACCAGTGTTAAAAATAAATGTTCATTTCTAATTGGTTTTATTTTATTCGATTATGAAAGCTTGATTCGGATTGAATTGGTAGAAAAAAAGTAAACTTTACCTCTTAAACGAAACCAATAGTTTTTATGGCTGAATGGAATGAGATAGTTTTATTTTAATCTGTTTATCATTGTTTCGTTCCGCAAAAAAAATGTTTTCTTGTGTGTTAATTTAAAAACTAAACCTATTTACAATGATAAATAAATGATAGACAGTTGATATATATATATATATATATGTGTGTGTGTGTGTGTGTGTGTGTGTGTGTGTATACATGCGTGTGTATACATATATATAGCGAAACTTGTTTATTACCATGAAAGTCTCGGCGACTGCACCAAATTCAAAATTGTATTTCATTTAATTTATATTCAAGTCACGCTCGCATCCCAACTGACGGCCAACACCTATCAAATATGTTCACATCTCTCGCCTTGGCAAACAAAATTTATGTAAATATTTTAAAATTGCTGTGTCTTGTGATATTCTCTGCTATTTCAGCTTTATAGCAAACACTTTAAAGTATTTGTGAACCAATCTGCTGCAGGATAAAATTGGAATTCAAATTTACGACGACTTCAAAATAAAATGATTAATTTTTTGCTAGAGTATTTATTATTTTTCCATATTCTGGTTACACTTATCTTAAATTGATAAAAGATATCATTTGTTTTTAGCGTAGTAAAAACTGAAATAACAATGACGTGCTGAAACGCGAATTTCGTAATTTTCGGTATCTCTTGTAATCGCTGAGTAAAAGTTCTAATTTAATATTAGTATGTAAACTTTCCAGATATTTCAAATTTACGGCTAAAACTTCAAAGAGGTAAAGTAATATATTGCACTTCAATTTAAAGACATTTTCGCGATAGAGAAATGGGAAAAATTAAAAATTAATAATAGAATTTTAATTTCATTTAGAAAACAATTATTTCGGTTTGATAATACATAATTAAATTGAAGGAACGTGCGAGAAGAAATTAATAAATATTACATTTAACCACATATTAATCATACCACATATCACTATCCAAAACCTTTTCTCTAAGTTTAATGCTTTAAATCTATGAAAACCGAAACATCACAGTTTTAAAGGTTCTCAAAACGAACATCATACCTCTATATTTATTGAAACCGGAGCATCATACGTTTAAAGTTATAAAACCAAAACATCATATGTTTAAAGCTATAGAAACCGAAGCATGATAAGTTTAAAGCTTCAGAAACCGAAGCATCTTAAGTTAAAAGCTGTAGAAACCGAAGCATCATACGTTTAAAGCTATAGAAACCGAAGCATCATAAGTTTATAGCTGCAGGAACCGGAGCATCATACGTTTAAAGCTATAAAACCAAAGTATCATATGTTTAAAGCTATATAAACCAAAGTATCATAAGTTTAAAGCTGTAGAAACCGAAACATAATAAGTTCAAAGCGGTAGAAACCGAAGTATGCGTTTAAAGCTGCAGGAACCGAAGCATCATACGTTTAAAGCTATAAAACCAAAGCATCATATGTTTAAAGCTATAGAAATCGAAGCATCGTAAGTTTAAAGCTGCATACGTTCAAAGTTGTAGAAAGTGAAGTTATGACAAAAAATATAGGGATGGACAGATCAGATATTTAGCTATGAAACATTAAAAATAATTTATAAAGTAAGAGAATGAATTAATCATTTGTATTGCGACATTCGTTATTATGATAAATTTTATTAACCTTGAATTTGATGAAAGTTAGCAATTTATGCCAAAAAATATGGTCTACTTGTTTGCAGTATAACAAAATATTTTGTTGCAGTAACGTTTTTAAAGAAAAACTAGCATCTTTTTTCACAACTTGTAAAATGAGTTTCAAATAAGGTAAGACCGAGAAACATCTAAGTCAAATCGATCGATTTTTATTTAAAAAATATGGTAAGCTTCGTACGTATCAGTGATATACACGCAGCCCTTATCCAATTAAATTCATTCTCAGCCTTACCTAAATCCATGTTTTCTATCCTTATTTATTGATTGTTCAATAACATATCCTCTTTATCTTCGCAAACCTGCCTTCAGGGCCTTGTGCCGCCTCCAGTAACAATAAATTACAAAAACACTAATAACCTCACGCCGACCTGCGTCTACGCGCGCCCGCAACCCACACTTACAGGTTGAGTTGAAAGACGAAACCCTAATGATAAACTTAAACACAAAGCTTTCGTGTATATTTTGACTGTATTATGTTGTTTTCATTGAACGACTTATATATCAAAAATACTTTATAATAAACAAAACTCTTAAATCTGTTATATTCAGTTTTATTTTTACCGTATTATATTTAGTGTCAAGTTACCGCTAATAAATACGAAAATAGAGCCGGTTAAATATTTTGAGGTGTAAGGTAGAGAAATTATAATAAAATATGCATTATATGAACCAACATTAATGAGAAACTTAACATAAATAAATTTTAAGTTTTTGATTAAACTAAACAACTTCTTAACGTAACTTCTTAACAGATTAATATATATATATATATATATATATATATATATATATATATATATATATATATATATATATATATATATATCAAATTATACTGCTCTTTTGCTTCTTTTATATCATTTCATTACATGGAAATCCATTGTACATATTTTTATTCCGAGAAAAAAAGCAATAAAGGCTCATAAAATGCTCTATTACATTATTTTTTGGACTGGTAATTAACAAAATATTCCAAAATAACGACTAATGGAAACACTTTCCATGAACAATTTTTAAAACATAAAATTTTAAGCTTTAAGAAAAAGTTGTTTTCCATAAATACAGAAAACAAAAAATACATTTTTATATTACATGTACATATCCGTCCCACAAACAACTCTAGTAATATTAAAATAACGAATATAGCTATGTTTTAGCTTGTTATATCGGAGATCCTAATCCGCCTCTTAAATACGAAGCTTGCGGTTTGCTCCTTCCACAAGAGCTACACACGCTGTAGATCACTACTCGGCGCGGCAGGCTAAAGCCCCGCACACACGCGGCGCAACATTGTCGGCGTTTTGTCTGTAGAGTCACGAGCCGCCGCCGCGTGCCGCCAATGACCCGCCGGCGGCGCGTCATTCGCGCAATCTGAACTTAGCATTCATGGTGAGCGCCACCCACCTTGCTTCCTGCGACGTAAACAGAATGTTCAAGTATCCATTTTATGTATTAGATTAGGCATACTGCGTTATGAAATTTAATAAATAAGACGCGACTGGGATATGTAGGTCGGCGTGTCCTTGAGGGGGGGTGAGCGAGCTTCGGAGGTGCGCGTAAAATGTAAAGCTCGAATGGAGTGCGGTTAAAACGTAACGATAACTGTTTGTACACTATTCTAAAATATTAATCGATATGAAGATTTCCTAATGATTAGATCATTTTATTATTTGTTTATGTTATAATAACTAATTAAAAATAAATTTTTAATAAGACAGTTTTTAACAAAAGTTGTCCTGCACAAATTTTAGTTATTTATGAGCGTTTTTGTTAGTTTTCAAGATTCCAGGGATATCATCTATATTGGAACTATTTCGAGAGTATTAAAGATAAATGGAAACTACATATTGTTACGTAATTTATTATTACAAGATAAAACGTGTATTATCGAACATAGTTATGGATGTTGTAATTTTGTTCTAATTTGATATAATAACGGAAGAGGTATTTCAAAATTACTTTCATTCTGACTGATAACTCCCGGAGAGAATTTTATGATAGAAGAAATGTTGGTTACTCGCAAGTAACAAAATTGGTGTTTGGGTATCCTGGTAACAGCGAATTTAATTTTTTATAAATATGCTCGAATATTTAATTGAAACAATATAATTTAAATCATTTGAGAAACACGACACTGCGTAGAAGAGAATTAATTATTTAAATTAAAACAGGAGTTATCGAGATATATTGTTATAAATGAACAAAATTCTATACGTTTTTAAGGTTCAGTACCTTAAGAGGAAAAACGAAACTCTTATCAGTCACACACGTATATGTTTCTCTGTCAGTGACAGCATATTTTTTTAGAAACCGCTTGACATAGAAACTTGAAATTTGGCACAAATCAAACATTTTAAGCCGCATATAACTTAATAAGTAACACTCATTAATATTCATAACGAAATGTTAGGCGGAGTGGGGAGGGTAATTGAGCATTCGATGAAAAAAGTTAAAATTTCGTATTTATTATAGAGTATCTTTTGAAAGAGCTACTGAACCTAAAATTATGAGAAAAACAGAGTTTTTAGAGTCCACGCAAGTGTTGCAGGAAAAATATATGAATGATTCTGGATGTAATATTTTTTTTAAATATACACATTGTTTTTACACCAGTGAAATATGTAGCAAGCAATATATTTATGTTGTGAAAATATAATATTTGTAAATAGTTTAATAGAAATACTAGGTACTCTTAACCTTTATTATTGCCTAAATGTATACGGAACTCTCATAGTATGTATTTTATTCGTGTTTCAATCATAATAGATGCAACACTGAATAGATTATCCCAAAAATACCCTGTTTACAGAATCGAGAAATTTTAATTCAATTTTGATCTATATAATAGCTAATGTTGAAAAATTCTTCCCAAAAAAATAGGATGGCATCATAAATAATTTTAAATATTTGAAAGTTCAAAATAATGAAATTATAATTATGGAAAAATAATGGAATCATTAAAGTTTTGTTGATTAATATTTTATAGAGAAGCGGGCTCCTTTTTTCTTCGTTTTTTGAAGACTAGAAAATAAATATACCTGGCAGTCGTAATTTTGCCTGAATTAATATACCTTCTTCATGATCAGAAATTAATTAAATAAAAAATATAATGTAGCAAAAAGTACGTTTATTTTCAGCGACAAATTTCAACCTTGTTTCATTTGAGACGTAAATAACTATCCGCCCACGGATGTTTTAACTATTTACGCTTGACATTTTGGGAAAAATACTATTTTCAAAGAGTAAAAGTTATACATTTTGCTCGAAAAACACTTTTATATATCAATTACCACCTGAATTATTGGCGCGGAATTCTATGTAATATATTTCTAAGTGGGTGATGCAAAACTTTCTCAACTCTATACATAACTGCAAAAGAATTCTCGAGTAAATTCTACATGATAAAAACTTTACCCAACAATCGTTATTTCATATTATTCAGGGAACATTATTTAGGTGGGCGTGACAGTTTACTAGATAATAAATTTAAATAGTATTTAATGTATATCAGTAAAATTTTATTGACCTTCTAATATGAACGCAGAAGTAAAACAGTTTATTTATTTGTTTACTTATATAAACTTAACCGTAAACGTGGATGGTTATGGTAATATTACAGTATTATTACTACGAAAGTAATTTTCAGTTAATTTAATTAATCCAATAATTAAATTTGAGAGTATCATTACTACATAAATTATTCTCTCGGTTTGTTTTGACAGTGGTAACAAATGTTTAATGATTTATCACTTAAAGTTATATTTACTAGCTGTAGGTGGGTGACTAAAGTAGCGGGATTTACTTTATTTTTAGTTATCGGGACACATAAGCAACCGATATAAAGTAAATATTGGGTCATCTATTATCATATTGTCTATTTCATTGAGTTAAATCGGCATTTGTTTAGCTCTGCATTAGTAATCGAAGTTCGATATCTTATTATCCCAATCATACGATTAGGTCGCTTAGGGATAATCAAAAGTAGTTAGTATTGGCATAATCCCACAGACTATGGGCGGAATTAGGTATTTAATACATTATGAATACGCTATTGTTAACAAAGCTCCATAAATGCTCTTATTCGCGAAATCTTGTGGCTCGAAATTATTTGACGATTAACCAATACTGTCACTAGTAAACTATGGATTCAGATGAGGTTGCACTTCTGCTGGCTTCATTCATAATAGCAAATTCGAACGTTGTCGTCTGCAAAATCAGCGGCAGTATTGGCGAATACCAGTTACAACTTTTTATATTAAATTTGGCCAATCAGCACTTATTTGTATACTAACTTATCGTGCGCTTTTGTCAGTATCGAACAACATCCTACTCAGCATTTCGTTTACAGCTTTCGTTCATATGCAGCGATTCGTTTATGTCGATACGCGATTGAGATGTAAATACTTTTAACGCTTAGTCGAGCGAATTTGAAAGGGATTCTACGTAGTTGCCGAATCGAGTAAACGGACGGTAAAATTTGAGTTACGTTACCGCAATCGTCAAATCATGACGCAGTATTGATAGTATATTTAAATCGGACGTTTTCGACGAAGAAGTTAGGATGTGTGCTTTTGCCCTAAATAACTCAAAATATTTAGTTTATTAATTCATTACCACTGCCTAGCCAACCATATGATAAGGTTATGGATGTGACTACCTTATGGTAAATTATTAAATATAGATAGAAAGGGATCAGTATTTTTTTATATTAGTTGTTAACTAACAGGTTTAAGTATTCTCAATAATTTAAATAAATAAATAAAAATATAGGTTACTTTATGCTTCAAGCTATACATTTTGTATATATATATATATATATATATATATATACACATATACATATATAAAATATAGTTTTTGACATATATATTAAAAAAACCTGATTGTGGGGCAAGATAAAAAATGGTTACAGAATAGTACAGAATTTTGTAACTAGAATATTTAATACTTTCGGATTTTAAAGCAAAAGGAGACATTTTAATATTAGGGTGCGTGAATAATTTATAAGTAACTCGGTTACGCAGCACGTACTCGTAGAGTTCCGATATTTTATCAATGTCTTTGGAAATGTCTTAGATAAAACTATAAAATCACTAGTTTTCGATCTCTATAACTTTCCCTTTCAATTATTTATAAATACAAAGCAATAAAAAATTAATTGTTTTGTCTTTTTAAAATATTAATACAAGTGTTCTTAAATGTTAACTTTTGAATTAAATGTAGGTCAATACGTTTAATCATATTCCAAATTGCAGGTTACCATACCAAATTGTTTCTGAAACAAACGGCTATGCTAAATAGATAAGAAAACCAGTGAGTGATCTTTTATATATTTCGTTTCTTCACTTTTAGGTACGGAACCATAAAAATATAATACCTTTAAAAAATATTAGAGAATTAAAATATCACATCTACATTTTAACTATATGTACAGAGTGACTCAAATAAGTGAGAATGTTTAATGGTTTATTTACAAGTGATAACAAGACTCGTTATAGAAAAGGACACTCAAAATCTTATCACATTTTTAATTAGTAAAATATTATTAATTCATATTTGAAATTTAGAAACTTCAACAAAATTTGTGAAAAAACGTTTTTCTTCCGCAAAAAGTTTTGTATTTTGGTTGAAATTGTAACTTAGCTATGGAAATTCAAATCATTAATTTAGAAAACATTAGCGTCCCATATTAATTTTTTAAATAAGTTTTGCCTAAAAGTTTATTTAAATACACTGGCACGTGGAAAATACCTGGTTGGGCTTTTTACCATAACGTATATAAAAGCATTTGGGAGACTTTATTTATTATAATTTTACTTCAAGAAAATAAAACCATAATAAGATTATATTTAAATAATCACTTTTTATTAAAGTTTGACATTAAATGCTCTAATTAAGGACATCCTTAAGATCACGAACTGGTTATGTATATACTGCAAAAATAGTGATATTAATATGCCATTTCTCCTGTGAGATTTTGTTTTCTTTTATATTTCGTATTTCAACTAACAGCTCTGTTATTTGAAATACGAAATATAAAAGAAAACAAAATCTCACAGGAGAAATGGCATATTAATGTCACTATTTTTGCAGTATACACATAACATGTTCGTGATCGTAAGGATGTCCTTAATTAGAGAATTAAATTTCAAACTTTAATAAAAAGTGATTATTTAAATATAATCTTATTATGGTTTTATTTTTTGGAAGTAAAATTATAATAAATAAAGTCTCCCAAATGCTTATTGGAATACGTCTTTAGAAATTTTCATAATCATATGGGTGTCCTGAAATTGTTGACGCAATTGAACTGAAATAATTTAATTTTAAAGAGCTAATCAGTTTTGATACTGTGTAATGTCATTACCTAGATATTTTTCATTTCTTTAAACCCTGCTTAAAAGAATATAGGGGAAACATATTGAAAATCTTTTTGACCAGTTAACTCTGTGAATTTTATTTACATTAAAGCGATAGTTGGATCTAAATTGAGAAATATAATGAAACATCAACATTGAATATTGTAATGAAACATCAACATTGAATATGGTAATGAAAAATTATTCATATATTATATTTTTAAGATTAATTCAAAAACTTTAAAACTTCGGAGCTAGAACCAAAAAATAATAATTACAGAATTTCTGTAGAGCAAACTGACGACAAATTAGTCAAAATAATATACAAATCAATAAAATAATAATGAAGTCACCGTCACTGTGAACACAAAACCATGAAAAATTAAAATAACAGGAGGCAGAAAATAAAAAATTAGTGAAATTCTTGAAAGTGGCCATATTTTGACTATGAAAAATTAAAAAGTGTTAGAGACCATCCCAAATCGGATATTAAACAATTTTGAATTGGAAAATAAAGAATTTGGAATCTGTAAAAGTAACTATAATAAGAAGAACGCTTTCCTCCGCAATAAAAACGAAGAAAAGTCAAATAATTCTTACGGCTGCATGAAACATCAAAACAATAATTACTGGTTACTTGAGTTCCATATTTTTATACAATAAATTAACGATATAAATTAGCTAAAATTTAAAAAAGTCTCTAAAAATTACCTTGGCATAAAGAAAATTGAAACAAAATGAAAAATTTTAGTGAAATCCCGACTTTGGTATTATTTAATACTGTACGTTGCCAACTAACTCAAAATAAATTTCGTAACTTGCCATAATTCTAGAAAATTTGAAATTCTTTTACCTAGAATTCATATTAGATATACTTTCCATATCCTTTGTTAGTTTTTGTCAATGTCCATGTTATAAAATTTTTAAATATTTACTTCTCTTCAGCCTTATAATAGCATCCTGATCTTTCCATGATATCAGCTACTCAGTGTTAACTAGAGAACCAAGATAAACCTAGTGTCAAAATAATTTTTGTCGTTTAGGCTCTAGAGAAGAACTAATGAATACCTATATGTACACGAAACCCTCGCCCTACAATTGTATTCACCGTAGCTTTTTTTAAAAAATAAAAATATTTGCAAAAATCATGTATTTAAATGTATCAGGATGCAATAAACATCAAAGAATTTAAACAAAGAAAAGTCATGGTGATAATACATGAATATGACATAAAAAAGACATAAATAATAAGAAGATAGCATGGTCGGAAAATGAAACTTTATATGGTGTCTACAATTTGAGAATAATGATAAAATATGAAGATCGAAGTACCGATATGGGGCTAATAATTATTACAGAGAAAATTAACGCTGAAAATGTGAACGAACTAGGGGAAGGGCGAAGTAAATTTTCATTTATTACGAAAAAAAATTACATAAAGTTTTTAAATATAAAATACAGAGTAATAAAGTGTGCGGTAACAATGATTACAAAGAAAATGATTGGCGTGAAAAGGTTAAAAATATATAAACGTACATTTAGTTTAAATTATGTTTTATGATTAAAATAGGAAAATAGAAGACGTTAACTATCCATTTGATATGTTTAACACAAAGCATTGTTTTTTTTCAATGAATTTATTTCAGTCTTATATATTTATCCAAAGCACAGATTTATTCGAGTTTACATAAAATTTTATTAATACTTTTCAATTGTCCATGGGTATAAATAACACATGAGATGAAATGTGAACTCTTCTAATGTATAATATATACTGAAACTACTCTAAACTCACATTTCAAAGGGATTACTTAATTCATTTTCATCTGATTAAGTCAGCATTCAAAATAGACCAATCTTAATAATCTAGGATATCGCACCTAGATGTAGACATACCTAAATATCAAATTTAGTCTCATCCCTTCCCAGCCGCGGTCAGAACTCCTAACAGCACCTAAATAATTCATGACACGCATTTACCACTATTCAAGCAGCACACCCATCTCACACATCTTTTGAATCGCTAACCGCCGTAAGCCAATGCGCCGCCATAAATAAAGTTCGAGCCAGCCGCCGTCCGCTCGCTATAAATGAAAATAAACGAGCATGTTTACAAAGCAAATTGTCGGCTGTATGTAATGAATGAATGAAGGCGCATAATAATTAGCACGAGCGCGGATTCCCATTGCGGCCTACTGGAATGTAACAAATTGCTGCTCCCTGGTACAGTCAGGCATCTAAAACACTCCGCGCCCGCCGCATAAAGCAACTTTTGCTTCCAAATTAACAGATTATGCCACCTGTTTAGTTTCGGAATGCTAAACTTTGTTATAATTCACTCTCATTAAAATTTATGAAATAAAAATAAAGCGAGCATTAAATATTTTACGACCATTCCTACACATTTCAAAAGTTTACGGTTCAAAATTCCAAATTAGACGCAGTGCACGGTAAACTGTACAAATACTCAATGAGTTCAATAAAAATTCAAACATATTGGAAAACAATAAAAAAATCGAATAGTTTAAACAAAAAACCGGCTAAGCACACGCCGGAACACGCAAAAAGTAGATTTTTATAGCTGTTGAAATTATTTAAGCGAATTAAGAGACTTCAATTGAAAGTTCTAATTAAACGCTAGTATCCAGAAATTTTTTTTTATATTTAGAGATATGGTTAGGACCCATTTCGTGTGGCTATGAAGCTTAGTATTTCTTAAAAGAAAATTAAAAATAGAACTTCATCTTTATGTCGAAATAATTACCTGATGACAATTATCATATAAAATTTGATTCAATCAACACTGATTTTTATACTGCACTGTCGTGCACTCATGCTAGTATAGACCACCCGCCTACTTTGTACTTCATCTACAGCTCTCGCTCACACACAGCGATTCGTATTTGTCGACGGGACATTGAGATGCAAAGATTTTAAAGGGCGAATTTGAGATGGATTCTTTTGCAGTTACCAAATCGATAGAACTAACTAGAACATTTGAGTTGTGTTACAGTAACCATAAAATCATAGTACAGTACCGCAACAATCTTCGTCTCGAGCGTTTTTGAAGACAAAATTGGAATGTTTACTGTCGCCGTAAATTTCATCATAAATATAATGGAAATCGTAAATAAAACCTAAGTTTCATGTTGAGATACTTGAGACACACACGCGCGTACACGCGCATGCACACTAACAGGCTCGCACGAGTATAGATCTTAAACTGTAAAAATCGGGATACTGACGGTTGAAACGATATAATGAAGTTACAAGGGTTCTTGGTTTCATTACGGTTCCTTAAAAAATACGAAAAAAATATGTTTAAACCAAATATATTGTTTACATGGTATAACATTACTTTAAAATTAATAGACACACTGCACATTAATATGTATGAAATTAATTATCTTGTTTCTTACATATATTTTAGCCACCAACAAAAGTATGGGATAAGTGACTAGATGACTAACTAAATTATACCGAATGCCCAGCAATACCTTTTTTAAGTCGTAATCATTGTGACATTTACTCGTTTGTTTACTACAGTTTCCATTTTCTGTCTACAGTCTTCATTTCACATTTAAATACAAACTTCATTTCATACATGTTTCCCCATCTCACGTACATTAAAGTGTACAATATATTTCCGATGATATTAAAATAAACATACAATTGAACTTTTGAAAATATATAGTTCTTTACGTATTTCTTTTTGCTATTTCAAAAATATTGAATCGAACAGTTCGATTAATTTTTGGAAATAATTATAAAAACGCAAATACATCAAAAGTCTTTTGTATTTTAGCTCAGCATCTCGATTTTTTTATTTAACACATGGCTCTAGTAAATGTATATGTTACATAAAATGAGTTCCTTATTTTACTTCTTGATCTTTTTATTATTACCGATATTAATGCCATGAATAATAATACTGAGATTAGAAAGAGAAAACCCTTGCTAAATTTTTGCTTTAACATACCAAATAAATCTAAAAATAATTTTAGTTAACAGTTTATAACGGTCCAGAAGAATCGACAATGAAACGTTCATATCGACATATTATTTGCATTTTTAAAGATATTTAACTTAAATTAAGTTGTATTTAACATTAAAAGAAATCCAACTAACATCGCTTTTACGGCCCATAGCTTATCCGTTAATAAGTTCTTCGTACGATCGTGGTATAATATAATTTTCTAGAAAACAGATACAGACTACGAATTTTCTCTTATGAGTCTTTTAAGATAACATAAAGCTTAAAGCTTTCCATACGACTGTACTGAAACATAGCTTGCGTCGCAACTAATAATTTTGTTTACGCAAATTCACAGTTCCTTTTCAGCGAGAATCACGTGTCGCTCGCTATAATCAGTATAATTAGACAAGACGCTCTTGGGCGACGCCGCTCGAGCCCGGCCGGCTAATGATCGCGCGCCGCTCCACTGTACTGTGTCTATTCATCGTTTCTAAGCGCCTATTCAGCGTGTGTGTTTCGAGAAATTAATCTTGTTATGTTTCCTCAAAACAATCGCTTCTAGCCGCTTACAATTCGGTTGAAGAGCGCAAGCGGTTCGTGGCAAGGAATTTCGAGTCGTTAGTTTTGTTTGCGTGGCTGCGAGGAACTTTAAATATCTCTTATTAAAATATGTTTTCTACCTAAATCTCTTTATATTCCGGTGTTTAGAATGTTTTAATTTTGAAAGTATGAAACGTTAATTATTTTATTTCTCGAATTATTTAAGAAAAGAAATTAAAAAAGAAAAGAAAATAATATAATTGCGAAGAAAATATGTGTTAGAACTTAATATATTTTAATAAAAATACGTTTCCTGCGGTCCATAATATTTAGGGTTTCGAGAATTTTCGTATACGTTTCAGCGTTTTTAGGGCAGGACGAATTTTTTTTGGAGATTGTCATGGATTCGTTTTATGCCATAAGCTAATATAAAAAAAAATCATTATGCTGATAGGTTTATATTATTGACAGAATTTTATAAACTACCCTGGTTGTATTCCCATGGCAGGCCAATTCATAGAAAAACTAAGTCAAGTAGATAATATGGTGTCAATTTTTGAAAAAATTAAATTTATGACACGAGTCAAAGAAAGCTTTGTGTAATTTTTAGGATGATATGTCACATCAAAAATAAAAATTGGCTGTTACTATCCAGAAAAAATCCCTTTGTTAACATAACTTAAGCACACCATACTGCTTTAACTTCACATTGACTTATTTGTGTTAAGGCGTTTCCTTCGTGAACCGATAACTGCAACTGATCTGAAAAATGAACACAGTACAGTAAACTAAAATTACGCGAGAGCAACCTATTCAATTTATTTTTATAAGCCATTACCAGAATTGATATTTTAGAGGTGCACATACTGAAAATTGATATCGATAATTGTTAAAGTTTGCATTTGATTTATTATAAAACAAGTTTATTCAAATTTCGTAACGTCTCTTGTATTACTAACAGGTTGTCTCTGCTACAGTAGTAACCGAGTTCATATTTTTCTATGTTTCTGTATAAAAAATATTTATAATGTGACTGAATTGTTAGTCGCATGATTCGATAGGAACTTTAAACATATCAGGAAATTTAAATTCAAAATCATATTTCTTCATGTTTGTGTTCGTATTACGTTTATGGATTATACTTTTAATTTAGACTTGCTACCTGCTACCTGGATCAGTCAAAAGAGAATTTTTATATAATAATTATTTTTGATGTATTTATAAACGGTTTAGCTTTTTTAATGTTATTTAGTCAAGTATATACCTATAGTTATTTTGTATATATTAATATTGCACATTATCAAACATTTCTCCGATGTAACTCGGACGACTTAGGTTGTTTAACATAAAAGTACCTATTTCTATGCTTCAATTTCGTCATAGAAAATGAGTTGAAATAGAAAATCTGTAATAATTGATAACATACTCCATTCACCTTTTCGGTAGCTACGTTCTTATATTATCTATAAAATTTTTGAGCCTTATTTTGAAATGTATAGTTTTAATAATAGAACAGAGATAGAATATATCATGTGTTTTAACATTATATGTTAATGAGATATTATATACTATATGCTATATTCTATTCTGGAAACCATAGACTGTAAATTGATCATCATTACCACTTTTTTGCAAAATTCTAAAGAAGTAATAAGCAAAACTTTCCGGTAATAAAATTGGTAGAATATCTAAATGGACAATATGAACTGATGATGGTGAAGCAGGTTGTCATGTCAATCATTTTTGTGTCAAATTCAAAAAAAGATAAACAAAGTTTTTCCCTTAAAAGAACACTATATAATTTAAAGAACTCTATATTAAGCTTAAAGCTATTGTTGGCTGTAAGAGATTGCTCTCGTAGCAATAAGTCCGCCATATGCATGGATTAGATAAATTAATTAATATATTGAGAGAGATAGATAAATAAATAAAGATATTAAAAAAATATATTCCAAAATATAGGCAAACTATAATATTCCCTTTTACATAGATTGAAACTAATATTTAAATTGTGTTTTACATCAAAATTAATGTACAGATTTATAATATTTCTTGATGTACAATTTTTAGACGAATACGAACGACTAAATATAATCGAGAAACCAATGAAATTATACGTACGGTCAACGCATTTCCATATTACATAACAAATGTGTTTTCCTAATTGGTAGAAATACATTACTAGCCGTAATGGATTCATGGTACAACTGTTATGTGATATCGAAGTAAAAAATAAATATCCAGTTAATATAAATTAATAAAAAATACTAGGTCTTGATATGATAAAACAAATCTTTATTTTTATAAGTCATTAATCTTTCTTCTACTTTTCGTTCATTTTTATATTCAATAGAAGGATGAACAAAAACATCTCAGTTGGAAAATTATTCTTCAAAGTATCTTTAGTTCATCAAACATACCGTAACTAAATACTTGAAGGAAAAGTCAACATTTTCAAATAATAAATGTATTTATATCATTAGAACACTTTTAGATAACTATCTCCATTAAATTCGCATCTCAGTTTTATTCAGTATTTTTTTCTTTATTTTCTGAGCAATCGCCGTTCCAACCCGCTGATCAGGACGTTGATCAAAGTTTAAACATTAATCTCTTTGCATAGTATTACGTCGGATGAGTCTCTTATTTTTGCTCTAAATGTAATACGATTAGCAAGAAAATGTAGGTCGAAACCTTTACTCTTTGAAGTAATTTCACGACTAAATATCAACGATACTTGATTATCTTTGTTAAATTTGCGGACAAGTGTTATCTGGAAAATATTTTTTGCCAATCTAACTAGATTACAGAAGTAGGTAACTTGAATTCTTTAAAAGTATTATCAATATCTATATTCAGGGAAGGTTTTAGACGCATTTGTTGCTGCATCTTTTTAATGTCTCATCCTACGTCATTCTTTTCCACTCCATATCCGCCATTATAACTATGTCTAAGATGCAAATTTATATACAGCCACACTTTTACAGATATATTTCTTTCGGTCCTATGTCGATATGATATAAATTTAGGCCATTATCCAAACGTGTATTAATAATTTTTTTTAATTATATATTTTAAGTTATAAGTAAAATATATTGAATAGAGAGATAAACAAATAAGTAGTTTAAACAGGCAAGCTTTTGATAATGCTTACAGTCCAACATGGAAATTTATGTCAGGTATAAATATAGAGCAAGAATATTTTGATTTGATTTGCATTTTTAAATAATTTGTATTGGATTAGAAAATATTAATAACTTATTGTTATTAATACTTTCACACAAGAATCGTGTTCCAGGTTTACTTGTAGTGTAACAATAATACAAATATGTGAAAGTAGTAACAAATATATTTTATAGCTTGCAATATAATTGTAAGACTTTTTTAAGTCCAATGACATCTAAGTAATATTGAATGTATTTGGCGTTAATTTTGTAGAAATTCATTATTCACAATTAAATGAAACTACGTGATGTAGTATTATTTCTACTTTCTTTAATTTCTTTACCACGACCTAGGTTTCGTTGTATTACAACATCTTCAGGTGGGATATTAGCAAAGATCTTTATTTATATTTATATGGTGGGATATTTGTAAATATCCTTATTTTTATATTAGCAAATCTCTTTGCTAATATCCCACCTGAAGATGTTGTAATAAAACGAAACCTAGGTCGTGGTAAAGAAATTAAAGAAAGTAAAAATAATATTACATCTCGTAGATTCATTTAATTGTATCTAAGTAAAATCAATTTATCCTTCTCATCGCCCTGTCTAAACCCTGCAAAGGTTGGTAGTTTAATTTGTTTAACTTCAGCTGTATTGAGCATCTGAAAAGTTTTGACGCATCATAAAGGCATGGTATTATGGGCTGAAACTAGAACATACATATAGAATTTATTGAAGGAAGGAGTCAATATTGTGTTGGGCATATTTGTATTAAATAGGAATGTAAATTCAATTAAAATCATTTGAATAGCTTTAGTATAAACTATAAAAAGAGTCGTTTTTCGTAACAAAATCAAATTACTTCAATCCCGTCTAATAATTCAGACATTTCTTCTAAGTTCGCAAAAATACAACGTAGGTAACTAATAATTTATTTAAATGTAATGAAATGCTGTAAACATGCTGTATTATATTTTTTTATTCTTATTTGTAAAAGATATGAAGGAAAGGACACAAAAAACTATTCTCAATTATTTGTTATAATATTTTTGTGAAAAAACTGCGGATGCGATTTCAAAGCCAAGTATAAAGAGATTTTTATACCAGAAATTGTCGAAAAAGCTAAAAGTATATTGAAAGGTTTTGTTGCGTTTCTAAAACTGAATACATTTAATGCATACTACATGTCGATAATTGAAAATTTACTTTTTAGAGTATTTCAACATAGATATAGAGAAGCTTAAAATTTTAATAATAATTTTCTGAATTATTCTTCTTTATTTACACTGAATTTGACATGCACGTGTTACTTCTTAGTTGTATATACTGTTTATGATCTAAATTATGTGCAATTTGCAAAAAAAAGCTTATTAGAGAATAAGTGATGAGAAATTCGTATACTCGGGCGATACCGGAACGAAAAGATGTCTAGCGGTCACTAAATTATGATATATGAAATTCAGTGGATTAGTTGATTTCTTAATAATTGATTATTTTAGTTGGACCGAATACGTTTTGTGTACCGAGTGCACTTGGTGTACCGATTACGCTTATTGGACCGAATATACTTGGGGTGTTGAATGCAGTTGGTGTACTGAATATACTTGGCGTACCGTTTTTTTATCCTAGATAAAAGATCAGTGTTATTAATTTACGGATGCGCCGGTATTTATATTGATTTCGAGGCTTCTGGGATCATATATATTTATGAATAGATCTATGGTAAATTCAATAAATATATATGATGTTATAAACCACTCTGAGAGTTGGATGTTAGTTGAACGCTTTATTTCTGTTTATTAGTATTTCGGAAAATTTTCAGATTGATTTTAAGAATTCATATGATATTTAAATATAGATAGATGAAGAAATATACATATGAGAAGATAGAAATATAGATATGAATTGTTATACATGTAAATATTTAAAAAAATATGAATACAATTATTTATAATATTTTTTTTATAATTTGTTGCTTTGAAAAACTGAAATCGTCCCCAGAATTCTGTATTTAAGCCTTGGGTTCTCTTAAATTAGGGATTATGTATTTAAAAAAATACTTGTAAGCTATAAACGTAAGATTAACTATAAAAATAAGATTTCAGGAAAAGAGACATAATTTCATTTAGTGTGGCTTTATTGCCATACGACTCGATGAAATGAAATTTGTTTTATTACTCAGTTATAATAAACAAAATATTGACTAAGGAAAACTGTAAGGCTTTCTCCTTCCTATAACTGTAATATAAATATCCATACATAAGCATACAAGTTTCTTTAACTCGCAATAATAATTCATCATATCAGTAACTCATTCTCGAGACTTTCACTTTATACTAAAAGTAAGTAAGTTTCCTTACACTTTCCTTATACTAAAGGTTTTAGAAGGTGCAATGAACCCGCAAGCAATAGCAAAGTTTTGCAACTCACACGCCATCATACTAAAATCACCCCTTTTAAAAACCTGACCGTTACTTACGGGATAAAGACGAAGCGGAACGAGCCTTAAGAAACTCCTAAAAGCAAACACAGAGGCTCTTAGTAAGGAAACTTTTGTCGTTTAGTTTAAATTTTAAAATATTTTCCCGGCGCGAAACTTTTCACTTTGATAAGTAATTCTGTCATCTATTTTCAATTAACTGTGTTTACACTGAAACAAAAAGATGGAGAATTGAAAATGATAATTTTTACATGAAATCCTATTTAATTTTTAAATTATAATTAAATGATGTGCTACTGTTGTATCATGTTTATATTTATGTGTTGAAACTCTGGAGAAAAAGAAATATAAATATTCTTCATTTAGAACGTTATATCTCATTTCTATGTTAAAAAGTAGATTATTCTAAGTTTTACGTAAGTAATAGGAAAACATTTACACAAATTGTAATATAAACTATATGTTACGTTAAAATAAAATAAAATAAAATAAAAACAACCTAAGTAGAACTAGATACACTATGGTCTCATCTGTATCTAGGCATATGTAAATCTTATAGGGTAAATAGTGTTGCTATTGAACTATTTACTAATATTAATATTATTTTCCATAGTGGAACTAAATATATTGTGCAGCCTATCTTGCATATGCGTAAGACATCATGACTTTCGTTAAAGTTATGAAATTTAGAATCATTGCTTTAATTTTCCGGTAAACATGGAAAGTAAATTTCCGGTAACGCTTTCTTATCATAATATTGACTTTAGCTGTTTCAAAGAGAGATGACCAAATTATTTTGAATATTTTCAGAAATACCTCAAAATTCCTTAAAAATACTTTCGGGTTCTATTTTTTTAAATACGTACGGGCTAATATGTTTTATCAAATTTGAAGTTTCCATATCAAAAGTTTTCGAAGAAAAACGGTGTAAATCTTTTCAAAAATAGTGTAGATCTATCCTCTTTCATTTTCTGCGAAAAAAATCTTTAGTTTTTTCACTTCATACCCAACACGTCGCGCGAAAAAAGTCTTCTTTCTAATTTGTTTCCCCTAATTTCTATACAAATGTTTTTAGAAGTCACTATTAAAATATATTTTGGGTTAAATAAGCATTATAACTAAGCTAAATTTCAAGTCACTGCGTCTAAAAACATATCTGTTTACGGCGTCCGTTTTCTTTTTTACCATGAGAGGGAATGTAAACAATTTAACGCAATTATATATATATATATATATATATATATATATATATATATATATATATATATATATATGTATATATATATATAGATATATTTTATTAGTCTGTCTTTTTTTCATCATCTTCCTCTAGAGGCATACACGTTAGTATATTGTGATACGAAAATATATTGAACCATTTTCAGAGACCGCTAAACTTATTAACATTACTACAAATATAGACTCTGCTTTCATGTCCAATAAAATATTTTAATTATTATAAATCACACTACATAGAAATTATTTTTCCTCGAAATAGGCATTGAACCTGCAGTACTGTAACCAATAGTGCTATCAGGGTTTTAATATTAAAACCTGTATAGCAACAAGTAATGTAATGATGTGGGAAATAATGTTCATTTATCTGAACTATTTTTGTACGATTTGGTATCGAAATGCGAAAAATGTAATTTCTTTTACGTTTTGATATAGGAAAGTAAATAATTTATGCTTCTAAAATAATGAAAAAAAGGAATGCTGTAATATTTAAAAATAACATATTTCTATAGGTTGCTGTCTATAAAATGAATTAAAACATTAAAAAAGATATACAAATAAGATAAGCAAGAATAAGAGATTGCCATAAATTAAAACCATTATAATATAAATTAAAATCTGTTTTGAACTTTTTAAATCAAATATGATACAATCTTTTTAATGTTCGTCTGAAAAGAACTGTAAAAATTATGTCATTAAAAATAGTGCACTATTTTTAATAAGTTTTAATAGTTATTCAGTCAAATATTTATATATTCAGGCCCTCTGCAAAATAATAAATAAATTACCTTATTAGTTGGTTTGTTAACTTTATATATCAAACTGAAATGCACAAATTTAAATCAGAATAGACTAATTTATTTTACATTTAATATAAAATATATATTGGACTGATTTTATTGTACTACCTTTTACCTGTAAATTTCTCCGCGTAACAATTTGTTTATGAACATTTTTTTTATTCCGTAGGTGGTATTCTGAAAATTGATAAATCATAAATAACTAGATGCCGTTCTGGTTATGCGCCGGCATACATTTCTTTTATATAATGATATTTTCGATTTCCTCAAAACGTGGAACTGCACTTTTTTAAATAAAAACAATACTATTAATAGTTCTATTATTTGGCCAATTTTCGTGAAGATAAATTCGATTCTGAAGGAATATTGAATAAAAGGGAAATATAAAAACTATATAAATATCATGAATTTTCATATTGACAATATTCATAAAAATTGCATATTGACACAAACTATAATTGAATTTAATGGAGATGCATAAATAAAACTGTTAAAAGTTTGAGAAATCATGTAAGTAAAATTCAATTCTTGGTGGTAAATTAACCAATGGTTGTTCAGAAAGTCAGATAATAGAAGTCAGTCAATAAAGATAACCAGAAACGCTTTGGTTGCAACCATGATTTGAGAGTCATCGTTTCAATCTATTGTGATCGAACATTATTTGGAGCTTATTGCCGTGCGATAATTTCTTTTTATGCACTAAAGTTATGAAAATATTAGTCAAACCCGATAGTTTAAATCGATTTAGGTGTAACTAGTCAACAAAACATAAATGCTCAAATTTCCAAATTCGAGGACTAAAACAAGTAAGACCGAGAAAGTTACGATTGTACATTGAATAAAATTGGAAGTACTCTTCTCTGTCCCACTTTCACGTTATTAAGGCTGATCTAAAAGATAATCTAAGGAAGCTCATTATCGTATGTTATAAGCACAGATTTAAACGTTAGATTAACCTAACATAACTTTACCTAACGTTTCATAATGATTTTAAGTGGGTTATAAAATACTAAAGAGGCATAATTAATTTTGAAGGAAATTAAGAAATCTAAATAAAATTACAAATTTATTAAGCGACCGGTTTCATCAAACGTTATCAAACATGAAAAAAAAATTTTTTTGGAAAATCTTAATTTAATTCTTCCTAAACAAAATATTACTGATTAAAGCAATATTTTTTTCCGATAGATGACGCTGCAACGTTAGGGAATTTATTTTTATATTATTCTTTAGATATTTGATATGTTATCAATTTCTAGTTCCGAAATAAATTAAATAAATAAATTGCGTCTTTGAAAACATTAACATTTTGGAACTAACTTATAAATAACCGAACCCTTAAAAGATACCATTTTTGTGTGTAATAATCGGGGTGCCTCAGGGTACAAATGAACCCAAACGTAACTATAACAGCAATGTGGGTTTAAAGAAACAAAATTATATACGAGCGCACAGCCTGAAACGGACAAATAATTATCCCTTCACAAATAACGTAATATATTAGAAGCATGCGGTTAGTGAGCACTGCCTAGCCGGGGACGCCACCCCGGGGGCTTTTAAACAAATTAACCCACTCGCAGGGTACCTCGGCTGAATTAGAGAACACACATAAAGAAATTCTTGAACCATTTTCATTTCGAGCGAAACTTTCAAAATAATTAAAAGT
The DNA here is from genome assembly GCA_039881145.1 of Druceiella hillmani. NCBI lineage: Eukaryota > Metazoa > Arthropoda > Insecta > Lepidoptera > Hepialidae > Druceiella > Druceiella hillmani. Next base: position 2,574,016 of record JAYKKI010000022.1, read on the forward strand.
CATAGTATGAGTTTTCCACTTGGTACCGCGACCTAGGCCAGCTCCTCGCCGCTCACGCACGGTCGAGTACCCGCGGTAACGTGTCTAGATGCGTTTGTGTGAGTCGAGCTATTCAATTTAATCTTGAGCTCGCATTTTAATAAAGAAGGCTCAGAGGCTGTGCTGTACGGCGCGCTTTCGTAATTGGGGCGCTTTTAACGGACCCAAATTAATTTATCTTGGCAAGCTGATGGATTAGTCGCTACGTCGCCTCGTGATACCTACGCGCGGTGCCTATATGGCTGGCAAAGGGTTATGTCTTTATTATATTTGTGCTTCCCGGAAGACATACATAATCGGTGGTAGGTATATAGGTCGCGCGAGAAGATGAATATAACGATATCACTTCTATTTTGGGTCTCGAGCAGCGTTCGGCTAAACTTCGAGTTCGTGTTTCGAGTTTGCGGGCGAAGTTTACAGCGTGAATGCCGCGGCGTGTGTTGGATTTAATCTTATATAAAGTATTTTAATTAACTCATTCTTGGCTATTGAATGTACTATTAATATATTATTTGATGTGATCATTTTTTTGTAAGATCACTAGTTTAAATTTTCTCCAAGATTTTATCATTTCGTTAACCCTCGTCACATTTTCGTATCATCGAAATATGAATGGGTTACCTAAAAATTAAATTGGTTCTGAAAATATAACCACATAACAAATATTATGTACCAAATTATAAATCTATTAAAAAAAAAACAATGTAACAAGTTTACAATTTTCTTTAAACGTGAATATTTAGATTTCATTAAAAAATATATGCATTTCGCATATTTTAATTATAAATTCGGAATATACTTGTTATTATTACAGTTACATTGGTTTCATTATTAAGAAATTGAAAAACTAAGATAAATCTGTGTAATATTAAATAAAAATTGTAAATAAATTAAACGTTATATATTTTCTTTCGGACTTTTTACCTACACCGTGTCCAGATATAAAGATTATTATTTTCATAATAAATACTGAGACAATCTACATTACTTTTCGTACGAAAACACGTTTTTGCTTATTCTTCTGGTTCTGTGTCTTAAAAGGAAATAATAACGTGTCCTTGTATCACTTACATCTCCGTCCGTTTGTCTCTCTGTCACCGTTTTTTTTCAGAAATTTCTATGCAGCAGCTAAAAATTTGGCATGGTAGCCATGCATATTAATATGCTCATACCTCAATAATTTACCACTCAAAAATATTTGTATGCAAATTTGAAAGTACGAAGGGGAGAATTGAGTGCTTGAAACTATTTTTTTAACTTTGTAAGCATGTAGTCAGAAAGGAAGAAAATCACGCACAATTTATTTTTTATTAATGGTACTAATCTAAACGACAATTTAACGAAGCATATTACATTAGTTCTCAAATGATGTTTTTTCATTAATAAATTTAAAGTTTTTTTTATAAATTTTTTTTTTAGTATAATGATTTACGTTTAAAAAACTTTATAAACCTGTAACTTATAATTATGCATATTTATGTAAATATTTGTTGTTAATGTTTGCTTGTTTATCGATTAAAACGTAACTAGTAGCAAAGTAAAATGCCTAACATATAATAATTAAAATCTCTTACATAATACTTGGTCCAAAACTAAAAATTACATTTAAATTAAAGATTTCGTGGAGACTCTTGTATGGAAGATTGAGAGTGTAAATTTCGAAATAGTGTTTTTGTACAGGCATGTGTGTTTCTGCATAGGTATTTAGATTTAAAATAATTAAAATACCTATGCAGAAACTCATATACCATAAAGAAAAAAAAGTCAGTAATAAAACTTACAATATTTTATTACCTACTAAAAGTCATTCTTTTTATACAAAGACTAATGTTACTATTTTTATATAATTTAAGCGAAGTCTAAGCGTTGGAATTTATCTTAAATATTTAAAGTTTTCTATGCATTTACTTGTACTTGTAGTTTTGTTACCATTTGGCTAATTCTGAAAAATAGTAAGCTGATATCGTTGTGATGTACTCGTAAGACGAATAGAAAATAAATTCTTACATAACAGATCTTAAAAACATGATTTGCTTCTATATCCTAAGAGACTATAACAAAAATTCACGTACATTGTTTTATTCCGTGTAAACAAATAAACCTATAAAACGAAATGGAGGTAATACAAACAGATAGAAATAATAATTGAAACGATTTTGAATCAAAGATTTAATAATTTAGGATCAAGACACTATTTCATAATTAATCCGATTCACGAACACGAAACCCTCCTTAGATAACATTAAATACATTAAATATGATGTAGAACTCCATATCATACCTTGCCGGGAGGCGGCGTAAGGTAGGATACACAGACGGATTAAATCATTATTTGTAGTTGGATGGTGTGGTAGATACGCGAGTTTGAAATTATTACAAATATACTAGACAAAGTTTTGGGGCCTATATAGAAGCGCAACGAAAGTCGACATTTATGTAAGTGCCATATAGTTCGTAGCTTTGAACAAAAATATTAATGAACTATTCAACGCTTGAATAAACATGCGTTAATCTTTCAATTTATCAGAAAAATCATATAGATAAATAAGAAAAAGATACATAAGAATGATCATATAACGTAATTGCTTATTGAAATTATTTATATAGCAACATTAACACTTTTTTTTATATTGTGCTATTTTTCATATTTAATCAGAGTGATGGAAAGTATGCACTTAACGTGTCAGTACGCGACTAACAAAAGTATGAAGATATGATCAGAAATGCTACACTATTTAAAACATAAAAATCTGTCTTGAGCGAGACATATATAAAAATCTGTCTTGATTTTACGTTTCTAAAAAGATTTATGACGTTTATATAAAATTTTATTGATTGATAATATCTCTCATTTTTAAAGAAAATAATTGATTCTATTGTTTAGTGAAAATCTTATAGAATTATCCATTACATTATTTTAATACACTTTTTAGTGATTCATAAATTTTTGAACACTCAAACACTTTTTTAAAATTTGATTATCTTTTATTTGTACAAAGCATTTAGTGAACAAGATATTCGTTATTGTAGGCTGCGATATACAAGCATCTAGTGGCCAAAGAAAGAACGACTTCTTTCTAAAACGTAAAAGGCCAGCGTTCAGAATATTCCGCGATGTCGTTTTTAAGTTGCTCATCATTATTAAACTTTTTTTGGCAATGTTTCCTTTAAATACCAGAACAAATGGTAGTTCGACGCAGCGAGGTCTGGACTATATTGCGGTTGTAGTACAGTAGTCTATCCTAGATTTTCCAGTATGCGATAGACGGATTTCGCAATGTGTGGTCGAGCTTTGTCCTAATGAAGGACGACACTGAGTCATGTTGGTCGCCTTTAATACAATGCTGCGACCAACTTTCGGTATTTTTCTCCGTATACATTAGCATTAATGGTCTCATCTGCATCGTGAACCTTCTAAAATGTATGCCTTACTAATCCCAAAAAACTGACAGTAGAAATTTTTTTAATATGAAAGTCGGGTATTTCTCGAGGCGGCGCGCCTACATTCTAAGTTAGCCAATGAGCCTGACGTTTTTCATCTCGTAGCAAACCCATGGCTCATCTTTAACGATGATTGCTCTGAGAAAGTACTGTCTTTGTGATCGTAAAAACAAAATTTTTAAAGATGACGCGTGCTGCGGGTTTGTTGTCAGTCAGTGCATGAGGTGTATATCGACTCAGAACTATGCGATATCCCACGGTGTGAAGATGTTGAGTAATAATGGTATGGTCGCATCTTAATGTATGCTACATTTCTTGGGTATTCGCATCGGGATGCACTTTTAAATCGCGGCGCACTGCGTCTCCGTTAAAAATAAATCAGCGGAGAGCGAGTGAGGTTCATCTTCACAACTTGTTTCCTCTTCCTTTGAGCAAGTGAACAGTAGCTCACAGTTGAATGGGTTCAGTGCTTCTTTCTCCAATGCAGTGTTATTCATTTTATATTAAATTACACGACGTGTACACGCCACCGACTTAATCCCTTCTATATATATATATATATATATATATATATATATATATGTATATGTATATATATATATATATACATATGTATATATATATAAACACATATATACACATATATATTTGTAAGTTGTTCCCAACCTAGGGAACAACTTTCCATATGCGGTAAAATTTACGAGCACATGATTTATAGTATTGCTAAAACAAGAATGCTCTTCTTGGTAAAATTATTGTAAAAAAAATTACTTCGATGCCAACTTCTAGTTTGTCTCAATATATTTAGGTTAAAGGTTACGTATATCTTATTTTCACAACGGACACTATTTGATGTTAATAAGTGTATTAACGTACTGTGATATATGAATATTTCAATGAGGTATTTATATTTTTTTAATTTTACACACGATATAATGTAAGATAAGTGATATGTATTATTTCAGTTACATTTTCCGGAAAATTAAATTTCAAATATGAAATAATAGGTCGTCACGAAGTATAATTTTAAAAATGAGTACTAGGTGCCTAAGTGCTCCATAAATTAATTTTTTATATTCTCTTAACAGAGTTTACAATTTAAATGAAGTTTAAAACGGATACCTGGTTTTAGTCTCCTTAATTATTATAAAAGCTCTGAAATTACCTTCCTGAGTAGCTAATTGTTATTAAGTAAATGAAATAATTTGCCTAGCCTTTGGTACATTCGCCAAGGTATTGTCGTAAAGTTTCTGTATTTTTAAGAAAGAACGCCTGTTATTGCACCAAGGAAAAGAAAAGAAAATGATCTCTCATTTTCACAGAGTATTAACTTTGAGCAGAGTGGTAATTATGTCTTTTATTTTAAATATAAAATGTTATGACTATTTTATGAACATCAATTTTTAATTATTTTAAATGAGATTATTTAAAGATGATATAATAACAACAGGTTAATAAAACAAATTAATTAAAAAACAAATCACATTTTGGCAAATATTGGTGTTAGTTCACACATGTAATTTATGGAAAATGCCTCTCAAAATTAAAAAAATCAGCACTTTGACTTATAAATAAATAAAAATTAATTCAGCTGTGTACTTAGATCCAAATAAGAATTAGATAAAGTAAATTTTTGGTTTTTATTAAAAGTTATTTAAGCATTAATGGTTAAATATGTCACTCATTGCCTTATAATTATTACTGTCTTTTTATATCAGCCATTAAACCTGTTTTCTTCAATTTGTATGAAATTTTTTGAATAAAAGCATGAATCTTATCACATTTGAGCAAATAATCTAAATTTGATAAATCGAAAAAAGTAATAAATACTAAATTCTGCCGGCAAATTCATTCAAACGGATTATACCAATACAATCTACGTGTCAATCAAGGCTAAAATTTACCTCCGTTCAACTTTCTTCAAAATCTGTTCTGCTTCAATATGAATATTTTGATTGAATTATATGAAGCAGAAAAAAATGTTTACTGTCCTATGGAAATCACACTCGAATTTGGAAACTGGAATACAAGTGTAAATTAATACATTCTAAAGTCAAAATTACAGAATTTTCCTTGCACTCCATATATTAAAATATGGTTATTATCCGTCCAGAAAATACACACATGCTCACATATATATTTCAAAAAAACAAAACTCTTTAAAAATTAAGGTTTTATAAATTGATAAACATACATCCATCTACAGATCCATTCTCTTTATATTTCGCGTGTTAAAAGTAGTAATAGACATATATCTGTGAATTGTAATCAATAAATTCGAAACTAAAAATATTTCAAGAATTTTTTTTGTTAAAATATTAACGACGAGAATTTTCATTAAAAATAATAGATTGTAAATAAAATACAATGGAATTGATGACTATGGCGAATGAAAGTATATTTGGTTAAATATGCCTTTACGTTTAATATCTATTTTAATACTTACGTTCTCTTTTTAGAAATGTTTCCTTTTTAGCCTGATCGTAGAAAAATCTTTCATGCAATAATTATGTATATCTGTATAAAACTATTTACATGTTTAGATGTACTATCATATGTTTCTGATAGGGATGACTTGGAAAGGTTATTTTTATATTATATCGTTAGATGATATAATATTTGAGGCATGTTATATAAAAGCATATTCTGAATGTCTGATGTTGTATAAACTTAAATGATAAATAAACTCGCAGAGCATACTCGTGTGAAGAGAGTAAGGAGAAGGCAAACGTGAATTAACAGCTCATACGAAAACGTTGAACGCAGACAGATTTCTAATTACACCTGCTCGTACTGCTGCCGCCATTAATTAATGATTTTATACAAACAAACGCCAGCAAAGTATGAGACTGACGCCGCGGACCACTTTGCAGACCGAGCAGGCAACACAGAGCCGAGTTTGCAGCTGCGGCTCGTGAATATCGCGTCCAAAAACAAATTAGGCGAAGCGCGCTTTTGCAAACACTTTCATAGTTGAGTACTGATACGCGGATTGAGAAAAATATTTATTTCCCAAGAATTTAGTTATAAATCATATGGAAATGAACCTAATCTTGATAAAACTGATTTATCAATTGTCACAGAAAAATCAAATAAGTAAAATTAGATTGATAGTAACTGGTATTGTGGTGTAATAGATTCTTCGTTCACGACACAAGTAAATACGATATAATCGTCATCCATTTTACGACAATATCTGTCAACCTATACATAGAATAGTGATTTACGGGACCGAAAACTGGACAATGCCCGTGACACTGATCTACAGGCTCAATGTGGCTCATCGGGCTATGGAACAAGCTATACGAATTTATTTGAAGGATTCGAAATAATACAATCGCACAAAGGGCATTGCCATAGCTCCAAGAATAAGCATCCCGACGTAGAAATGGACTGACGTATGTCATGGAACTGATGACAGGCGGAGACCACGTTTAACGTAATGTAGAACACCCATCACTAGACGTAGCGTCGATTTACACAAGGTAGCTGTTGGTAGCGAGTCAAGGGGCAAGTAATGGGTGTTAAACAATAAAACTGAACACATATTCAAATTCGTTTTATTGAACAAAGCAGATTAAGACGCCAATTAGAGTTAAGATCTCAAATACCTAATATATCAATAAATATTATATAATATACTGATTTGATAGAATTTTTATTCATGTTTAATTAACAAGAGGACATTTTGATATATTCTGAAAACAACATTTTGGAACTGACTGTTTTGGAAAACTATGATTTATTTACTTTTGAGAATACAAATCTTAGTGAGAGTAATTTTTCAATCTCATAGAATATATATATATATATATATATATATATATATATATATATATATATAAATAAATATATATATATATATATATATATATATATATATATATATATATATATATATATATTATTTGGATTATTCGGAAAATATTTCACAAATTACTCTTTTTAATTAATTTTTGCAAATAGTACATTATTCGCGAAACTCATAGATCCTATATTAAATATAGTAGTTGAAAGGGGGGGAAACTGTTTATTTGACCTGGAATATAATTTCAAGAAGTGTTGCTGTAGTTCCAACTATTTAGTGGCTCAATTGTTTAAATAATAAACAGAAAGTATAATCTGGCAAAAAAAAATAAAGAATAAATTTGAGTAAAAAACATAGAAAAATAACATATGATTTTTTCGAATTTTTTTTAAAAACCTAATCAAAAACTTCTCAATTTCAAATATAAAACTAAACAATTGGTTTTTATTTAATTAACCGTTCCTATCACATATTTAAATACAAAATTGCAGTATTATTCAATCAGGCATACTTGTAAAGATTAGCTTTATCCCATCAATTTGTAACTATTTTTGGACTTATATTTATTCTCTTACTCAAAGTTTCCGCAAAATATTTTAACAGTAATCATAATTAAAATGAAATTAATAGCAGAAACGCTTCAAATTTCAGTGTTACATTTCATTTTAGTATGATGATATTTTTTTTTAATATCTGGTGTCGGTTTTTTAAAACTCTATGGCTAAAAAATATTAAAAAATTCTGATTCAAAGGTTCGATATCAAATTTTACAGATTTCTGCTCTAAATTCTTTTAAAGACTGACGTGAGTATATATGATGAATATATTTTAATGTATCATATTTTGTTTTTATCAAAATTTTAATTAGAAACAAAAGTTAATTTGTGTCAATACACTTACGAAAATTATTTAAAGCAATACAACAATATATATTAATTAATTCAATAAAATTTTTTTTTGCTTCATTTAAGTTAATTTCCGAAAAATAAAGACAAATCATCTTTTTTAAGTGCATGTAACTACACCAATAAAACTTTTGCGAGAAATTATACAAAACCATCCTAGGATTTATTAAGTCCTCTCAAAGCTTTTTACAAAAAAAAAACTAATTTAAAGAAGTATAAGAGGTGAATTGCAATTCAATTAAATTTGTGTACTTATTAAATGAGGTTCATCTTTTCGTTAAAGCCTAATATTCTTATGATATTATAAAAACGTATTCAAATTAAACGCTAAAATTCAAGTCAAAATCATTTATTTTATTATAGTATATATAAATGGTTTATAGGGCGTTAAATTTTAAGATAAAACGTATTTTTTATTTTTCATTACCGAAAGTTAAAACGTGTGCTTCATAATTTTATATAATTATATTTTTGCATACTTTTTCTTTGATATTAAGAACGTTCCAAAAATATTATAAGGAGAACTAAAAAAGCAATAAAATTTAGATAACATTCTAAAATAAATAGTTTTGGAATAAAAAAAAACAATCGCTATTATTTGCTGCATCCAAATTTTTTTTTGTTATATGCAGGTTAGTATACTTTATGCACAATAACCAAAAAGTTCACATTTCTACGTCAAACTGTTCCCGAGAATAACGACTATGGATAAAATAATATAGGGATAGACAAATAATACGGGTAGGTGGACGAACACGTGTGTAAACTTACAAGTTTTCTCAAACTATTTCCATATTTATTTTTCATCAGACATATCGTTCACAGGAGTAAAATGTCATGATTTTTCAAAAAAATATGAAATAGAAAATCATCGCTGAAGTATACCTACAAAGCTTTATATAACCGTCTAGAAAATTTATCATTTTCCTAATTCTAGGTTCAATAATTTTGAAGAGGCGGAGAAAATATATTTACATTCGTGTGTCCTTTAGCAAATCTCTGGAAACATTTTTGAGATTCTTGTGAGTAACTTTTGAAATGACTTATGAAATTAAAAAAGCGACTGCTTAATTTGACCGCGCTTAAACTTTTCTAAAAATATTTTTGAAACATTTAATTGACTATAGGATATAAAATATAATGATTTAATTGTAGTATTTTATTTATTTAAAGGTCGACGTAAAATAACTTTTATTTTGTTTAAGATTTTTTGCCAATCGGATAAAGCAAATGTTTACTTCGCCTTTGAATTTGATATAGACTAAGAAAAACACTAATTTCAAAGATTTCCATCAGTATCTCTCTAGAAAGACGTCTATATGTAAACATATAGCGATGAAAATGCTGGATTTGAACGAAAGCGCTTGATTTACATTTTAATGTCATTTTCTATTGATTAATAATGTATTAGAAATCATTGTTACATTGAGGACAGTATATGCAAAATACTAACATCAAGTAGTAATTATGTATACCATTTTGAGTAAGATAATTTTCTTGAAAATATATTATTATATTTATATATATTTTTTTTATTATTATATATTTATTATTTATTATATATGCTATATATTTTCTTCACATATTTAAAAACATACATATCCACATTTTTACTAAAATATGAGGGTATATGGAGATATTCATTATTAACTACAGTTCAATATTTTTTTCATTGTTTAATAAAAATTATGGCATGCCACGTAGTAAAGTTTTCTATTAAAAAACACCATTTCTCTTATGAGTTAGTGTGGAATCATAATCACTATAGATATATATAAATGATAACATCAAAGACGGCGGCGGTAATTGCAATTTGGACCGGATTTTCCATAGTTTCGTATTCACTGATACTTGTATTGATTAATACTTTATATCAAATATTATTTGAAATTACAACTCCATTTTTTGAATTTAAAATTATTCAAAATATTTTTTATTATAGGGAACCGGGAATGCGAGAGAATAATCAAAACATCGTGTCATTAACTTATGGTAAATCAGTAAGAAAAATAGCAGCAAGCATTTGTTATGGAATTACATTGAAATATTAATAATGTATATAACAAATAAATAAACCAAATTAAATTAAGCTTTTTTGATTAAGCTATGCGAATTAAAATAAAGGAATAAATATACCTATAATTATTTTTATCATTTTCTAAATACTGCGTCACAGAAATATTTTGCTTGAACAGAAATTATGATGTAAAAAATTAATATAAGATAAAACTCAAATATTTTATTCTTTTTTAAAGTAAAATAACATGGTTTGTTTCTTTGCTTATAGCAGGATAATCAGATAAATTTTCGCCTATGATCATGGCCATCATAACATTCGGAGATCGTCATTTTTCCTGACGTCATGAAGGTTCTAGATACGAGTTCGTATCCGTATATTGGCAACTATGAATCAGAAAATGCATTCTTGGCAAAAACGTTGGCAGCGCCGTAAATACGGTGGCAAAGTTGGTGAAACTGCAGAAATGTCATCTAGATCTGTCAACGTTAAAAAAGCCAAATGTTACAAAATTAAACAAATCGATTATTACAAAAATAAATGTCCATTACTGCTAAGTTAATGAATTATATGTCGATTTAGGGGCCAGTATTCGCACGATAAACAACGAGAAAAATATTGTAAATAAATCATATACTTGTCAACTAACGAAATAATTGTTTCAAACTAAATGAGTTTCCCAGTGTTGTGTTCACAACACACAAAGATTAGTACGGTTGTGAATGACTCAGAATATGAGATTACTGTTAGAAATTTTTATACATTCCTAAACTCAAAAAATACTTGTAATCTATTAGTAACACTGAGACACAAATATTACTACCGTTTTGAATCACTCAGAATATGAGATTACTGTTAGAAATGTTTTGTATATTCCTGAACTCACAAAAAACTTGTAATACATTACTACTGTTGAAAATAGTAACAAAGAAAATTTCGAAGAAGAAGTTTTGTTACATTAGAAACAAGTAGAAGGAGTTAATTGGCATATACAAATTTATAAACGAGGTGTGCAGATTAAACGTAAAATGGGCATGTGGGTAGGCAGCTTTAGCAATGACTTCTGCTACGGTATGGCACAGATCGCTAGGCCGCACAAAAGGTGGAAATTTAAATATAATGAAAAGTAGTGAAGTAAAAGGGATTTCGAGTAAAGAGAAATTTGATATCAGTAAATTCAATTGTACAGGATGCTGCGAAGTTCAACAAACAAGATTATCCTTTCCACATAGCAGAAATAGAAATGAGAGAGGATTGGATGTGATGCAATCTGACATATGCGGCCCAATATAAAAAAGTAAAGCCTGTCGGACTATCCAAGTATTTCTTGCTTTTTTGTGGATCACTACAATAGAATATATTTTGTATATTTCTTGAGAAATGTAAGCAAAATATATACATATTTTAAAGAGTTTAAACTGATAATTTAAAAAATGATGAATGTCAGTAACAAATTTATAAAATCTGATAATGGAGAAGAACTTTTTTCAAAGAAAACGACTAATTTTTAGAAGCTATCTAATATTTTACACAAAATAATTTATGTGAACGGCTAAATCGAATAAATCGAACAGTTGTTGTTGAAAATGTTTTTAAATTTTGATGCTAATTTAGACAAAAATTTTAAGTTGAAGCAGCATATACGACGGTAAACCTAAAAATTAGATCATTGGCTTTTGGATTAAAGCATAATATGCCTTTTGAGTTCTGGACAAACAGGAAGCCAGATGTCAGTTATATGCGTATATTTGGCAGCACAGTCGTGACCCATTTACCGATAGAAAAGAGATGTAAATGGGATAAAAAAGAAGTAAAGCCTTACTTAGTTGGGTTTACTGAAAATTTAAAGGGTTAGAGGTTATACAATTCTATCATAAAGAAAGTCATCATCAGCAGAGATGCTATTGTCATCGAACGAAATACTGACTGATATATTTCATGTCAGTGTGGAAGACATACCAAAGCAAACATCAGATACTGCGGTGGAGCAAGACAGTTATAAATGTAAAACTACATATTCTGGTCAATCCCAGTCTATAGCAAGGTCTTATCACAGCACCTATGTAAAAGATGAAGTAACCTTAGACAGTTCTTAATATGAAGTTTTCGATACTGTTGCCGAAAGTGAGTTGAAAAATCTTGCATGGATCGGGAAAGGCGAAAGCCTGACAGGTGTGGTTTTGGTAATCTGTGTATAGAAAGTGAGCTGGGTAAATAGGAAAACTAGATGTCTTTCGCGAGAGCCCTAATTGGTCAAGTATTCTAAAAATAGTGTTCAGCAATAGAAGAAGAATTGAAGTGATTTGAAGAGAATAAAGCATGGGAAGTAGTTGAAAGAGTAGAAAAAGGGACAGTTGATAAGTGCAAATTTTGTGTTTCGTAGAAAATTAAAAGGTGATAATAATGTGCCGTTTCGATCAAGATTGGTAGCAAAAGGTTTTACACAGCAAGCTGGAATGACCATATACATTTTTACCAGTGCTTCGTTATTCAACAATAAAACTGTTATTTGCTTTAAGTTTTAAGCATGATTTAGAGATAACCTATCTTAACGTCATTACAGTATTCCTAATGGTTACTTAGATGAAACTGTCTATATGAGTTTACCTATAAATTTGGTATATCCCGTTAAGAAAAATAAGGTTTTTAAGTTAAATAGAGCCATTTATGGCTTAAAAGATTCAGCAAGAGCATGGTATAAAACGGTTTAAAATTGTTTACAAAATTTAGGCTAGAGACATTCTATAAATAAACCTTGTTTATATATTAAACAAAATCTTGACACTTCCATCAAGATATTTGTCGTCTTATTTGTCGATGGTTTTTTTGTTTTCAAACTAAACTAAAAAAACACAAAATTTCATAAAAATGAGCTACAGTCTATATTTAAGATAAAAAATTTAAAAAAATGTATGCGAATATGCGAGAGTTATTGTTGATCAACAACAATTTATAGAATATTTAATAATTAAATTTAGTATGAAAAATTGTTAAAAAATGAGTACACTGATGGAAGTTAATTTAAAATTAGAGCTACTTAGAAGCTACTTAGAGAACTAGCTTATCAAGAGCTAATTGGTAGTTTGTTATATTGTCAATTTTAACAAGACCATTATATATATATGTATATATATATATATATATATATATATATATATATATATATATATATATACATATATACACACACACACACATATGCATAAACGTTGGACACATTTTTGGCGACCAAATTTTGGAATTGAAACAATAATTTTTTTTTTAACGTAGATCAGCATATTCCATTTTCCAAAATGACGGTGCAAGATGGCGGACATTCTCCACAATCAAACCTATATCAGGGAATGGCATACGGACAAATATCATAAATTTCGTTAAATTCCGGCAAGTTTTAAAAAAGTTACCAATGAGCAAACAGTACGTGTGTTGATCAAACAATATCTGAGCAAACAATACAAACAACATATCAGTCCCACACTAACATTTCGCTTTATTATTTCAAACTAGTTAATGAATCTCAATATTGCTCAACTATTCAACTTATTCGGAATATATTGCTCATCTTATTCAGAAACACACTATTTCACCTACAACTACTTACTTCAAGATATACATAAACGAAACCAACAAAAGAGTGGAAAATGTATAGAGAATACTAAAAAAGAGTTATTAAAATAACCCCCCAATAATAATATAATTTTCCTTTCTTTTGATTCGATCAATCGAAATATCAGCATAAATGTATTTTAAATTATGAGGTATATATCTGCTACATGTATACGGCCATATAAATCAGACCAAAAAAAAATAAAAAACAAAATGGGAGGTTTATAAGACCATCCCATCGAGTAGGAGAGCTAGAGCCACGTAATCTAGACAACTTACGGCAAACTCTGTCTATATTTACGAAAGCATTTGTCTTTCCTCAAACACGACGTTTACGCTTTTATGTGAACGTTTGAGTACATTTTTCTTAATATGTTTTCGTATTTAGGTGTTTTCTTTTTCTGTCTACTGGCGTCTTAGCGTGGTCAGTGTCCGCAATTGGAGGTAGACTTGTGTGTTTTCAAGCTCAGCGCGTTTATCTATTAAGTGGCAGAGTGAAGTTTATTGAGCTTTCGTAGTATGAAAGTGTAGGTCATTGACTTTTATTATTATATTGTCATAAAACAAGAAAATAATCTTATATCGTTTAAATTTGTGGTAATGATGAGTTCTTTGTGTGTTCGATATTGCAGACATATTGGTAAAATACTTATTAAAAATATATGAAACTTCAAGTGATATGCAGTAACTAATCATACAAATTCAAATATGCCATAAAAAAGAGTATACATATGGATTTATGTAAATATACATATAAATATACATATATATATATATATATATATATATATATATATATATATATATATCGTGTCTGCCGTTTTAATTTCTTCCTCATTTCATACTTTCGTTACTATAAATTTTGGAGGGGTTTCAAGAAACATTTGTATAATTGAACAATAAAATAGATTTTACTTTTATTAGGAAAAAATTCAAGTCTCGTGGAAGTAATTGAATATAATAGATAATCATTAAACAGATTATTAAACAGACAAAATCGTGAAACAGACGGTTCGAAATAAATTTTAGGAGAAAAAATTTTGCTTCTTCTTCAACATATAATAATTCCTTACTTTTGTCATATAAAGTTTTTGTATAAAGCTTTGTTCTTTAGAAATATAAAGTTTTTCATGACTAACTTTTATTTTAATGTTAAAAATATTAATATATTTTGATGAAAATAGTTAACTGCTTTATTATTTTTACTGCCGTATTATCAAAATGAAAATTAACATGATGAAGTAAGCGCATATTTTATAAATTATTGTTATCACGGTACTTTTAAAGAGTTGTGTAATTATATATATATATATATATATATATATATATATATACATATAAACACACATATATATATATATATATATGTATATATATAATTTCAACATGCAGTAAAGAGCCTATAGACCATATTAAATTGCTTTGAATTTAAATTAGAAACTAAAAATATCCTGAAAACATCCAAAAGTTACATCGTAATACCGCGACAATGGCCATTATAAAGCTAAAGTAAGTTTATCACAAATTCAGCGCCGCAAGTTCATCGCGAATAATACAAAGCCGGCGTTTACACAAGTATTAACGAATACGCCAGCCGACCTACCTCATTCATAATACTAAACACGACAACAGCGTAAACTTAATCGCATTTAATGTTTATCACATCCCCTTTAACTTTGTCTAATAATTTCCCGCCCTCCCTTCCTTCATTTCCTTTGCTCCCCCGCGCTTCCGCCGTCGAACGGCCGCCCTGGTCGTGCTGTTTTCTTTGTTTCGCGGCGAAGTGTTTTCGTTCCAGAGCGAATGTTCGGTTTCCTTCCGATAACATTCTTCGGCCGTGGATTACAATTTTGTTTGTCATTCAATTGGAGGGATTTTGAAGCGGGCCGTTTCAATGTAATTGAGACAGGGTTTTACTGTAAATTGTACGCCGTAATGTGAGTTCTGTTGAATAAATGGTGTCATTTAGGATCTTTCTCACATATACTGTAAGTTGAAATTTAGGGATATTTCACTTCACGTAAAACCTTATATTGACACATACAAGTAAAAGTGAGAAGATTTTATACTTATAGATTAATTAAAGTAGATATTATTTCCTTCTTAAGTATGTTTAGTTGCGTCATTTTTATGTAAAATTACTTTTGTATTTATATATATATTTTAAGTTAGAGATTGATTTTAAGATCGAATGAGATATTTAAAATTAATTATAAAGTCTTTTGCAAAGCGTTTGGAATCCAACGATAGAATAAGTTACTAGTTAAATACATTTTGGAGAAAGAATAACGTATATTTCTTATATCCACGAATTCTCACAATTTACGATATTAAGTACTAAATGTTCTGTTATCTTTATTATTTAATATCGAAAGTCGCGATGTTTGAATTCTAATTTTATTTACTACTGGAAAAATTAAAAAAAAAACTATTCTAAATCATATGCTTTTTGAACACATTTTATTGTTTCAATATTGGGTTTAGACTAAAAAATCTAATGGAACAGGATGTATTATTGTAAATGGACATGTGTTAATAGATATTTTTTATTTATAAAAGAACAAGTTATTTGTCAAGCAGTAGACTTTATTGGGTATTTATTCGTATTACTATGTGTCAGTCCATAATACGACTATTTAACCGGTTAAAGTATCTCATATCAATAAGACCTCTACACATTCATCAAAATTGTTAAAGTATCGCATTAAAGAAAGTTAGGAAAGAAAGACGTTTTCAACGGAAGTTTTAGTGGTTTACCACTAATCACCTAGGGGTCTGTGATTAGCATTTACTTCCATAGAAAATATTTCCAACAGGTGATACTAACAATAACATAAGGTTAAATTATTCAATTTCATATGAAAAAATATATATTTATGATGGTCTCAACGGTTATTTTCAGTTCGCGCTGTTATATTTCGTAGTTATTATTTTTTGCTCTTTGTCTTCCATTGCACTCCTGGTATTAATTGGATGATGTTTATACGTTACATTATATTACTTCATCCATACGTCAGCTTCTGCGCAATGAATGAGCAATTTTAAAAAGAAAAATGGAAACATATGAACGCTGTAGCTTTTATGAATATGTTTGATGTAAATTTAATAGAATACGTATATTCAGTTACATTTTGGGATAGACCGTTTTTATATTTCAAAAATATTCAAAAATAAATTTCTAGTCTAATGACATTGATTCAATATATTAATGTAAGGCCTACTGTTGAGAAATTCCAGAAATTAGGAAGTAGTCTAATGAAACCCATGCTATGAATTCACGCTATGAAAAATTTATTTTCAATAAAGTAAATAATTGTTATCAAAATATTAGATGTTTATATTTTCAATTAATATGATGCTGCTTGCATGAATCGTATATCGAATGTATTGTTGAAATTCTTCTTAAACCTTTCTATGCGCTCAAACTATTACCAATATAGCAAAAAAGGTGAGGAAAAACTTGTTGAGAGCCAAAGAGGCAGCTTGAGGGCCCGATATAGAGACATAGGTACGTCTTTATGGTGCAGATATTGCAGATTGCAGATAAAAAATAAGTTTATTAGTAACAATTTTTGAAATTAACTTTTCTTTTCAATTGTGAAACATTTTTTTAGAATCGAAGTCTAAGAGAACTATTTTTATTCGATTTACTTCAAATTTACAAAAGGTATTTTTATTGTAAATTATGGAGATACTTATTAGGAATTCCACATATTGAAAATTTTTCATCGCAAATTTTTTTAGAATAATTTTAAAAACCATTTTTTTGGCAAATTGTTACTCTGAAAAATATCAATATTACTAAAAATCGATATGAATTTCTCTCTCATGTAAATAATTATTTTGTGTTTAATTTAATGTTCACCCATAAGTTGTCCATGACATTGTATCACTAACGTTGTTCCGTTCCATGACGTTGTTCACCCATAAGTTGTCCGTCCTTTTATGATTTTGTAAACTGAACATATTGTATTTTTACCCTTCAAAGATATTGGTATAAAATATTACAAACCCTTAAGTGAATTAAATCCAATTTTTTATTTACTCAAAAATATTCCCAAAACTTGAGGGTAGTTTTTAAGTTTCGAAACTAGTCCAACCATTAATAAAATCATCATTTAATGTAACATTCAAATGACGCTTACAAAAATCATTTATGCATAACAGATAATTTATCAATAAATTATACAATTTTCTTAAGATAAAATTATGAACATTATAAAATTAAAAGTGATTTATAACTATTCCTAAAACATCGTCAATTAAATTCTTGGTGCATAAATAAATAACATTATATAAAATAAAACTAAACAGCCGATTCATAAAAGTAATGTCGAAATAACCTTTAGGCGTTTAGTATAATTACAAAAATAAAACTTTGTCGTTCCGAGAATCCTATAGTTTGATGGCATCAATACGATTAGAATATATTTACAAAAAATACGAAAAGCCACGAAACGTATACAATCGTTTCCATTTCCGGCTAACGTACATCCGATTAGGTAACGACCTCCGTACCAGGTAGTGCCTCTTCGGTAAATTGATTGATATCGGAAACGCGTATTCTATAAAAACGTCAACGCTTAAATCATCTAAATCTTCAATACTTTCCATTAATTAAAATTCAAGACATAAAGTATAAGGTAAGGTTCTCACGAAGGCTGCAAAGGTACTTGAAAGAACTCAATTTCTAAACTAATTAAACAATGTGGAAGATCGTTCAAACTGTCTGCGGCAGCCATCGAATAATTTAAATCCTCGTAAAATTGGAAAATGACGACGAGACGATTAGAATATTTAAACCTAGACGTTAAGTCGTTATTTTAAATTAATTCAAAATCGTAAAATATTATTAAAATATATTGTGAAGATTTTAAAAGAGAGCGAATTTAAATTATATTTTAATTGATATTTGTACGTAAATAACGGATTCCTCCCCAATGATCTTTTTATTTCTTCTCGGAAAATCAGAAACATGCAAAAGAAATATTATATTGAAAAGGTAATTATTTTGATCAACCTGTTAATGATTTGATTATGATAGAGTGAACTATAGTGATATCATTTTAAGCATGTAAAATTTAGTTTTCCGTACTACATTTTAATTTATTGACGAGAGGTTATATTGAAAAGGTCATTGTTGTGACCACCCTGTTACAGTTCGATTATGATAGAGTAAACTATAATGACATCCTTTTAAATATATAAAATTTAATTTTCCTTACTATATTAAAATTTATTGATCAGAGGTAAGCAGATTATTTAATTTTTATATTAGTAAAAGTAAACATTTACTCATAAAAGATAAGGAAATGCGGACTGGAAAACTAATTTTTTTTTCGTATTTGTATTTGGTATGAGAGCTAACTTATGCTCGGTACTAATTCATATATCCTTCTATTTTTATTCTACCGTTAATCCTAAAGTAATTATTTTAATATAATTTTTGATGAATTGAAGGCAACTTACGGTAACAACGTAAGAATAAGATTATGTACTTTGTTACTGTTAATGGCGCCATTTACTTTTGAATTACAATGCGTGCATGCGTGCGTGCAGCGTGCGTGCGTGGGTGCATGTGTGCGTGCGTGCCTAAGTGCGTGCGTGAATGCGTGCGTACCTGCGTGAGTGCATGCGTTCGTGTCTGCGGGCGTCCGAACGCGCGTACGTGCGTGCGTGCGTGTGTGAGTGCATGCGTCCGTGAGTGAGTACGTGCGTGCGTACCTGCATGTGTGTGTGTGTGTGTTAAACAATTTTGAGTTTTGGATAATGTCCATTTCAATAAGTTGATCGAAATTTTTGCTCATTGTTTGGTTTGATATTTTAATTACCCTTTAGACATGAAATATAGGTCATCACTTAAATTTCAATAAAAATATGTTTCAGTTGTAGCAGTAAACATTTTTTAAAAATGCACACTTTGTACTGAAATATCAAATTGCCATATTTGTATTTCTTAATTGTTTAATTGCGATAAAATATATCACTTATTTCACCCCAGACCCAACAGAGTTTATAAGTGGAAATTAAATCGAAATCGTTAAAGTTTTTCTTACATAATATGGCACAAACCAGGCTTACTCATAAACGGATGAACATTCTAAAAACAGTTTTTATGTTCGTGTGTTATGTTCTTATGTATTAATTTCATAATATTTCAGTAAATATTTTGTTCGTAAATACTTTCGGTGTGCATATGTACAATAAAATACAATAAAATACCTAACATTCAAATTTATTCGGCCTAAAACTAAATCTACCAAAATAATTAAATTACCAACAACAACAAATTTAATTTTGGCACAAAATGAGACGACATTTAAATATTTAACTGCGAAAGATAAACAACAATGTCATCTACTCTTATGCATCTGCCTGCATTGGGATTTTTTATTCAAGTAACTACCCCTTTCACTTCACTTCCAAACTGGACACTACTTCTGGTTATGCCCATTTTGCTAATTTATATGCTTGTGAATAACTTCATTGCACGATTTGAAATAAAAGAAATATTATATATGTACATATATATATATATATATATATATATATATATATATATACTCTGTATTGTTGTGTCATTATTATGCATTGATTACCTAGGCATTTCTTTGTTGTAATGCAAATTGATTTTTGAGAATATTAATTTTACATATCATTTGACAGAGTGAACCTATTCTTTATAAAATAAAAATACATGTTACATGCGTGTCAACTCCGACGCGTGACTGGAGTTTACTCTTTAAGTACGATTATTTTGGAGTGTATAAAATAGGTAACATTATGAATAAATATAAAAAAGATACATTCGTGCAAACAAATCAATTCTGTATTCTATTTCCATTATAATCGCGTACATTTGACTGTACTCACCTTTTCATTATTATTATCATTAGTTCATAGCGTACGGAATTCAGAGCGTAGAAAAAAGTGGAAACGTTAGGTGGGCTCTCCGCGCACTTTTAGAGTGAGATATCAATATGTTTATTTGGCATTTTCTTATAGCATAATCGCAATGATGGAGTTTGACACACTTAGGCTCGTATTAATAGATAAAACATAAAACCAAATTAAATCGCGGTAACGTAAGTCTAGATTAATCTGACACCAGATATAACCGGAGATATAAAATGTCATTTTATGAATATAACCGGAGACATAAAATGTCATTTTATATCTCCGACGGTTCAATAGACGCATATTAAATTAGTATTAATTAATGGAGTTCAGGAAATCAAAGATTAGCCGATCAGAGATTTATGTTTTGATTCAATACTTTCACCTGCGCAGCATGTGCAGCTTATCAATCGTTAGCTAATTTTATGCATATCCTGATACTTTGAATTATTTATTGACAGTTTAGGCAAAGATAGTATACTGAAGTTTTAAATGACGTTTCTTTTTGGCTGAAATTATTTGGCCTAACAAGAAAGTAGTAAAATGAATACAAGAATAAGAAACTACTCGGAAACAGAGAAAAGGCTATTGTTGCAGATATTGGTCCCTTACAAAAATGTAATTGAAAATAAACGCCCCGACGGAATAAACGTGAGATGAAAAAGAAGTGCTTGGGACCCTATTGCCGAGAACAGACTCCTTATAAAACTGCATACTGGGCGCTACATATGGAAATCATTTCATAAGGAATAAACTCCAAATTTCCATATGAATTGCGTCTACAAATATTTATTTTCATAAATATCTTTAATCCACGAGTAACCAGTCTGTATAGACTGGTTAATTCTATAGGTTTATTATGTGTATAAATTAATAATTTTCCTCAGTT
Source organism: Druceiella hillmani (assembly GCA_039881145.1). Classification (NCBI taxonomy): domain Eukaryota; kingdom Metazoa; phylum Arthropoda; class Insecta; order Lepidoptera; family Hepialidae; genus Druceiella; species Druceiella hillmani. Next base: position 2,595,618 of record JAYKKI010000022.1, read on the forward strand.
GTGTTATTCATCACATTAGTCCAAGTCTCGATTGAGAATTATAATATATGCATATTCTGTTTCTAAAACTAAAATTTATTCCCCGTGAATATAAAATGTCTATCTTCTAATAAAATGCTTTAGATCAAAAGAATGGAGCACTCTAGTAAAGCTTCACTCGATCGGTAAAATGCACGGACCGAGATATTGCCTCGGTTGCGAATCAGTTATATAAACGGCATTCGGTTTGACTTGCAAAAGTTTTGCCATAATAATAAATAACAAAATATTTTTTAAACAATATTTAATTATTAAAAAAATTATTCACATAAACATTCCGATAACAAAAGTCAAGCCACGTCTATTGACATACGATGAACCCCACGCATTTAGGAGTACTTAACATGTTTATATACATGTATGTTTTACGTATGATGTTAATATACATGTATATTTTTACAAACTCTATTTTTAAAATTTTTCTCCAAAAAATAAACTAGTTTGCGCAATTGCAAATCGCAGAACGATCGTTGAAAAATTGGAAGGTTCGTAATATTAAGCGAATGCGACCATAGTTGAAACGACCCGGTTGAGCTTAAAGCTCGCATATTAGATTTTTTTCATCAAACTTTTCCACCAGTGTTAAATATTAGAATCTGAATTATTTCATTACGCAATCATCTTGCGCGATATTAAATTCACTCCTGCTTCTAAGTGAATTAGTTACGTGGGGTGCGGGGCGCTGGTGGCTTAGGAAGGTTTGCTCCATTCGGAGATGGGAGTCAAATTTTAATAAAGATTTTGTTTTTTAGGTGAAATTTAGGGTGATGTTACGAGTTATTTAAGTTATAATTCAGTGGTACGATTTTAGAGGTTTCCCTAAATCAGTCGACCTTTTAAAAGTAACTGAAGTAAGCGAAGACGAGAGTATTTATATAATTCTGTTTAAATTTAACTTCAAGTTTTGCCATTGAACCAGGGATATAAATAAAATTATTAGTTAATTTTTATTCTTATCGTCTTCATCTACTTATATTAATAAAATTAAACAGATAAAAAAGATTGATATAATGTTAAAATCCGCTAACAGACCCGATTTAATTTTTCGCTAATATAAACTTAACCAAATAATTGATTTACTTACACTGATTCACAATTAAATGAAACTACATGATGTAGTATTATTTCTACTTTCTTTAATTTCTTTACCTATATCTTTGCTAATAGCCCACCTGAAGATATTGTAATACAACGAAACCTAGGTCGTGGTAAAGAAATTAAAGAAAGTAGAAATAATACTACATCACGTAGTTTCAGTTAATTGTGAATAATTATTTTCTTCAAAGTTAACGTCAAATATATTCAATACTTACACTGATTATCAAAGTTAATTTATTACTATTTTCAACAACGTTCAGTTATTTTTTTAATACATGAAATATAATGTCATTCCGAAAACGTGTTGCATAGATATTTTGCTCGACCTCACCTTTCATGACAAACTCAGTAGTATGCAATTTGGTTCTATTATTTTTTTTTTCACCAATGAGTAATAAATCTGTGTTAACAATAAATTTTAGATTTTTAATTGATTAATATTTCAGTTCGTTATTTCATTGGTTACAGGAGTTTAAATAAGGATGGTTTTTGATTATGAAAGTTGTAACTTTGTAACTTATCGTCATACAATTCTAAAGTATAACAGAGGTTAAAAGTATAGAAAACAATCAGTGACAGGTATTTTAGATGGTAGAATATAATAAAAAAAAACAGTTTTATTTAATACAAATATTTAGCCCTTTGCTAGCTATTAGAATTGATGCAGGTCTTCAAATATTCTTTCTGTGTTTAAGTGAAAATGAAATAAATTTGTTATAAACAACAATAAATCGATTAATCTAATAATTAGAAAATAAAGTGTACCAAAATGAATGAAATATACTATAAAAAAATTTTACACAGTTAAATTTTTTACGCATTTTTTAAACATTTAAAGACAATTCGTGAAATAATTACTGTTTCAAAAATATATGAATGAATACGAGGCTTTTATAACTAAGGCAAGTTTAAAATACACTGGAATAAAAAAATGCAAGATAAAAAAGTTCGTGAAAATTAAAGGCTATGAAATCGTTTGTAATAAACTTTTAAACAAACATATAGCAGAGTTAAAGCCAGAAATAAGGAGAAAAGTATTGGTCATAAATACAGGTCAGAAATATACACATACAGTGAAAAATCACAGATTCAACGATTATTTGAAAGGCCAGAAAATTTAAAATTTTATTAAAAAAATGAACATGTACTCGTAAAATATCTCAGTGAAGACAATTATAAAAATATCGTTCCATTAAAATACAACGGTTTATCTGTGCGGATATATATGAATTTATCCATAAATTCGTAAAATGAATTCGACGTATTTAATTCTCATTTTACAATGAAAGTGTATATACTGTTTCGTAAACATATTTGAACGGTTTGGAGTAAAATTTTATTGCAAAATTTCATAAGGTTAATTAGATTTTATATATGGAAAACGAAAATTATTTCTTCACACCGTCTCCCACCTATAAAGCGATATTAGAATTCCAAACTTCTTTATTGTAATAAACTACTTTGCATAACTGTTTTAATTGATATAAAAATTATATGGATGACCATATATTTATTTTGAATTCTGTTGCGACTAGATCTGATCATATTATTTTAGTTATTATTATAGCATTTTAGGAAAAAACATTATTCCATATTAGAATGTTAGAATGTTTTACGTAACAACTGAATATCAGGAGGAAAAAAATTATTGACGTATAATTAAACAGGAGCAATGTTAGCGAACTGAACAAATTAACATAAAACTTCTGTATCTTTTATAATATGCCTAAAACTAAAAACCTAGTTCTTTATACTTAGGAAATTTTTTTTAATTGGAATTGTACCAAAGTCTAAAAAACCCAAAATAAAAATCTGCGGATGCTGTAATTGATTTAAATGTGGAAATAAACACTTTTTTGACAATTAAAAAAAGTCTAAAAAAGCCAAACCTAACACAAAGCTGACCGCATCGACTGTCCTTTGTTCTCGTCCTTTCTTGTTTGTTAAAACACAATTTGAATATTTTATCAAGTCCAACTAAAATAAAAGTAGTTCTGCTTTTTCCGTAAATTAAGCCCAACTTAATATATGGCTCGAAAATTAGCCACTAGTATTCACGGATGGCCATTAGGCCACATCTGAAACGCCATCGGAAAAGATTACATTTTCTCGCCTTTCTCGACCATCTTCATCGTCGTAGTGGCGAAAAATACATTTTTCTTACTTATCTTTATCAAACGTAAGATGTTGAAAGCATTCTGTTGTGTTCCATTTGAAATATGGTGTCTTTTACACGGAATCTAGAGGGCGAGTTGGATTTATGTGGAGTAGTTCGTATTACTTTTATAGAGAGCTGAGGAGAGCAGCAGTTGTGGGGAAAACGAAAATGTCATTGTGACTTGAAATCATAAAGCGCTTGAATAAGCTTTTAGCTGGTATTTTATTTTGTAACTAACTATAATCACAATGAAAGAAAAAAAATGACCAAAGCGATATATTTTCCATTTTGGTGATATTTTTGTCCTCAAATTAATTAATGAATGCAAATAAACCATTTTGTTTCAGAAGTTAGTATACGCACTATAAAAAATGGGTATATTTTCGAAGTTAGAAGGATGAATGTTGCAAAAAAGAGGAGTGTATAATTACTATAAACAAACGCGGTCTACAAGTCATTTAGATGTCGAAAAACACTGTGTCTGAAAATACTTCTTTTTCTATAAATAATCCAACTCGTTTGCGGGTTAAATATCCTATTATCATCCAAATACCTCGAAAGACATTAGAATGTCCTATTTTAAAGAAAAATCATATACCACGTAATTATATGGTACAAAAAATAAGTAAAGCATATTCGATATAGAACTTTATACAAGACACGTGTAAAATTGGAGAAAAAATGTAATTCAGAATAAAGAGTAGAAATGTGGTGATCGCTTTGCAATAATATCCAAATTCCACATTTAAAAAAAAATGTGGGTAATTGCATTGGCGGAATAATTACGCGTATCAAATTTCAAATTTGTATAAAACTTTCTCTAGAATTAATTAGGTGTATGCGACAAATGAAAATAATATAAAAGCATATACCTATTTGCGAATTTCTAAATTTAGATGTAAATAATTTTTAAATATTTTATAACAACGGCAAATTTTATAACAACGGTAAATATGAAAATGGGGAATATATATTCTTTTTTTGAATATCTTTGAAACCATCTGTAGAACTACATTAAATAAAATTTAGTTTTTATCAAACTTCTCTGACGCATAGGTGGCCGGAATGAGAAATACGTTTTTATAGCTTTGAGATAGACAATGCAAAAAATCAAAAAAGTTTAATACTCATCCCACGTATATAGTTGTGTGGATTAATTTTAATAAAAAAACATTTGATTATAAATATTAATTCAAATCATTCAATTTTCGCAATTCACTTAACATTTAGGCGCATTAAAACCATTACGTACTAGATTGTAAAAGAGTGTTTTAATCTTTCGATTGTATAATCATATCGTTGATTTTTTTAAAGTAAGACAAACATATATTTCATTAGGTTCATTTATATTACGGAAAAGTTATTAAGACTCATTTGGGAGTAATATGGTGGTAGGTTATAGAGAAATCTGTTGAATTTATTAGTATCAATTTTTAATGCCAGTCAAGAGGGAATTGGAAAAAATATATCTTGACCAACATTATAACGGGCAATGAACTTCTCATTTTGCATATGTTTATCTTTGGCAAACTTACTCGCTTGCTTTAGCAAACTGGCAACTTTTCTCGCCGCGTCATCTCATACCACGAATTGTAATTTCGCCCAAATATCTTAACCCCGTGGCGCCCTTCATATCAACCGCCATCCAGCCACCGCCTATAAGCGTACGAAAATGAGAATTACCTACGACATAAATCATATAACGATGCACATACGCTCCCCAGCCCCGCTTCCATTGTGCAGACGTCTTGTATCGTTCGTATCTCGACGTGTCATCTTGATTTATTACATCTGTGCCGCTACAAAAAGTATTGCCCCACTATTTCGTTTATAGCGAGATGCTGAGTTACAAATAGTTTGTTGTTCGGTCCCAAATTGGGTACCTGAAAAACAGATGGTATCGGAAGGAGATTAATCTTGAAGAAAGCGGCTTTTTTAATACCGTAGAATTCAAAAGGCGGGTAGCACGTTTATAGCAAATTGCGATGCTTGTACTACTTGCCAGTTAATAGGCGAAACTTAACATTGGATTTGAATTCGCGTATTTCCTATCAGTTTCCTTCAAAAGGGATGTAATTGAATAGATTTTCTGCTCTCAAGCTCCAATAGCAAACTTATATTTTTATTTTTTCAGCTCATTTAAATAATGTAGTATCCTCAGAATAAAACAAAATAATTATTATTACTTATATGTAATGCTAGTTATGTTTAGCAATTTTCTCTGTTGGTCGTAAAGATGGGAAATAAAAAAATACCATTACGTATCTTGTCCACGTTTTTAGAATTTGCTAAAATAGGCAAAAATTGCTTTATTTTAAATTCAAAAAATTGTTTTCTTCTATCTCATTGTAAAATTTAACCGAAATCAGTATAGTTGTATCTTTATTATTTTGAGGACGCCCGTTTTACGAAGAGAGAAATTAGCAATTTCGAACCGTTACATTATATTTAGTCTGCAAATGATTTTTAAAATGCTTTCTTTCTAAGCAGCATTTCAATTTCTTAAAACAGGCCATTTATAACAATGGTAATAAAATAAAACTAAAAGTTAAAAAACTAAAAGCTGACTACGGAAAAAAAACTAACTAAAAAGCATAAAACATGAAAATATTCCTTTCAATAATAGTTATGATTTTTCTCAAAATTTTGGGGAAATCTTTTTAAAACACTGTTTAATAAATTCCTTTATAAAAGATAATGCACTCAATTCATTTCTGTTCGGGTACGGTGATGACTTAGATATAGCCGTGGTCGCGGATGTATGGAAACAGGCTATGTATATACATGTATGTATGTATATGAGTAAGTTTGTTTAACAACCATGCTCTGCCCTTTATGTATTTATTTATTATTATGGCGGCATGCGACCACAGCTGTTAAAAGTTGTAACTTTTATTATAATTTTGATCTATTGCATAATCACTCTACGAAGGTATTCATTGAATTAGAGCATAGAGCCTTAATTTTATTTATGATTCTGGCGGGCAGCTTTTATTGTGAATTAGTTTGATTGCTCCATCTATTTAGTACTTTTATATAATTAGTATCGAGGTAACTATTTAAAAGTTATGTAGGTGCCAGCTTATTTATAAAGAGGGCTTGCTATGTTTTGATTCGGCTTAATGCGACGTAAATTTGGCCCTTTGTTAAAACCACAAAATCAAATACAGTTTTTCAAGAGCACATCATAGAAGTTTGTGTACATTAACGCCTCACGATAATATTAACGTAAACATGGTTCAAGTTATTTTACCAACCTCTTTTAACGCATATTTTACGTTTGCAATTTCAATTCCGAGTAGGTCTTTTTAAGAATCATTACGTATTGTTGGATCATAGAATATTGAGAGCATTAGGAAATCTCCGACCTCGAGCTGGATCCGTCTAAGGGATCCCGCTTGATCTTGTACATTAAATTTTTTTCTGAGATTAACTCATTATCGAGTTCCAATTATAAGATTTGATACAATTCTCTAGGAATGCATTCAGTTTTTGGGGGTTGGCTATATTGTATTCAGATTTTGGTTTGGGTCAGTCGAAATATCATAATCCTTAAAATTGTAAATTTTGATGTTTTGTCCAATAATTCTCACATTTTTCTATTATTTTAATGTTATAATCATTAACTTTTCTAAGAGTGGAAAATATCTGAATTATTTCAGAGCCCTAAATTTCATGTAATGTATCTAAGATACTCTCTGGGTCAAGACAATCACTTTATTAGTTTAGTTTTTACGGACGAGCAAAGTTACTCCCATATATACAAACACACACACACACACACACACACACACACACACATATATCTATATATATATATATATATATATATATATATATATATATATATCTACGCGATATTATTTATAATTGATTTAACGTGTCCAAGCATCACCTTAGCAATTGTAATGGTGGTATACATGATGGAAATACCACAAATACCATTACAATGATAACTCTTTTGTCAGTCACCTAACGGGAGATTCGGGTAAGTTTATGCATGAATCAAGTATAAAAGAAATTAGATGACCTAGTAAGCATCAGAAAGTATTGTTCTACTGTGATGCTCCATGATTTAAATGAAGCTTAAACAGATTGTAGCGTTGGAAAAATATTAGGAGAAATCGAAGTATGTAATTCGACAACGTTATAAATAACAAAAGCCTGATATATTGTTATGAAACCAAAACTAAGAGACCGCTAGAGCGTCTCGAAGAGGTGGAAAAAAAATAAGTGCCGGAAGAAATATGGTCGTCTCGTTCTTCGGAATAATGGGTTATAAATAAACGATTATTCTTAAAAATAAAATAAGTTAGTATAATATCACATAAAGCCTTACTTTTAATTATAATTCTGGCGGGTAATACCACAAACTCTTAAAAAACTGTACTGTAAGTAAATTAGAAGAAAATATAGTTTTCAAGTCCACCGCATCATTCTTATAAGCCAACATAACATTTTTGAAAACTATTGACGATTTTTATGGGACCAACTTTAAAATACGCAAATAAAAAAAATTACAAATCGTATACTCAGAAGAGAGAGAGCCGAAAATCTTGAGAGCTTTTGAGAACAAGCATTAATGGAAGTGAATAAAAATTTAGCCATAGCACATGGTTAAATTAATCTTACTAAAATCAATTTTTATTATTTTTTATCACATTCAAATTATCGAAACATTTTTGCCACACATACCCCTAACTTGCGGTACGTTAATAGAGATTATATTTAATGGGGCCCTGAATATATGATGTTATAAATTCATTAAACCATTTTCACACCGTTATATTTTCGCATGTATGTAAAATAGTTCTTAGCACCAAATAAAAAGAAAATAGATTATTTTAAAACCCGATAGTCTTTGTAGCCGGTAATACCATATGTTTCACATTACTATTTAATGTAGATTCTCCTTTTGAGATTATCGGGTACACAATATTGAATAATTCCAATTTGTTAAAATAAATGAAAAATTTAAAGAAATTATTTCAATGGTTTACCGAAAACTATTATTTTCGAAACCCGAAATTATTTATACCTAAATATGGCATAGAAAGGGTTATGAGTTCCATAGGCTGTGTACATACACAGCCTGTGAAACTCATAACCCTTTCATACGTATATGTGCGAGTAAGTTTATTTCCTTGTAGAGACTAAAACAAATAAGTGATTTCAATGAATGAGGTATCCTTTGATTCGTCCCGATCTATAAAATGTCATAGGGTATATAACGTTACATGAAATTCAGTGACATATATATATATATATATATATATATATATATATATATATGGGAGTAAGTGTGCTCCCCTATATATACTCAACTAATAAAGGGATTGTCTTGATTCAAAGATTATCTTAGAGTAGATTACGTTATATGAGTCGAGTGAAATCATAAATATTTATAAGTTTTGAATATCAAGACTCTGAGAACACCAATTTCCCAAGCGTATCAAAATTTTTTTCACTTTATATACCCGATACCCGAAACTTTGATCATGTAGATAAGAACAAGATGAATTCTGAACTCCATGTGTAGAATACATAAGCTTAATTGATTAAAATATATAACTAAATTATAATATGCATATAAAAATTATGGGTAGCTAGTGACCCTCATTAGAAACAGATCTAATAAATATATATATATATATACATTTGTAGGTAAATGCGGTAAAATTTCCGCATTAATTTCATTAATTTCTTCACTGTAATAAAATTCTCAAAAACTTTTACAGTCTGTTTATTAATAATTTTTAAGATAATTAAGCAAGGTACATCTTCCACGTAATAACACCGCACAGCAATAAGGACTAGATAGACCTATAATTATCCTTATAATGAATGACAAATGAATAACACAGACGTCGCAGCCGGAGGCGAGGTACCCGGGAAGCCGCCAATTAAGTTCGAGGAATGAAATTTGTCATCTGTTTAAATGTAAATTAGAAATTATAAAAACAATCATAGTTGCCGACGATTAAATTAGCGAATTTTACATTTAAATGTGGGAAAGGCGAATTCTCCTGAATAAAGTTTGGAATTAAAAGTAAAATTCCGGCTTCATGATAAGATTGTGAATTATGGAGATTCAAATAAATATTTATATTAGGTGGTAGTCTATATGATATTGTATTGTTAAAACGAACATCGGGCTGTGTTAAAAGGAAACGAAATAATACAATTTTTTTTTAAATTTTTATGTCTGTTATGAAAGACAAAACCTAAACATTTTTTGAAAGCAAATATTAAGAGAACGCTTAAGATATTCGATTTCCGTTTTTACACAATTAACAAATTTTCTTTTAAAATGATGTTTATACCAAAAGATTATCTTCTTCAGAACAGAACCCTTTTCGTAATTTACTATTGAACCAAAATCGAAAGTTTTTTTCGTAAGAATCAAGAATTTGTCTTAAGATTTTTCGATTCCTAAACATATTCGTAGTTATGGTAGAAAAATGTTTAAGAAACTTATTTGCTTTTGGTAAAAAAAGAAGGACAAATTGCAATCACTAATATAAATCGTATCCACCCTAGAGAACAACAATATTGCCAAAATATAGACTTCTGCAAAAGCACTTTAGCTTGATTTTAAAGCAAATTATTTTTAAATCACACAAATATAATTAAATTTTGTAACTCCATTGCCATCGAAAGTTGCCTTGTCGCAACTGTGAATGTACATGTGTGTAGTAGCACATTGCAACATTGATGATCTGAGACGGTTTGCTAGTTGATAATATAATATTTTTAATTACCTACCATTTTTTTTAATTTAAATTATTAATAAGCAATAATTACTAGCAAAGTATTTGGATATTTTTTTTTAAAGAAATAAGAATGAACGTGACCGAATAGATGTAAAATTATACATTTCTTTGTTTTACTTTTATCCCTCATTTTTTCACCTTTTCAGGACTTCACTTTTAGCAGTATATGTACGTATACATATATATATATATATATATATATATATATATATATATATATATATGTATATGTATATATATGTATATATATATGTGTATGAATATATATATATATATATGCGGTGGGCGTATACATTTCATCTCAGTCACCAAAATTTCTGGACCAATTTTAATAACGAGCTACATTCATTTTCATATTAATGTCGTCGGCTACATAAACAAATAATACGGACCCTGTAACCGCTATATATTCTCATATGACATAAAACCACTTTTAAACCACATTGAATTTATAAGTATATAAAGATATGTTATGTGCATACCTATGTATAAACATCAACCTTACGTCTCCTTAATAATACTAAATCATTACACCGATTTTCAAAATTTGGTATGATTTCATTTATTCTAGTAACCTGAGGAAATGAATCTATACCAATTATAAATATTTTTTAAAAACAAACTCTGAATATTGTTGAACAAAAGTTTTGAAAATCCGTTTCAAAAATATTCATATGTATCTTCGTTTGAAATTTTGAATAATAATAATGAAAAGTCAAATGTAATAATTTATCAGAATTCTTAACAAAGGAAAAAAGTAAATTTTTAAGATAAATTTAAAAGTACACGTACAATACATGTAGAAAGATAATTTAGAATTATGGTAACATTTGTTTCAAATTTATTTTTTAAAGTTTTGTGTTATCCTAGATAGCTGTTTTTTTTCTGACAAGCATCATAACTTGTTTAGTGCCTTTATGTTTGCTATCTGGTTGTGATATATATTTTATTCTTTTTTTAATTTATGATGATATTCGATAATACGTATAATAAAAATTTAATTTGACATTTACTTTTAGATCGTATATAGTCATATACGATATAAACATTTGAGTAATCATGCGGATTGACCAACAAAATTATATATGATTCAAATACCTGTTAATTTCCCCCTTCATAATCCAAGTTCATATTCATTACTTATAGGCACTTTCGTCTCTACTGTACTGTACTCTACTGTACTTAAAATTCTATGTATTTAATGAAACGAATTATATAGCTATAAAATAATAATAACAACAGAATTCGCTTTCGCAAGAATATTATAATAATTTCCTGCGGCTGAAATTAAATTAATATACTTTATGCTGCTGGTTTGTTTTTCACGCCGTTTCCCACAAGCGTTGTAAATAGCAATGTGGATGCACTGCAACGTACGTGCATGTTATAAATAAGTCATTTATATCGTTGAAGAATCTACTGTAATAGAACCGAGGTATATGGCAAATTACATACAATATTTCTGAGTTTACGAGTTGCATTCAAATTTTATTTGAAAATGATGTTTCCTGATCATAGAGTAACAACGGCAAATAAACAGTTAAATAGTTTTGTTTTGTATCTCGTAAAATTAAAAATTTCTAATGATTTTTGTTGGTTTGTTTGATATTAATTCCTTTAGTTTTACATAATATGGGTTATAACACAATACTATAATATGGGAACGTCAACCGAAAACCGTACGTCAACAAAAAAGCGTACGTTAACCGTAACCAGTCGAGCGAATGCGTTTCTTGTGAACGCTACCTTTACGGTAAGAGATATATTGATAGATATTATTGATATTTATACTTATTTACAGTGTTACCTATTTTATACATTCCAAGACAATCGTAATTAAGGAACAAATTCCAGTGACGCTTCGGAGCTGACACGCACAATGTTTCTTTTGCATTTTCAACTCATTTTGCCATTGCATCCCTCAGACTTTTAGAATTAACGCAGATTAACACAAATATGTTTTTTAGTTCCTAGTTACTTATTAAAGAATATACAATCATGGAAAATATATAACAGTTTTCAGGTGTTTTCTTTATTCTATAAGTAAACATATATAGGTTAAGAAAAATTAAATAAGGTATAATTAAACGTATTTCTATACAGGTTACTTATGTTTTAAAAATTTTGATCTGAAAAATAAAATATAAGCTACTTGCACAATCTATGTCACAAACATCTATATAACAAATAAGTGTGAAATTTGGTAACTCTAATTATATAAGGTTTAACAAAATTAATTTCTTGTTATTTTTACGTGATAAATATTACACACAAATTACGTGTGTTTATATCCTGGAAATTAACATAAGTTAAGTTTATTAAGGAAAATAAGCATCTACATGAATGTAACCAATATTTTATCAAAACATAACCCAAGTAAATCGCCCTAATAAATAGAAAACATATTTATGTATCAAAACACATAATTTATGTATCGAGAAAATCTATGTACTAATCAACATAAAACAACAAGTAAAATCATTGCACAAATAAATGTTTATAAAAATGTCAGTTTTCCCTCCTGACCACTTGATAACTGCTTAATTCGTCAATTTTCAAAACTAATATTACTTTTTGTGACTTCTTTTCTTTTCTTGTTGTTATTATATACAAATCAAATATTATCAAAGTCCGAGACCAAATATACATTCTCATCTCGATTGTAGATTGTTAATGAGATTAACGACCGAAGGGTGCAACGAATGGCGAGCAAGTTCTGAATTTAAGGTATGAGTTCGTTTGGTAATTTTTTGTTCTCATGTCGAAAAGCCCAAAGAGCCCTTTATATTATAAATATGATTAAAATAAAAATAATATTCGTAAAATTAGTTAATATGCGGAGATGAATGCAATTTTAGTAGTTTATTGGGATATTTAAATAAATTAAGGAATTAATTTTTGTATCTAAACGTGACTACAATATTTTAATAGAGGTTTATATAAAATTATTATTTAACTTTTTGTCTTCTAAATCAATGTTTTTTATTACTTTTTGTCTTTCTATATATAAAATTATTATTGAGTTTAACCAGGGTAATATTCTATAATAACACGAAAAATAAATATTTCCCGGCCTTCAGAATTTCATAGCAAAATAAAAATGAAATTTCAAAATAATAAATAAAAACTTTCAAAACAACACCCGCAACCACAAACCTATTCATTTCAAAACAAACAATGTTGCTTTTGGCTAATTAAATTCAATCTAAAATAGCGAGTAATAAACAATAAGAAATACTTTCTATGGTTATTTCTTTATATCACGTCATTTGCTATTCCGGTTGTTGCAGGAATGAAGAACCCGCTGAGAAATATCATATATTATAGAAACGAAGTCGTTATTTGCAAGGCTCTCATCAAAAATCAATAATTGAATAAGGAGCGTAAATACAGTCACTGAAAAAAGCAAAGGGGCTACTTTGCGTGTAAAAGCCTACTTGAGAACATAGAAAAAAAATATTCTATGATATGTCATGAAATGAATACATGTTTATCGTGAAGAAGGACACGTGTCATATTGTTCGTTTTTCGGCGGCTTCTCTAGCGCATATTTTTTTTATTTTTGTGGCGGTTATAAGGATTTTCCCCTAACAATGATCGGAATAAAAATGTCGATATAATTTAGATAGCTGCTACCAGAATTCAGTGAGGAAAGTGGGAATGGAAAAAAGAGAGGGCTCTCCCTTTCTATATAAACCTCACCTCCCTGTGTGGATTCCTTACCAAAAATTATTTTTTATTTTATTTTAATTCATAAAAATACTATTTTTGATAACAAAATCTTAGTCAATACTGTAAACCTAAGCTCATCAAATCAAAGGATAAGTTATTTTAGCTGATCCTAAACCAATATAATCTGATCCAACCCAGGTAAGGTTAAGTTAGTATAACTTTGTATAACCTAACCTAATGTAACCAAACAAGGCTCAAACTAACCTAACATATTTCAACTTGACCCAATTCATACCAACCTGAATTAATCTAATCAAGTCCAGCATAAACCTAACACAACTAAATTTTACCCAATCCAATATAACTCTATCTAACTTGAGATAATCCAGCTTAACCCTACCTAAATAAACATAACCCAACCTAAGCCATCCTAACCCAACCTAACTTAATCCATCTTAACTTAATATAATCCAACAATAATATAACTTATAATCTAATATAAATTAACCTAACCTAATCGATTACCACTACTTAATGGCTCTGTAGCCCATTAGAGACACAAACCTTTTTCAGTATGTACTCCTTTTCTAAACGGTCACTTCCTTGTCTCGCCATTACATCACCTGCCCATCGGATCTGATATCCGATAGCCACGATAACGTTTGCTTGGCGTCTTGCTTCCTTTCTTCACAATTCTTATATATTCCAATATTTTCGCAATGGAATCTCAAAGATTCATGACTTTTTATTTATGAAAATAATTTAGGAGGCGCACGACTGTTATATCTAGAGTCTATCTTTCACTCCCATGTATTATCATATGTCTTACTACACAGACTTTTTTGACTTCCAAGAAAAAACTCTGCTGCTCTAAATCTTTTTCGTTCTAAAGAGTCATCTGTTTCTTGCTAACAGTATTCTCTTGATATTTAGGATTCTCTACTTTTAAAGGAAAAACGGAACCCTAATATGATCACTCACGTGTCTGCCTGTCGGTCTGACACGACCGCTTTCCTTAGAAACGCATGACGTAGAAAATTTAAATTTGGCCTGAAATTAAAGTATATTAACCCAGAAGTATATTAGTAGCTAAACCTAAAAAATATCTACTCAAAAATTTTAGGGCGAGGGATTAAATTAAGTACCAAATTTTTTTCAATTATGTGTAAAGTGTGAGATATGATTTGCCAAAAATATTATTATTACCTAATTTAAAATACCGCCTAAAATACTTAAGAGATATACTGGGAAATCCGGAAACAGCCACACAAATATTACGAAAAAATAAATTTTTAGAAGGTTATGCAAATTTTTAAAAAAACTATGGCGATTCTACTAGATTTTATAGTTTTAAAATATGCACCATATTATTACGCCTATGACAGGTATAGTAGGCAATATATTTCCATTATGAAAAATTATTATTTGTAACCAATTCAATAGAAACATCATGTATCCTTAAATGTCGAAAAGTGCCTAAACAATTATTGTGTGAGTTTACTGGTTCTTGAGACAGTGTGAGTTTTACTCGTGCTTGAAAGATTTTAATAAATCTAATATAATTTCATCCAACCTAAACCGTTAGAAATCAAATCCTAAACCGTTAGAAATCAATCAACACAACCTTATCCAACTTAAGTAAACCTTACCCAGCCTAATCCAGTTTAACCTAAATTCACTTTAAGTAATGTTTAAAAACGCAATTTTCTGACATAAGTGATAAAAAGGATGTACCTCACACCAATTTTCCCCATTATTTGAACTTTTCGTCAGATACAAAAACTGATTCAAGCGATCTGAGCACAATACAAAAATTTACATAATTTATTTACTCTAAACCATGCATATCAGCAAGCAGATAGCTGATTGGAATGATATATGATTGGAATGACATATATAACATTAAATCTAAAGACAAATAACAAATCTTGACTCAATAATATCGTCTTATTAAAAGTTCACTTAATCACGATAAAGTATATTTTATCTTATTTTAAACTTTAAACAATTTAATGTACCATGTATCCTTAAATGTTCAAAAGTGCCTAAATTTGTATGGGACCCTTATGGTGTGAGTTTTACTCGTGCTTGACCAATTTTATTACAGTTGACCGCACGTGCTCGATCTTACTGTTTACATTTTGACATATATTTGAATTATTATCTCCTTATAAAACATTTCACCAAAAAGAAATATTTAAGATTTTTATGGATATCTTGCCCATTTACTCAACCAGATGTTAAAGCAAATCCGTTTAGCAGTTTTTTTAATTATTTTCGAACATATAGATGGACAAAACATTCCTTAGGAAATACTATAAAGTGGCAAGAAGTAGCCTAAATTTTAATTCTTAAATAAAGATACAAAAAGAAACACACACGAAATTTCTAAAAAAAATATACCAGTTTGCCAGTATTACTTATAAAGTAAAAATATACTAAGTGTTTTCAAATCTAAGATCCCTATAAAATAGGTTGCGATTAGGTAAATATCAACTCAAAATTAACTAAATTGTAAGATTGTAAGAAGATCAATAAACAAATTCAATATTTACCGTATATAATTTTAAATTCTGATCACATTATTTAATTTCTGACGCAATGAAATAGGTTCGTTTTGCGTGAGGGTGAGGATAGCGCATGTATCGACCAGTATTTTGTTTCCGGTGTTTGCAGCGCGAACTCACTGCCGAGCTAACGGGCACCACTCATTCTCTGTTTAGCCTTTTCGTCGTAAAGACGTGTATGCAGCCTGTGTTAATGTACAAAAGTAGCAAGACTGTAATGTGTAACTTTTTATTTTATTTAAAAGCTTGAAATAAAAAGTTTAATTGAAAATAAAAAGAAACCGACACAGAAAAACTAACTCTCAAATAATTAGTATAGTTTTACTGTTTTCTCAGATTTCCCTATCAAAGAGAAGTGGGGATGATCTTTTAAGTTTAGATTTACGATTCCAGCCCGTAACGACTCAATAGGATACGTGCCCTTCAGAGAAGCTTTGGATGTTATTTGTAAATTTAACAGTTAGCATTTATTTTCTTGCTTCCAGTAAAACTAATTCACAGCCTTCTTGCATTTTAAATCGTTAGCAGAGGAAATAGCGGTAGACATAATTTTTGTCATTTTGCCGTATACTTTGTCTAACTTGTTTTTTGAAGTAGAGCTTGAGTGTGACTATATCGGAAACGCATACTCCATGACTCACCTGATGAGGGTTGTATAAGTGACTTTAATGTTTTAAGTGAGGTGCCCAATTTTGTCCAAAGAGTCTTCTTAGGATGTTTAACTTCTTTAGAGCTTTATTTGAGCATTCTTCAATGTCTCTATGAAAGTGCAGTTCTTTATCTAGGATGATTTCTATATATTTTGGATAGTTTTTGATCCTGGTGTTGAACAGTTTTATATTTGGGCGGGAAATATGTGTATGCTTTCTATTAGTGCTTAAAACGCTGAGTTGGTCTTGTTTGATTTGATAATCAGAACACAAATGGTTAAATTAGTTGGTAGTAGGGAAAATTTCTATTATGTTCCATATAATACGCAGAATAGGTATATTGATTACTTGTTTCAAAAATAACATTAATAATTCTGAAACGTATATATAAATATTAACGAATCTCAGAAATAAAGAATCTGTGGTAATTGCGGGGAAAATAATTTTGATTTCAATATAAAAGGAAAAATTGCAGGGCCCGTAACAATATAAAACTTTTTTATAAAAATTAAACATAATTTAAAAATTGAACAGACTTCAAATAACTAACGAAACAGAAGCATACTGAACTCTTGTCGATGCCAAGTCGACGATTTTTGTCCCTCGCGTATATGCACATCCATATATATAAATCAGCGCTACTCTTCACTTGGCACCGAATCCAAAAATCTTTAACAGTAGCAATACATTGCGAACTGGTTATTGTTTGGAAACGATATTTCACCAAAAAAGTTCCAAGTAAGTATTCGTGTTTTAATAATTTCATACTTTTCAGTACGCTCCTTTTTTATTCCTTATCATATCCAATGTTACTCAGAAGGTCACGAAGTTAGGAAAATTTACTAA
This sequence comes from Druceiella hillmani, assembly GCA_039881145.1. Taxonomy (NCBI): domain Eukaryota; kingdom Metazoa; phylum Arthropoda; class Insecta; order Lepidoptera; family Hepialidae; genus Druceiella; species Druceiella hillmani. The sequence continues at coordinate 2,613,421 of JAYKKI010000022.1, forward strand.
CATGTTATTTATTAAAATCGAAACATATGTTTGCTGCATTTAATAAATATAAATATATTCATATATACATATATACATTCATGATTGTATAGATTCATACAATCCATATATATATATAAATACACGCGGACATACAAGTCATATTCCGTCTTTTGGCTTCACCATAGTTAATGCTCCATGCAGTTAGATACCTCTACTTAAAACCTACTTTTTTAGTAATATCCTTGTTACTTCATGCCTGCATAAAATATAAATCTTACCTACCTACCTGCCTAATAAAATTTTAATAAATTCATGTAATTGTTTATACTCTTTCCTTATTTATGTAACTACCCACTTTATCTTAGCTGTTTCATGCCTTTTATGTAACTATAAATACTTACCTAACTATTTACTTTCTTACTTTCCTGCATGGCTAAATGATGAGTTTACTCTTGAACTTGACGAGTTTACTCCTCGTCGCTGAAATATTCCTGTCACTGTATCCCAGCTACTCTGACTTTGCTCAGTAACAGATTTATGTCGCTCTTAGTCATGATAAAATTTTATTATTAGATTTTCGATGGACCAATATCATTTAAACTTCAACACGGCACATGCGCTTTTTGCTTTCAATTTCCGTGGTCAAATTCTGAACAAATATTTATTTCCAAATTAAAAGAAAAGAACTATCCAATTCAGTTGATGACTGCCAAAGATATGACCTGCCCTACTGATTATTGACGAATTTTATTTTTGATATCCAATTCTAATCGAATTTTCATGGAACTACGTGGCGTATATTGATAACTGAAGGAGATATGATGTAACAAACACAAAAAATACAATTGAATTGCAAACCTTTTCCTTTTTTGAGGTGACTAAAAATCAATAGAATAAATCATTTATACAAAATGTTCTGCTAATTCAATCATTTGTAAGTCAAAGTAGATAAAAACTGGAGTTATGATTATTTTTATGATTAATTACTTGGTTTTAAACGGATTAAAAATTTTGTTTCTTATTCATAATAGGTTACTTTATGAATAAATACCTCGCATCTGGATGAGACGTCTCTATTATTAAATTGTAATTTATTGTATTCCTAATTAAGGGTTTTAGTTTTCTTTAATTACGTGGTATTGTTTCTTAGACAACACAACTTTTTCATTATCCTGGAAATTAACAATTATGTACAGATTTAAATGTTTTAAGGGTTAATGTGAAAGAAATTATATTTGTTTTCATAATATATTCATCAAACAAACGTAAATATTAAATCTTTTGCACTGACACAAGAATTTATGTAAGTTAAGACGTTTAATTAATAGTTTACATTTAATTTTGTTTTTAAAAGTCAAATAGCATGGAAAAACAAAAATAATACAAAGATTATCTAAAATTTTTCAAATTATCTAATTTCAGACCCAGTTTAATTAGTTTTATTTTTAAAATATGGTTTAAGTAAAAAGTTTATTTTAGTTCATTGTTTCCATACGTGCATATTGATTGATTCATCAAGTTAGTTCATTGTTTCCATACGTGCATATTGATTGATTCATCAACAGAGTTTTTTGAATTATTATAATTTGTTCAATAATGAAATTCAATAACACTCATATATATTACTATTCCATATTACTATTTCAAGTGATGTATGACTATAGTTTTTGCTCGATACACCATATAATAAATATACTCGATTTTTGCTTGGTAATTTTCAACGAGAGTATATGAACAAAATCCAATGTTACTAGGGACTATAGTAGCAGAAGAAAAAATATTTTTGTTCCAATACTATCTTTGTTAGTAATAATAATTCAACTGTAATGATCATCTTGACATCAAACCCTTGTTGGAAAAAGTAGTACAATAAAACTAGTTTTACAGAAACATGTGACATACATAAATGGGAAGTGAGAAATGTAAAATTACAAAATTAATTTAAGCTAGCATTAGGAAATATTTATGATGTTATGCAATAGGCTATTATATATATATATATATATGTGTATATATATATATATATATATATATATATATATATGACATAAAATTTATAACACAAATCGTTGTCATCCAATTAGATAATTGTGTAAATAAGTATCTTTCTTCATTTCCAAAAAAAAATACATTTATATCTCGTAAATAAAATGGAAAGGAATCACAATATTGAGAAAAATTCATTCAGCGCTCGCCCTGTTACTGTTTAAAAGACAGATGACGTCACTTGCAAGTAAACAGACAGATTGTAGTTAGAAAACTTGTTTTTGTTTCTGGTAATCTTAGATCTTTTAGTAAAATTGGCTCATATTTTTTCATCTATCTTGCTTACACTAGTTTACACATTTTCAAAATAGAGAAAAATTTCGGGCAAGCTGATAACAGCAACCTATCTAAAATAGACGCGTTTGTCTTGCACTTTTGTTTAAAACAACGCCGATTTTTTTGCAGTCGAGCTCAAAAATGGAAGAACAGGAAAGTAAGTATTTTTTATAAATTATTTGTTTACAGAAATCACTAAAGTTAATTAGAAAATATTATAAAATCTCTTTTTGAAAAAAATCCTCCGAAGAAATATATTGAAATTTGTTTTTTTTTAAATATGTAACACACCCTTTGCATTTACTATAAAATTTCCAGAAACATAGTTTATTTGACAATATTTAATATTAAGTGATAATTATTAAATATACTATGAGTTTAAAAAGCATTATGCGGTAATGTGACTAAAAATAATAATTAATTCATCCTACAATTCTTCAATGTCGTGAATAGTCTAAAGTGATTTTGAAAACCTTGTGAAATAATCTATTATCGAAGATAATTTTTATAATATGAATTCATTACGTATTCTGATTAAATAAAAGTAAATATTTTCCGTTCGTAACTAATAAACAAAAATATTTAAAATGAATTTCCATGCAAAACGTATTTTAAAAAAAAATTGGTATAAATATTTGGAATGAATAAGTAAAGCTAACCTAAAATAACCTATCCTAAGGCTAACCTAACCTAAGCTAACCTAAAATATCCCATATAAATTCAAACCAGGTCATGGACAAAACAAACATATGTCTGTACCTTATTAATTTTCAATGGGACTATTTAAGGTAAATAAGATGAGTTATTAAAAAAAATTATAAAATACAATAAAATCAAAATTAAGTACGTAATAAATTTATAAAGAATTTAATTTATAAAGGAGACAGTTAAATTTAAATAATCAACGATAACTATTATCAATATTATATTTTTTTTATGAATTAATTTAATAATAAAATTATAATAATGAAAAAAACAATATATGAGTTCATAGAATAAATGAAAATGGAGTAAACACAAAATAATGTACACACATACACACACACACACACACACACACATATATATATATATATATATATATATATATATGTATATAAGAAATTATGCTTTTAATTGTACAATAAATGCTTAGTGATAAAAGAAAAAGTACGCTAACAAAAAAATAAAGATTAGAAAAAACTCCCTCGCAAGAAAAAGCATCAGGTATTAAATGTTTACAATTGATACTTCATAATAAATAATCTCCAGCTAAATAATTTTTTCAAACATGTCGTTTTTAATGTATACAACCACACACTATTTACTTACCACTGCACACCACTTATACACAATTTTAATATGAAAATAAATAATATCTCCCTTCGGCAAGCAGGACTGTTGTTTATGTTTACTGGCGTGTGACGTCACGTGGCAAATAACTAGTCGCTATTACAGAAACTCCGTTTTTAGCGCGAGTTTATCAATTTAAACTTTAAACCTTTTTGGTATAGAAAATACGGCATATATCCAGGAAATATAAAGGTAATGTGCTCATAATGCAATATAGTACAATTTAAAACAGTTTTACAACATAAGTCAAATAATCTATTCTTTTTAATAATTTTAACCGTGATAATTAAACCAAAATAACATAAAGTCATTCCCTAGCATCAAATTTATTGCTAATTTTTATACCATAGTGTGTTTATAAAATATTCGTCAAATATATTTAGTCAAATTCTAACAAAAAACCGCTAAATTACGAGGGGAACTCGCATTACGAAGGTTCCATTCACATTTAGACACCTTAAAATTATTTAAGAGTTTCTCTTAAACCATATAAAATTGTTAATTTTTCAGAACGTAAATATATTGTCTAGTTAGATTTTCACGAGAATAAAATCATGGTGCGTTATGACATAATTAACATAGAATTTTCCTCTTTTTCCTTTATCTAGACTTCTAAGAACTCGGTTTTTTAATAATTTGTGGTTCCCTTGTCTCGGAAGTTGATGGGGAGGGGACGTATTTTTTACCTATTTTTAAATATATCTGGCGAAATTATGAAAAAATATTTTCTCTCTTATAAGTAGCCCTTTCAAATGGCACCACCATACTATATATGAAACTTTAATTTATTTTCTCAATATTTAGTTTTCTTATCCAATATTTCCACATGAATATTTTTAAAAATTAGCTATTGAGATGTATGCATGTTAATATGTTTTATGACCAGCCACGTTTTCAATCTTTACGTCAAGCGGTTTCTGAGAAGAACGCCTGTGAAAGACGGACTTACGTGTGATCTTAAAAAGGTTCTTTTTTTCTACTTTCTTCTTTTTTTTTTACCCATGGACCTAATAACGTAACACTTATAATACCATTTAATATTATTTTCCCCGTCTATAAAAATAGCATCCGGGATTTTTATAGGGGTTAGAGATGGTCTCACAGCAAATTTCAAGATAATACATGAGATGGATGATGATGATAAACTTGAAGCTGTTCAGATTGAAGTATGGAAGAACAAACAGCATTTTAACATCATCAGCATCTATAACCCCTCAGAAAACTTACCATCCTATACAGAAATTGAGAGAACTATCCAACCCAACAGTCTAATTGTGGGAGATTTTAACAGTCAGTCACCGAGAGGGGCCTACACACAACTGTCGCCTGTTGGAAGGCTTACTCAAGATTGGATAGAAAACTTCTCGAAGATGCTGGGGGTTGCGGACATAGAGCTATCCTCATAACTGTACGGACAAACAAAACCAAATTTATAAATACCAGAGCCCCCGGTGGAATTTTAAAAAGGCAGACTGGAACAAATATCGAAGGCTTACAGATGAGGCCCTGGGTAGTAAAGTGCTCCCAGAAATACCCGAGAAAGCAACCGAGCTTCTAAATCAAATTATCTTAGATTGCGCTTACAAATGCGTTCCTAGAGGACAAGTAAATATATTTAAACCCTACTGGAGTGCAACACTTACCTTGCTGAAGAAGAAACGCAGTCGATCACGTAAAATAGCAGAAAGATCAGGGACCCAGGAAGACCTGATATGCCTCAGAAAACACCAGGCCGAATTACATAGAGAAGTAAAAACCACCAAACATTTAGCCTTCAAGTCTTTCATCACTGACGTGGACTATCGGAGAGATGGCTTAAAAGCACATCGTTTTATCTCCCAGCTAAATAACCATGCCTCTAAAAAAATGCAAAACCCTATTCTGTACTCAAACAGACCAGTCACTGACCCTTACGATGCAGCAAATGCACTGTGCAAACATTATGCCAAGATCAGCAGAACGAGAGGGGATAGGGTTATTGAAAAGACTCTATGTAAAGGCCCAGTGCCATCTTGCATTAATAAAAGACACACGAACTCTTCACTTTGCCTTTTACAGGAAAGGAATTGGAATTGGCCTTGGCCCAGACTAAACTAAAGAAAGCTGCAGGTTGTGACGAAATTTATCCGGAATTCATTGTCAACTTGGGAGATGAAGCCAAGAAAACCTTTTTGTCATTGGTGAACCTAACATGGAGTTATCACGTGCCCCAGCAATGGAGGAAAGCTGAAATCATACCAATTCTGAAAAAGGATAAACCACCGGAACAGCCCGAAAGTTACAGGCCAATCTCCCAAACTAGTGCCAGCTGCAAGGTAGCAGAGAAGATGGTCGCCCTTCGACTAAACCAATATATAGAACAAAATGGTGTACTCGATGACGCCCAAGCCGGATTTCGAAGACACCGCAGTACCATGGACCATGTGGTAAACTTCACAAAACACGTCAAAGACGGTTACCAAAGAAAGATGTCCACTCTGGCGGTTTTGGTGGATCTCAAGGCCGCCTATGACACCGTATGGAGGCCAATGCTCATACACAAATTAGCAACAAACGGCATATCTGGAAACCTTTTCAAGTGGATCAAGTCATCGCTGTCGCAAAGACTTTTTCGAGTTAAATACAGTAACCGGAAGTCGAAGTTTCGCTTTCAAAAGTAAAGCCTTGCACAGGGAACTGTGCTCAGTTGCACATTATTTAATATTATGATCAACGATGTACTTGACGCCGTCAGAGAAGCGCCCGGTATTAAAGCTCTACTATATGCGGACGACTTGCTCATGTGGGCGCCGAGCAGTAGCATTATAGCTCTCGAAACAGCGTTTAATGACGCACTCAAAAGGTTGGAATTGTGGACCAGTAAAAATTCGATGACAGTAAGCTCCACGAAAACCACCTTCCAATTGTTCACGCTCTCCACCAAAATACCCAGCATCTCAGTGTCCTACAAAAACACAGCGTTGGAGGAAAGCAACCTCTCTAAGTACCTCGGTGTTATACTTGATAAACGTTTAACATGGCGCCCTCACATCAAACAATGTGCGGAAAGAGCAGCCAAAAGAATCGGGATATTAAAAAGATTAACAGCCACAACCTGGGGTGCAAGCCAGGATGTGTTGATTACCACCTACAAGACATATATCAGACCCGTCCTTGATTACGGGAGCGAAGTGACCACTACAAGTAACCGTACCACCCTCAGTAAATTGGATACCGTGCAGAACACAGCGCTTAAGATAATAACGGGAGCGCCTAAATCCACACCCATTGCTGCTATGGAGGCACAAACCAAATGTAGTTCAATGGAAATCCATTAAGAGAAATTAGCCCTCCGTTTTTGGCAAAGACACAGAAGTGTTTACATGCAATGGACGAACTACAGACAGGCCACTGCCCGACTGAAAACCCAAATATTCCCATTGGCCTCCTATAAGAAGCTGGCTACAAAGTATGGAGGAGCCAGTCCTGGAGGAGCCAGCACCAATTACAAATTACTGCGAGTTTTTCTACAATCTACCGAAGGCTAATTATAGCTTAAAAAACCACAATCAGACGAAATCATCATCCTTGGACATCGAGCTGAAACAGGCTGCCCTGCAAACAATCAGCGAAGAATACCCACAACCTGATTGGTTACATATATGCACAGACGGGTCATCGATACCTGAAACAGGGGCAACCGGAGCTGCCCACTACACTTCTAATTTTGAAGGATTCTTAGCAGTGGGAGCCCCTCAGAGCAACTACGATGGAGAAATAGCAGCTGTACAAGCGGCAGCAGCTGAACTAAACGAAATAGCCATGTCGACATCTTTGGAAACGAGAGGGCAGACATCTTGGCCAAAAGGGGCGCGTCCATGGCTCAACCTGCCTGTATGCCCTCGCTACAGAGTATGAGGGCCATCATCAACAGGGCTATTGACCCGACAGGCAGGCAACACCTCACACAGCTTTCCGTAGGGAAAAAATGGGAAAGTCTGGTCACCATCGGACCCATTGACCACAAACTACCACGAGCTGTGAGCGTAGCCAGGTTCAGAATGCAGACTGGCCATGACTACCTCGCAGCACACCTACACCACATTGGTGTTCTCCCAACCTCTGAATGTCCCCTGTGCGGACACGATTTAATGAATGCGGATCACCTGCCGGATTGCAGTGGAATCAACCACCAGGGGGACGATGATGACCCATTCAAAGATGTTAATCTATACTGGTCGGCGCGCCACCAAATGGCTCAACAGCCAAGGGTGGGCGTTGGCTAGTAGTAGTAGTCGTCTATAAAAATAATATATAACTATTCGATCAGAAATTGCTGATTACGGTTACCAGATGTTATTTAAAATTACTTTGATATGTGACAGTAACTAAAATGGCAGACTCCGTGAATAATACTTTGCAGTTATTTAACTTTAAATATACGTCAAAATCTCTTGCTGGATTTACTCCTAGTCACATAACATTATTATAGCTTTCCGTCATAATAATTCCTTATAAAGCTATTATTTAACTTATGTTTTTAAGGTGCCATTAATTTCTTTCTTTCCGTTAAAATGTATATTTTGATCAGACTAGTAATTTTTGTATGTTATTCATTCTGAGTTATCTGCCTTTTATTATTTATCAAAATTTTTTCCATGGTAATGAGTACCTAGTCTGCATGTATAGTTAAAAAGTTACCGTGATAATACCTGGATTATGCGCTATAATTCATTATATTTTGACAAATTTACCATCCAAACAACTTGAAAAAATTAGTAAAATATCATTAATACATACACAATATACAATAGCTTTTCATTACCTTTTTTCGTTATTATTTCGTAAGGATTTCTAATGAATGCAGCAGAATTCATATGCTGATTTCGGGTATTTGAGATATTCGCATGCAAACAATATATTTATCAGTGGTATACGTTCCGAGTTTTCCTTATTAAATATACTTTATTTATTGTTTTAGTATAACATGTATATTCAACTAAATCATAAACTAAATCATAATATACATATACAAAATTTTATTAAAATCTATTAAGCTGTTTAGGAATGATTTAGTAACAAATATCCAAACATGTTTATCGTAGTAACATGTTCCATGCGAGTTACGCTGCGGGTAATACTTAAGTTTTACTCAGTCATATCAGTTATATATCAAATTTAATAGAGACTCATTTTCTGATTTAGAAATTAAGAAGTTACAAATTATACTTTCACGGTAATAATATTAATTAGAATTATGCGATATAATATGAACTCTCAAAAGTAATGCGTCATAATTTAAGAAATGGATTTCGTATACTTTTGAGATTTTCACATAAAAAAATTAAAATTAATTTGAAATTGAATAAATCAAATGTAAAGTAATAATGGTTAGGGAATAGTGAACATTACGTTCGAAGAATATTGAGATAAAATACATTTCTTATTAATTACGTAAATTTTGAATATTTACAATTGAATAATAACTTTAATATTGATAATAGTCGTTGAATATTTAAATTAAATTTTCTTCTTTGTAAATTAAATACTTTATAAATTTATTAGAAAAGTAATTGTAATTTCTTTGTATTTTATATTATTTTTAATAGCTTATCCCACTTACTTTAAATACCATCTTTTAAAAATAATAAGATATAGAAATATGTTCGTTCTGTTAATTGTAAGGCTCGAAATATTTTGGGATATTTGAGGTTAGCTTAGTTTAGGTTAGGCCTTTTTGCTTATTCATTCCAAATATTTACAACAATTTTATTTATGACAATTCAACCTAGATATATATAAAAGCAAAGAATATTTCTTGAAATATACACCTATTCATTAACATAACCATACATACCTTCGTGTAATATTTATAAGTTCTATCGAATGACTCTCACGCATTGAACAGGCTTTATTCTTCCTCAGTGAGTTTTATGACAATGTCGACTCAATTACCAAAACTCGATAAGACCGTTGAAAATTAGAATTTCTATTGAAGAATTTATAACATTCACCGTGTCCTGCAACTTCGCCCACCCGAGCGGCAATCAAATGGAATAGGAATGAATAACAAAGAGTTAACGAAGGATTCCGATCATTTAGGTAAACGATTTTCATTGTAATTGGTCGCTCTTATATCGCAACAAGACAGCAATTTATAGGAAGAATTTAATTAAAGTCAAAAACAGTAGTGCTCTTCTGAAATGGGTTAGGTTGAGGTGATGGCTGACGGCTTTCAGTGTTTTTGTACGATTGGCTTACCGTGATTTGGGATTGAATTTTTTAGGGATCTTGACCGTTTACTGAGATCTTATATATACCTGTATATATTAACTGGACGTTGAATTTAAGTTTTGAAATTATATTTATAATAAAATTTCATAAAACATATATCTCGTGTTTGCTACACTGAGGTCTAGTAGGGTGCATTATATATGATTATTTACAACACACTCGTTCGTAATTGTGTTCTTTTCGTAAACGTATTTAATTGTTTTCATGTTTTTATTTTAGGTCATAATTTAATTCATTTTCTTTATTCTCACCAATTGATAAATTTTGATTGAAATAAAGTTAACTTCGTGTTCATAACCAATAATATTTTAGTCTAAACATAATCAGTTTATTGATGTTTGATTACTATAATAAATAACATTTTTGATTATAGTATTATTATTTCCGCTTGTTTAAGATAATGATGTCTTCCATTAATATATAGATCTGAAGGACGTATTTGGAACGCCCGCCCGCCGCTCGAACACGAATATTTACTAGTCGCAAAATCACTAATATGCGTAGGATTCGCTTGTGGTGTGCAACAAATTTGTGGCCTATTCGCATTATGTTGATCGTTTACATTATAATTAAAATTAAAATTTTTGTTCAATATTTGTTGGTTAATCAATTTTAATTATTTTGTATTATTAAGACAATGTCATATCATAACAAAAAATATTATATAAGTGTTATTGCAGTATTAACTATGATTTTATGCAATGATCAGGCCAGCTAACTTAAATGACAGTGTACAAGGATTTTATTTTCCCCATGCGGCTTTATCGAGGTAACAATAATTCGTGAATCTTTTGTTGATCGAATTGATTTTTTCCTGTAATTTAAACAGACGGAATGAGAATGAAAAAACTGAATGTCATATTTTTACGTGGAAAAGAATTTAAATACAAAAAACTTGATTTATCTAATACTTTCTAGTACTGTTGACGCAGTTTGCTTCCTCCATCTTTTCTAAAGCGCGTGTAGTCTCTAAGTAAATAACTTAGGACATATTTAATAAATATAATTTAATTGACTACCAATGATTAATATGACAATAAAGGGTCCAGCTATCTTAGGGCCGGCCAGTAATGCCATCTATTTTAAAATTATAAATGTAAACTTATTTTAAGTAAGTATAATTGTTATTGAAATGACAAATTGCCATATCTTCTTTTTAATTGGTCGATTGCTATAAAGCATAGCGCATATGTTACATCACAGTTAATAGTAAGAAACCACTAGTAAACATTTTATTGAAATTTTTTTAGCTTTTCTTTCGTGGTGCGTAAACAGACATAAATACACATATTTTAAAAACAATATTTTTATTTCATATTACTATACATATTTTTTTTTTCAATGTTAATATCTTCAATATATACACCAGTCAATTCTAGAGTTTTATTATCCTAAGTAATGTATTGTAATAGTACGTTTGTTTGTCCTTCTTTCACTTCGCAACAGAGCAAGGAATGGACGTGATTTCCTAAAAAAATTGGCTATCGGATATATAAATCACATATGATATCTTCTACGAAAAAAATCTTATTTAAAACTCGAAAAGTTCACAAAATGAAGAAGGAAAGAAAGTTGCAACGGAGCAATGGATCGATGTGATTTGTTTTAATCATTACGTAAGTAATTTTAATAAAAATAGGATCATTCAGCTTAATCCTTAATTTAGAGTCCGGCTTATAATATTATAAATACAAAGATAAGTTTGTTTGTAATTTTTTCACGTCGTAACTTAACAACGCTTCGGCCTAATTTTTTTCCAAGATCGATAAATTGTACCAGCTACTTTTTATGCCGGAAAAATTTGTTTTAATTAATAATATAATCGTAATTAATATTATAAATGCGAAAGTGCGTTTATTCGTTCTTTCACGTTTCAAGAGAGCTACAGATCGACCTAATTTTAATATTACTTTCCTCCTGACAAATATTGCAATCTCAACTAATATTGTAAATACGGAAAAGTGTTTATTTGTCCAAGAATCGTAGGGATTTTTTCCAAAGAGATGGCTGATGGGCCTGAATATAAAGCAAGCTATTTTTCAATCGGGTAATTCCTCCTAAATAATATTACAATCCCAATAAATATTATAAATGCGAAAATATATTCATATGTCCTTCTTTCATGTCACTAGGTAGCAACAACCCAATGATTTTTCCCCAGAGACAATTAGCAGACCAGGAAATGACAGAAGCTATTTTTCCATTCAAGAAATGTCGTCCTAACCAATATTATAATCCTGAATAATATTTAACATTCAAAAGCGTATTTGTTTGTTTTTCTTTCAAGTCTCAACGAAGTAACAGATCGGAGTAATTTTTTGCTTATCGCTGGTTGATAAGTCGGAAAATGACAAATGCAATCTTCCAACCTGGTTAATCGTATATTAACTAATATTAAAATCCCAAATTATATTATAAATGCGGAAGTTTGTTTGTTTGTCTTTTATTCACGTCAAAGTGGAGCAATGAATCGACGTGATTTTTTGTACAGAGGTACTTGGCGGAGCGGGAAATTGCACAGACTTCTTCCCGCCCCGAGAAATTTTATCTTAATTAATATTCTAATTTTAATTAATATGCAAAATGTGCCATGCAAAAATACGTTCCTTTGTTTTTGTTCGCATAGCTCGATATGGTGATATTTTTAAAAATATTAGGGCTACACCATTGACACTTTTTCGATGCAGGGATCCGTTCACGAAATTAAAGTTTTTTTTTGTTGGAACTACATGTCTCCTCATACCAGCTAAACCGCTATTTTCGAATAACTAAAAGGTATTCACAATAGTCATATATACAATAAAGCAGAAGGAAAATGATTGTTTATTTATATATATATATATATATATATATATATATATATATATATACATTTATATATATATATACATATATATATATATATATATATATATATATAATTACATGATGACAAATAATATTAATATTTGTACATGCACCTAAATGTGTGCGAACACTAATAGTACGCGTACTTAACAAGCTTATCAAGTTTTCTATAATCGGTAGCAATTAATAGTAGTTTAATGCCCAATACTGGTGATAGTAAGATACTGTTTTTAGTATCCTCTCTGGTTTAATATACCAAAATACGTGCATATTTCAACTGACCTATTTCCCGTATTTTACTTCTTCAAATTAATATTACAATCATAACTTGTTAAATAAAGATTATTATACTGATGATATTTGTGATTTTTAACCAACCAACCCATTGTAAATTTTATTAATAGACGAAATTCCATTTTGTTTTTAAAAATATATTTGCGTACTAATAAAATTAATAAATTGAGAATTTTTTAAAAATTTTGTTGACATTTATATAACTTGTCGATAATATCAATATATACCCAGCGCAGACAGTTAGATTTGCTCACAAATATATTTCGTGTGATTAAGAAAGATAGTGCTTTGCTCTATCTATGTCAAAATATATAACTTGATGAAATATCCTAATTTCGATTACACACAATAGGTGAGTTCCCTTATAGCCAACTCTAAAGCCACCGATAAAAGACTTGTTAATGCTTACCAATTATGGTTAAGTTAAAGTATAACTTTAACTTATCCAAATGTTATTAAAAAAGATGAAAACATTAAACATATTTACATCTTTAATTAGGAATTCCATCAAAAGAAACATCCGTCACAGTAAAATTAAATATACTTCACATTGTCAAATTATCATAAAAACAAAGTTGCTGAAAAAATCTACATTTTTAAAATTGAAATCTCTTTTTTAAGAAGGATAACAAATATGTAAACTATTCAAATCTAATACATATATTGAAAGCGCATTGTACAAACGTAAACCTATTTTATAAACTTACTAACTATTTCCAGTACAATTCCATTACATGGAAATATAGCCAAAAGTTTGAATTTTCAGTAACATACAATCCGTATATATGTAATTTACAAGAATCCTATTGATTTTATATAACTGTCCTATTTTAGATATTTCACATAATGCTTTACATTTGTAAAATAGAGCAAAAAAATCAATTTCAAGAACCGAAAATCCCCGTGAATGAAATCTGATACCTAAATCAATTTCCCATGATAAAATCCTTACTAGCTAATAATTTTAATTAATTTGTAAATATGCAAATATCCTTTAGAAGTTATACTATTTTCTCAGGAATATAAAAATATTAGCTTCCCGTCCGGTTTGCTGGGAAAAAACTAGCCATGATTCATTGTTTTTGTTTTTCATTTTCTTTTATCCACTTTTTTACATATTATTTGCGTTTAGTGATTGTCACAGAACCCCAAAGAAGCGTTTTTTATTTCTATTTTACAGTCTGAATAAAAATTATTCTGTCTCTATCTTTAATTAAGTATTTCAAAATGAATATAAAATCTTCTACGCTCTTGTTTTATACATTTAGAAATCTATTTCGAAAAATCTTTTGGCAAACACCTAGTGGCCAAGGTAAACATACGTGCCAAATTTCAAATCTATAGGCTTTATAGTTCAGAAGATTTCGTGACAATCATTCAGTAAGTGGTATTTGGTTTTTATATCAAAATCTTAGAAGTTAAACCAATACTATTGGGTAGATACTATGTTTAAATGAGAATTTGTTTAAGTAACTGAGAGAGGACTCTTTAAGTCATCTTTCATCAACACTTATTTTTTTTAGATTGGAAGAAAATTTTGGGTAATACTAATTCAATTTATAGTGAACTTATGACCAATATTCACGAAAATGTTGATGTGAATAAAATATCAAAGACTGGACGTTCAGTTTACAATGCACATTTATTGGTATAAGTCATTCAAATTTGGTGCCGCAATTTTTTTTCTTATCAGTATTAAAAAATTACATTTGCCTTTTACTTGCAAATACCAATCAATAATATATCACTACTTCCTTATAAGCATTATTACATAAGTTATCTCAATGCGTACCCAATATGTTTACTGTAATATATATGTAGTCAACTGGTCGATATTTTATTTTGAAAAAAATAATTTTGTCGGAAAATTGTTTCCTGTTTAATTTTAATAATATTTCAAAAACCATGTTAATTTTTTTTTAGGTAAAAAACAAATAGTTCTAAACTGTCATTTAAAGAGGAGGGAAACAAAATTAGGATATTTCCGAGAGTTTATTACTAATTTTTTTTATTATTTAAATAAAGTCCAAAATAATATCCTTGTTACAAATGGCAATTGAATAATACATGTACTCAATATGATTTAAATCAAATGAAAAGCTACCAATTAAATATGCGACGCATAATTTATAATCTGTTTAAATGAAAATGACAAATTATGAGGACAATCACAGTTAGCAGCGTTAAAATTGGATAATTTTAAATTTAAATGTTACAAACGGGGTCGCTTCGTACTAAGCCATGAAAAAGTAACAAACGAATGGCTTTTTCCGTTATGATAATACTGGTATAGAAAGTCCCTGTGTTTGGTATACGTAATAATTAATCATAATTGTTAGTCATTAGAATAATCAGAAACAAAATAATAAATTTGTCTAATAATATGTAATGTAGTCATCAAATGAGCAGACTATACAGAAATGGGTAAAATTTGAACAAAAACTATTTCATTCATACTCTACCTTTAAAATATGGAAAGAAGATATCACATTAATTAGAAAATCTCAGCTTTTCTAGAAATTAGGAGTAGAGTTAATAATTATATATTGATTCTGAATTATTGCTAGTTACTGTGCAAGCATACTAGATGTTCTTAGTATTAAAGAATAAAAAAAGAATAATATACGATATTACACAGGGCATTTAGCGAATGACGATAATTTGTAATGTCCAAGAGATTATTTTCAAAATACGCGATTTTTTTATCACGAATTTTTACTATCAAAATAGGTTGTACGAGTGTTATTATTGCTAACTATATGCAGTGTTATACAATACTTTATCTACGACTAATAAAGTAAAATGAAATTTTAAGAAAATAAATTTATTAACCAAGAAACAAAATGTCACTGGGAGTAACCAACTTGATATTATTTAGAATTTTGATTTATATCTATGTTATAAACAATTTAATCAATGAAATTTAATGAATTTTTTAAAGCCTCGACAAGTAAACCATATTTATTTTCGGTTTTATGTAATAAATTAAACATTAATGTTTGCCTAAATTTTTCGAACGAATTTGTACTAAAATAAAAAAAAATTACGTTATGATACAGTGCCATTATGATAGTCAATTTGCAACTGATAGCAGTTTTCACATTAAAAGTTTACAACAAGGGAGTAGATAAAATAAATTAGAAAACTATGTGCCTCAGCGGCATAGATCTGGCTTTTCGAGAGTCGATTATTTATGAAAGCATACACTTATGGTAAAAACGCCACAACATTTTGGTTTTCCAAAAATCATCGCCTTTGTGAACCCACACTGTTTCATTACATAATCCGAACCAGTCCACGTTGCAAATAAGCAGATATTTCTATTCTCAGTATGAAGTTGGCCCTGGACTTGGTAAAACCAATAGTGCTTTTCGTTCATAGCAAGTTAGCTGGAATGGTTCCTTTTGAAGTAATAATTTTTTTTCTTGCAATCACTTCTCGGTCGATACAAAATGCGGAGGAGGGCATTTAATCTCAACTAATTCTTCTCCACAAATTCCGCCGTGAGAAGCTCCTAAAAGCAATACTCATCATCGATAATTTTTTCGATTTTTTGACCCATATCTGATTGAAGGTATGTGAGTTAAATTATAGTTATACAAAATAGCTTTCACCATTGGTGAAGAATTTTGGTTTACACGTTTCTTGCAGATTTTTTAAAACTCTGATGCCGTGAATATGCATCTTCAAAGTTTAACCCATAAGGGGCTTTCTGCTTGCAGAACATTATTGCAGATGTTGTTCTCAAAACGAGTTTAGGCCTGTCGCTTATTTTTTTTGAAATAGTTTCTTTGCATTGTTGAAATAATTTTGATTCATATCTGGACATTGACATTCATTCTCATAATGTTCATCAGTGTTACAAAAATTTACTTCGATTTTACAGCACTTTGGACGACTGGTGTAATAAGTATTTTGGGCTTGTCATTTGCATTCTAATTCTTTTCAAGTCTTTCATGGGCTGTTGCCTCACAGTGTCTTATGCAATATGTTTTGGGGTTTACCGCCATTGAACGCGGCCACTACTGCATAGCAGTGTGCTTGGTATAAACGTTTCAAAAATTTCTACCACCCATCCTTTTGGCTACAACACTGTTAGATTGTTCGGCACGATTTTCCGTGCAATTTTGCAGGAGGCTTCTGGAATTAAATGCTAACTGAGATTCGTTCTTTTATAATTTCAGCATTAAGGTTGGTAACATTGGATCCAGGTGTTGTTCTGCTTTCCGTTCTAGTGTGTAGTAATAATCTTTGCATTCCGCCTGGTCTACAGAAACATAACGTGTACTATTTAATATATCTTTTTGCAAATTAAGTATTTTCATATCTGTAGAGTTTTAAACTAACTTGCAGAGATGATGGTTGTATGTAACCTAGTAGGATGATCTCTTGTTGGAAGATTACGTTCACAAAGAGGGATCGTAATATATATTGGCATTTACATATTCGTACCGTTGTAATCTTGCAACAAATGGTTGATACAGTCTATTTTAATAAAGAAATTGTGGACTAAATATAAAGGCATATCAAGATGGAACCGACCTGTTAGTCGAGTTTTCACATTAAATGTGAATTATGATGAATAAAAAAATTATAAAAACTTCTGAACTAGATTTAATATTTTCAAAGATTGAAATGTCTCGCTATCATCTAACCAATTCCCAAAACCTTGTTTGCACGGTACAATGAACAATGATATTATATGCTATATACGCGACATGTAACTGACCAGAATCGCGATGACCTATTTTCTCATACTTGGTAACACAATCTGAAGATAAAAAATAAAGTATCTAAAAGTACCTTTTCCGTGTAGGACCTTATTAATTACGAAAAAAATTAATATGGATTCAATTTGTCAATAATTCTGAAATAGGAATATATGTAATTTTTATTGCAAAAAAAAATGCAATTTAAATGGTACAGACAAATTTCCTCACAAATATAGCTTTCATTCAGAACTAAAAAGAGTAACACTGCCGCATGCTTGAAGGGATTATTCATACCATAATAATACTTTAAGTTTATTATAAATCGTTTAACAAATTGCATATTAAAGCTTTTAATACCGGAATTCTTCGCAATAAAATGAGACACTGCGCAGTAATACAATACTCAAAAGGCGTGTAAACTTCAAGGCTTATACTCTTTTTATGACGTTTAATTAAATTCCGTCTTTCGAATCTCGTTTAAGTTACATTTCTAACATAATAATTAATTTTAAATATTTAAGGAAACTCACCAAATTCGTATTATGAATAATTATATTGCAAAATTCTGAAAAAATATTTAGCTTCCTAAAGTTATAGTTGATGTGGTTATAGACAATTGACGTAAACTGTGGTATTAGTTCGGTTTCGGTAACAAAGAAATAGAAATTATTCTTTCAATATACCTTGTTTCGTTTAATGGTTTGATGAGATCGATTTAAAATGAGAAAGATCTTGAAATTCTTGTGAAGTATCTTTAATGTACGTTGGCTGTATTGAAAAGATCTTTGTCATTACATTTCGGATAAAGTAGAAATCTATTAGGAACCAAATGACAAACATAAATAAAAATGAAAAACAATCAGCGACATAGAATGCTTTTTAAAAAAAAAGGACTAGGTAACTTAAGGGTTAATTTCACTAAAAAAAAAACGTTCTAAGGACGAATACTTTAAATTCATTCAGTTTTCACGCATCCACTAGCTCAGATTTATTTTCACAATGGATACAGAAATAATAAAAGTTACGTACATGTTGGTCTCATAGTATATATCGGGCTTATTTTACATACTAGACTAACCAACAGCCTTAAGGCAAAACAAATTAATACTACAGTGTAAGAATTTTCAATACTCTATTCCACTCCCTTCTTGTGCACTTCTTGAGTTAGGTGTAGGTTAGCAAAGTAGAGAAGAGTAAGAGTTGTCACAAGTGCACGATTTTCATTCACAGTCATCTTTGTAATAAGAAAACTTGAAATAATTTTAAGCGAGGAATTTTATTAGCAGCCTAAAATAAATTGGGCTTCGTGAAATAGGTGCGATTAGGTCGATGTTGGTGTACAAATTATATAAGACAGAGGACGCTGAAATCTGTAGATTGTTATTGCAAAAATACTATAATGACAGCTTTTTTCTGATGGTGAGACGTATTAAATTTACGAAATGTTTTTAATAGAAAATTTGCTGTTCCAACTAGCAAATAGGTTTATTGAACATAGCATTTTGAACAGATCTGCTGTCATACAACCCTTGCCAGACTAGCTTTGAATAATTTATACAACTTCCACTAAAAACCATCATCTCTTTAAAGAGGTTAAAATTCACGGTTAAGGGTCCGTCACCGGTTTGGCATAATTTAATCCAATGGAAATGTCGCTGTAAGTGCCGCGGAACTTGATTCCCCAAGCCGCGTGGATAATCTAAATCATTATGTGTGACTAACAATATCTTGATCCTTTGTTATAATTATATTCTTTATTAATGACTTTTACATATGACGTTTAACTTTGCAGTTGAAGAAAGATCGGGCTGGTTATTATTAATGTATCAAATATCCCTGCAGCCAAAAATAAAATCGAGGATATAACCGCTATTTTAAATAAGGATCTTGAACATATCACATAAATATATTTGCTTTCGATTGAAAGCTTTGTCGCATTCGAATTTAAGGCTTTTGTTTCAGCAAATAGTAACAAATTAGTAAGCGAATTATTAGTATGCGGATTTTTTATAAAAAACGATTTAAAAGTTTTAACGAAAGTTGTTATGTTTCATACTAATCAAATTAAATAATAACGTATTTCAAAAGCACATCAAGTAAATAAAGGAAATAATATCTTTTTTACGTCTCCACTCAAAAACCAATATTACTCAATACAAATTCATTATCAGTATTACACAATAATAAAACGTTAAAACCGCTACAAACTTAAAATTGTATAATACAATAATATTAGACTAATTTCAACTTGTGTAAATTTCAACTCTTCGAATATAAACTTCTCAAACATTTTCCTGCATACGTGTGAAAAATAAATAATACTAACTGAAAGAATATCGAAGTATTATAATTTTTTTATTACAACATAAGTCTTTAGAACTGTATAATTGTAGTTTCCAGATTTTCATGGGCTGTAAGCTTTGTATACTTTGTATGCATGTAGTATAGTTATTATTAGAATATCGCAAATGCAGGATTACGTCACTTCTATCCACCAAAGTTTATAATCCGAGCAATATAACTTTCTCCAACATTAGTCCTCACGTCACAGATTAAACTTCACAAACGTCTTGAAAGTCTTACGATTAATTGTTCTAATCCACAAATTTCAAATTATGCGATAAATTCGGGAAAGATATTTTTTATTATTCTGGGTTGCTCAAACATCTAGTAAACAAAAATATTGGGTACAGTTCGTGTGATCGTCAAATACGTGATCATTTAAATTATCTTCTGACCAAAATATTATTTTTTTTCGTATAAACTTAAGAACTGTTGCCTTCAAGGAAGAACTAAAATTATCGCTATTCTCAAGGGTAAATATTTAGTTAAACAATGTTACCAATAAGAAAACAAGTATCTTACTGTGCAATAATTTCGAAAATATAATTTTTATTGAATAAAAATAATTACCTATTTTAAAAGTTATTAAATTTTATCGATTACTAAAACTATTTGTTTTAAAGTTTAAAATTCATTAGAATTACAATTCACATATTCTTCATATCCATATTTTAATCCCTCCATCCCTACATATAACTTAAAGTATTGCAAAGCTAAAGTAGAAAACGAGCGAAAAAAAACATAATTGTGAATTTGATTTAATTATTCTTTTTGGGTTCATTATATTCCCCATTTTGAATTTCATTGATGTGCGGTTATTTTTTTAAGGTACAAAAATTAATATCAAATTTAACATCTGTAGTTTAATCCTAAGAATACGTGGCTTACTTGAAATTTCATAGAAAAATATGGAATCGAAAGAAAGCTATTTTTAAATATAAGCCAATTATAAACCAAACTTAATATACATTACGTTTTATAGAATAAATGAAATATATAAATTCATATTCTTAATGACAATTTATACCTCACACATATATAACATTAATATTTCGAAAAAAATATTAAAATAATTAAGTTAGAATCAACTAAGCTATAACAAGAAAAGCAAGAAAAAACCTAAAATAGAATTTGACCTGGCCACGACCTCCTATTTCGAATATTTAGATTTAATATATTCTTTATTATAGCTTTATCGACGTGCAGTTAGTTTTTTTAAGTAAACCTTTGTTAAACAAATTAATGTGAAATTAAATATATAATTCTTCAATATTATATAAGAGCCTTGGGCTCTAGTCTATAATTCACTACACTCAAATAATATCAATGTGAGAAAAAAATATTGAATATTGAAATAATACTAGTAAAGTGAAAAGCTAACCGCGGGGTATGCACTTCTTGTTTTATCAAAAATGTTTTTCCTAATTCCATAAAAGAATATTTCGTTAAAAGTTCTTAAAAATACTATGTAATGACTATAAGAAGATATATCATACCAATTCAAGAACAATTTATACTTCAAGGAAGTTATAAATTTCACTAATATGTTGTTTGGGAGCCACAGATTCAGTAATATGTCATTTAAAAATTAATACCCGTAATTTTTGCGAGTCGAAAATTACCTAAAGTGAGTTATACGTTATAACGTGCTAAACATTTAGTGATAAATAATAATAAAAGGTCGCAAGACCCAAGTGTCGCAGGAATATAAATGACGCTCTTATTTAAAGAAAAGAAAATTAAAAATTAACTATTTAAAAATATAATTTAAACTACACAATCAGGTAAATCATAAATATTGTGTTATTTCGAAAAAATACAGTGTCCCGTTATATCCGCCATATGCAGACGTAACATACTAATTAATGAAACTTGCAGACCCGACAGGAGCGTTGAACAAAGCCAAATAAAACTTGAAAAAAGCTACGTATATTCACACTAGCAATACAAAACGAACATTAGTTCAGTCATGTTTGTATTGATTATTTTTTTAAAAAGTTATTAAGATTTGGACCGATTTTAACATTGTTTCTATTCATTATTAACAATTATTCATGTATTAAAAATATAATATGTGTCCCTTTTATTTAATATATTTTGAGTTAATTTTGAAGAAGTTTATTTTAATTCCCTTTGTCCAGTCGTAGGGACTTTTTTAAGACCGTTTTTTTGTTTTGTTTTTGGTTAGCAAATTGTATTTTAATTTGTGCTCTTCTCTGATACCTAATTGCTAGCCAATTGTTTGCTTTTTATTCTAAAAATATCAACTTTTTTAACCATTATATTCTATTTACCAGTCCTCCAATATACCAGTCCTTCGTTTATATATCGCATATAAATGTAACATGTTAAATAACTGATAACTATAAATATTAGGTTTTCATCTATGTTATTGTCACTTTATATTTTATTAATATAATACAAGCATATGGAAATTAAAGAGTTTATTTATAGCACAAAAATCATCGATTTAAAAATAAATGTGTAATTATTAATTACAAAAATTAATTACAAAGTTAAGAAATGTAGTAATTATCAAATATTTTAAATATGCTGATGGAATTTTATGCAAGTTTAGACGTGTAAATTTAACTGAATGTGAAAAAATAAAATAATTTCAATGAAATAATTACTGAGCTAACAATAATTGCGAGTACTATAAAATATTCCAAATGCTTTCACTACATTAAATACAAATTTAGAATTTGGATCGTATAATGTTAGATTATAACTATGTATCCAATATACTCGACTACTTAAAAAGTGGTAATGTCTGTAAGCGTTTTTGTCACCATTCTAATTTTATTACCTGTATTTATTTTATTATGAAAATATTATGTCTCTTGTAACATTATCGTTATGTTTTATTATACAGTTTTACAACCTTAAAATGATGGTTCTCTAATCAAAGCATTCTATTATGCACAAGATACCAGATTGCTAGGATTCGATGATGAATCAACGGAACAAAAATCACATCCAAAATCAGGTGACACTGATGATTACAGTAGTAGAAATAACTACTTTCTCCATCAGAAAAAAGGAACACGAACACTAATAACATATATAATGAAACCTACAAATAGTTTGTCATACTTAATTGATTGATTCTAATGACCGAGCTTGCATTATAAAAATTGTTTATATCAATGATAAAAAATATTGAAGTGATATCAGCAAAATACCAGTGGAAACATGGAGACAGATCGAGAGACGAGATGAATATGCTGCAGAAGATTCCAGTGATGATATTTTCGTTATTAGTAAAAATATTTTAAATAAAGTATCGAAAAAATGTGTAACCTGCAATGTTTATTAACTACTAAAACTACATCAATATTTAAGTTTCTACCAATCTTTATTATCAAACTCAGCATATAATATATTTCCATTTTTTAACTACCAAATTTAATTAAATTATGTTGTGATGTTAACGTACTGATAAGTCCTATATTAGATCAAAAACTAAAAAACAATAACCATTACGATAATCTTGTCTCGTAATGATATTAACCTTCATTAAGAGAAAGAAGACTAATTCCAGAAGAAAATTGTATAATTTTATGAAGTATAATTAAATATTATGTACAAGGTTTTTTTGCAATGCTTTGTATGGAACTTAATGACCGTCAATATATAAAATAAATGAAGACATGTCATAATAATTGAAATTCAATGGAATTTGTTTTATATTAACTCTAATTCAATATTGTCAATAAAGTCTAAAATGCAAAATTTTGGAATTTGTCTAAGTAAAATATTATCAAGTGTCTTACTTTGAGCACTTGATGGTATTGTAAATTTAACACTGTTTGCTTTAAATACCTGATGGAATTGTGTTTAAATTCTACTCGAGTGATTGGATATTTAGCAGTAGTTGTGAATAATAGTC
Source organism: Druceiella hillmani (assembly GCA_039881145.1). Classification (NCBI taxonomy): domain Eukaryota; kingdom Metazoa; phylum Arthropoda; class Insecta; order Lepidoptera; family Hepialidae; genus Druceiella; species Druceiella hillmani. Next base: position 2,637,418 of record JAYKKI010000022.1, read on the forward strand.
TTGAACGAACTAAAAGAACACATGGATTTAAACGTGGTCATTAATATAGCATCGGTTATAAATATAATAGATTCTACTCTTTTATATATATATATATATATATATATATATATATTCATCATCTCGTCATCAAGTTGAATGTACTTTCAGATCGTATTATTATTATAATTCGAATTTCTACACCATTAATTAATAACTTTTTTTCACAATGATACTCTTTTTTGAAATCCTGTATTACTCTCGTCCATATGATTCAAATACTTTGAAGCATTACTATACCAAAGAATGCATGCATTTTTTTGCAGCATGTCATATTCAAATTCAACAAAATATTCAAACTCAATAAAAAATTATATATGATTTATTATTTTTTCATAATATACACAATTTATTTAAGGACTAAATATTTTATCATAGACAGAAGTTATTAGTGAATCATTAGACATTCTATCACATCGAAATATTTTTAATAAATAATTCATTAATTATTTCATAAACTCAAAATATGAGTAATTCCAAAAACAAAGGAATAATCATTTTGAATTCACTTTACATTATAAACAAATAATATACTTTAGAAAAATTTACTTAAATTTTACTCGGTGTTAATTCATAACTATCAAAATACTCTCCCAAAATGTCTTCATTTATATATAATATAACATAATGTGATCCTGGCATGTTAACTGGTCTAATTACTTGTTATGAAACAAGGCAATGTTACATACACTGGTAAACGATTACACGCAAGAACACTTCGTTTCACATTGCGTTAAATAATTTTCTTCATCATTACCCCATCTATCTCCAGAGCATTCACTTTCATGCTGGTGTATTATTTTTCACAGCCTTTTTACAGTCTACAAGGCGCACGTGCGTCCATTATTGTTTTTTGAATGATATAAAGCCTTTGATTCCGTTTGAATTCTTCCAATTCATTCACACCAACATATTTCTTGACTTGTTCTTTATGCCAGCCCGAACATAACCTCATAACTGAGTATGAATTGAAATAAATGATTAAAAAGCTGTTCTTTTTACTACAGTAAAAAAATTTAAAAGTGAACGAAAAATGGCTTACTAAAAAATTAAAATTACTTAATGTAAAAGGAATTTGAAAGGAGTTCAAATCTTAAAAACAATCTTCTTTATGAACTTTTTTTAATTCTGATATAATATAATTGATTCCAAAATGTTCCCCGTAAAAAAATTTACGTTATAAATTATAAATAAATATATTTAAAGTTTGTATGTAACGTAAAAGGTATTAGTGTTACTCCTAATTTTAATTTAAGATATCGTTGGCAAAAGAATATATATTAAAATACATATGAAATAAATAGTAATTAGAGATAACTAATAGTCGTTTGATATTTGTAGTTGATAGTAATAAATAATAATTACCATCTTAATCATTTTTTTTCAACACTTAAAGTAAAGAAATTTTTCAATTAATGGAGCCGGAAATTTTAGTAACCTTTAAAAATTTGTGTATATAATGTATAGAGTGAAATCAACAATTTTTAACTCTAAAACCCTTTTAGAATATTTTCACGTATGAATGAAAAATATATTTTGTAATTCATGAAGACCACCGTAAAATGATCTAAATAAATATTTATGAAGAAAGTTTTTGATAAAATAAAAATAATATTGAAAGAAAATAATGAAAAACGTAATTTAAAAAGACAGCGTTACAATAAATACTAATAAATAGCAAATATTGCGTTGTAAAACATTTCAAAATATGATTCTACTCAAATTGTAATCCTTTACGGTCATTAAAGGAAACTATTACTGTAGTCTTCAGTTTAATTTTAAAATATTTAATAAGAAATTCTGGAATTTTCAGTACCCAAAATCATTGCAATAAAATGAGATACTCCGCAATAATTCTAGAAAGACATGTAAACTTGAAGTCATAAACTGTTTTATGCGCTGAATTAAATACCTTTTTCTGTTACTATTCGTGTTGTATCTGTAACAAAACAATTATTTTTCAGTACCGAAAGGATTTATGTCCACGATTAAAATATTTTATAATTGCATTCCACGATGTTGTAATAATGTCCTAAAATAAAGTGACTTAAAGAATATTAGTGTAAGAATAAATTCTGCCGACGTCTTTTTAATGTGTAATAATTTCTCTATTAAGGTACGATTGCTCAACGATTTAAACCATTAGGTTTCACTTGCATCGACTGCATGTGATAAATGAGAATCTTTGAAGAACAATTATTAATATTATATTAATGTCATAAGTATATGACATTAACATAATACCAAATACCGATAGAAAACGAATAAGTAATATATTTTCGGTTAGCACCACGTATGGACAAATTTAAAATAGGGAGCGAGTTAACAATGAAAAAAGGCCTTTTAAAATGTGAAGGAATGATTTCCGATGAACTATTTTTTTAATATAAATTGAAGGTATCAATTAGTGTAATACCCGATCATCTGAAAATTGCCAATAAATAATTTACTAAAATGATGCATTGAAGATATTAACTAGTGAACCATATTCATGCGCTCAGTATCATTTGGTTTTATAATACATCCTTGCAATATTCCAGTTTGATAAGAGCCCACTCGCATAAAATTTCATTCCTCGTTCTATTCATGTCTTCAGAATCCCTTGAAATGTTGAGATGACACAAAATATAAATTTAGGCTTGTGATAGTTTCTATAATTTATTTTAGAAATACATGGCTGATTAAAAGTTAAGAAATATGTTTCGAAGTTTCCAGTCTAAATTTAACAATTTGTCGCTTTCAGTTATATTATAAATCAAACAAATTAAGGAAGATTAGACCGCGAATTATGGGTATTTCGTATATTAGGCATTTATAAACATTTAATTGCACATAGTAATTTCAAACTATTTAAAATTATTAATTTTTCACAATGTATATATGTCAAAATGTAAAACTTAGTACGTATTTAAAAATTTATAAGACCTATGTTAATCGCTACAATTTTTCTGTAATCGTCTTATCAGATTTTATTAACTCTGTTTTTTCATGATTTCTCCTTCAGTCGTTTCGAAAATAAAGGTAGGCATTCTCTATTTTCCTGTAGTTTTTAGAATATATTTTTAAACATGTAATTTAAAATTGTTTCAAAAATATTTTTGTATTCCTCATAACAAACGCTTTCCTAAGATTAACAAGAAATAAAATTAATAATTTTTTACTGTCTCTTTAATTCTTGCATAAATATTAAATAAAATTAGTGCAAGGAATTGAATTATTATCTAAGTTTAAATGAACTTTGATTCTTCAATTTTCCAAAAATAAAACCAATTAGACGGTTCATATAAATATCAAGAAACAATAGTTCCTTTTCTTTATTTATTATTTATTTCTTCTAATCAAGTAAATAATAAAGAAAAAATTTAATTTAAAGAAATTTAAACATTTTCATAATATGTAATATTTTAGAACATATTTCTTTATTTGTCTAAATGATCCTTATTTAAATCATTTTAAAGAAATATCTGTATTAAATTTTATTCATTACTGAGTATATTCGCGACATCGGCTCAAATTGTTTAAGTTTTTAAACCACATGTGCTGAAAATCCTATTATTCGATTGGATAAATTGTATATTTGCCACCGTTTCAGCCAATAAAAAAAAATATTCTGTAAAGTATTAGCTTCATTTGTGTTAATAATGTTTATACTATTAATAATATCGAAATTTTATAACCTACATTTATTTATTTTTGTCTTTTCCATAATTTTGTTAATAATAATTCTTAGGAAATCACAATGAAAAATTATCACCGTATGTATTTTAAAGGATGATAAATTAATTTTTTTTGTGAATACCACCAAATCAATCTGAACCGAAAAACTTGAAAGGCATCCCGAGAATAATGAAAAAATTTCAAACAAAACAAAGAAAATACCCAAGATATGGCAAATTAAATATTATATAAAAAATTATAACTTTTGAAGTGAGAATTTAAATGAGGAATTATATACGTATTTACAAAGTTACAATACTAATAAAGTATTACTACTACTGTAACATGCCTCCTGAGAAACAAATGTATTCTCTTATACTATTAGAAAATAGTTTTCGGTAAAATGTTATCGTCTTAAATTTGTACTGGAGATGTATAATGGTTTTTGTAATAGTCACACTAAAAATAAATATCTACAGCAATGTAATTTAAGTCGAAACAGGAAAACGAAATTTAACTTTGTTTAAGAGGAGAAATTCGATTTTTGAAAACTTTAAACTTGTGTTATTACAAAAGTTACATATTAATGAAACGGTTCTTTTTATAATAAAATTACCTATGACTTAACTTATTAATCAAAATTTATTTCTAAATAAATGAATTCAATTTTTCTTTAAAAAAGAAAATATTCGTTTGTGAATTGGCTGGGGTTAACTAAATGTTTTCTGAATTATAACCCTTCATATAAGATATATGCTATTTTTACATCAGTTTTATTAATATTTAAACAATATAGCGAAATAAACTAATAATTTTATAAAGCGTCATCGTGGCTAAGTTAAGAGAGGGATAAACCGTGTCGCAGGACAGTCGCCTTGATGACGGTGTACGTAGGCTTGTGGAGCAAATAATCGCGTTCATTAGGGCATGCATAGGTTGGGACTCCCTTTTTCTCGACTTTGACGTCCGAAAAAAAGACGAAGAAAACGTCCAAGACTTTTTCTTGGACGTCCTAATAAGAATTTCAAGTAATTTTGTATTTTTACATGGATAGATCGAAGGCCGAAGTCTCTTTTGGTTTTGTTGCTACTCATAAATTAATCAATCTGGTCAGAAATGCATAGAAAAACATATTTAAGCACTTAACCAAATAAATAGTTAGAAGATAAATAGTTACATTCTAAAAATGAAATAACTAGTAAAAATGCAACCGATTGATAATTAAACAGACAAATTCTTCTGTATTGTAAGTGCAGCTCAATCTCAATAAATATATTGTAAACATTATTCTTTAGTCCTCACACTTGACTTACAAAGTCGCCAAATACAAGTTAAATAACTGTGTATTATAAAATTGGCTCTGTAGTCCCGAAATGAAGTAAATCACTATACGCTATTTCCTTTATTGGTAAAACATTGCGAACATTTACATAACAATATTCCGAATAACAGTCCTTCACGAGTGTTTGCCTTTTCATTGTGAACAATAGGCACAATTTCCGCTGGAGTGTTGGGAAATCTTATCGCTAAAAGAGAGCTAAGATCATGGTTGCTCTATTTAGTTACCAATGCCACAAATAAAGACCGACACATTGCTCAGTATTCATTTGAATCTCCATTGATGTCGGAGTTAATGGTAATCGATAAGCGTGAATTGTACTCAAACAAAGACTGCGTTCCTAATTCAAGAAATTTTCAAAGTGCTTTGTTACACATGTGTGATTGTGTCGATGGAGATATATATTAAATCATTGTAATTCAATGAAAATTGTTACATTTGTTCTAATATGTTATGTTTATGACGATTATTATTTCTTTCAAAACTAGTTAAACTAAAAACACAAAGACGGTGTTCGAAATCAATTTCACGAAATATTGATCATAGTTCGAGCGTAATAAATTATTATTTATTGAATATGCTACATAAAAGTTATTGTATCTGCATCTAAAAAACCAAAAATATTTCTTAAACAAAAAATATGCTGAATACCAATACTAAGCGATTACTGCCTCTCTTTCTTTTAATATCAGAAAAAGTTGCCGAAGCTCTGGAAAATAATAAAGCTTAACAGAAAATTAAATTATTTTATTATTTTGTAAAGGTATGACAAGAGACAGGCGAGTTACTCATTTTTAAATTGAATTATCACAATTTGCTTTTGTAGTAAATGGAAAATGAATAGTTGTTAATCGTATTCAAATAACGAATAGATTTCAAGTGCACTCAAAAATTCAAGGTATTGGGCAAAAACTAGCTGTGCTATAATTTCGTTCGAGTATCGGTATGAATAACCACTTAAGTTAAACAGTTGTAGAGTTGTAGAAAAACAATTCTCTTAAAACCAGAATTAGTCGCGTGCAACTACTCAAGTGAGTGAGATTGATCATCGACCAGTTACGTTAAGTCGATTTCAGACCTCCAAAGGTAATTGTTACCAATCTCTAACTAGTTGCATATGGGAATTATTGATGGTTATCCATAAACACGTAACATAGATGTTGAATAAGGAAATTTCAACGTTTTAAAGGCTGTTTTCGAATATGTTAAACATTGCGAAATTGGTAATATCAACAAAACTTGCGACCTTTGATAATATTGACTTATGACTTAATTCGAATATCGGATTATATAATTTATTACATTTGTGACCGTCTTTATTCTTAACACAATACAATATTTCTGGACACAATATAAATAGTAGAACGAAAGGAATTATATTGTAGCATATTGCTTTCATGTTTTCTTTGTAGTTATGCCGCTCTAGTTTTTTAATTTATATTTTTTTTCCTTTTATCTATCTCATGAATCTTTGTGATCACCAACGTTTCGACTTTGAGAAAACTAGCATATCGATATTAAACTGGTGATTTAAAAATAAATGATATTTCAACGTTGCCCATCATCATTATTTCCAGAAAAATTAATACTGTGACGGCATTACGTTTTAAATCTAAATAATGTGCACACAACATCCATGAAAGTGTGTACATCCCACTAAAAATATTCATGTCAAATAAAAAGGCTTCATTTCATTCTGACAAAGTAAAGTAACTTTATAATTTAACATCTAAATTTAATATTAGTATATTTATTAGACGTTTGAAAATTTCAGATTCCTAACAATTTGTTTTCACTTCAATTATATATTTTCGAAATATAAAAATCCGCCAAGTTCAAACATTACTTTTCAATTGAAAACTTATTTTATTTTGCTCATGTAGCATTTTTAATAACAAGCTTGAGGAAAAAAATAACCTGGATGTTTATTCATATAGTTTTTGAAATCTTACTGTTGACTGAATAGTTCGACGAGAATTTGGTATAAATTTTAAAATTAATTTTCTTGATGGAATTTCAACTCTTAAACTTATAAAACCAAATTAATAAGTTATTCTTTAAATCCTCCATGGCTTTTATCGCTTCTTTCTCCTTTTGACATGATCTTGTTTTCAGTGACGATAATTGGAGAGATAAATTAAAATATTGGTTCCTTTACAGTAGCAATACCTCAACGTAGAGTCCACCTTCTACTTATAATTTTTAAATCATTTTAATGAACTGTTTGCAATACATTTCCTGTGGTCAGTACATTTCATCAGGGGAATAAATGAATCTGGTTTGTTTGTTTTCTTATATCGCATTTTTTCGGGCTTTGAAAAATGATCAGACATTGTACATTCGTAGTCTTATTCGGTTTAGTATAAATTAGAACATTTTCAATTCCATATATAAACATACAAGAATTTGTAAAATAAACCCAAACATGATTTTGGTCCCGATTTATAGTTTTCATCATTTCCTTACCTTTCCTTCAAAAAAGGAGGAATAGTCCTCAATTAGCCTATATTATGCACATTATAGGATTATACTCTCAATATGGTCCCATGAACATTTTTAGTTAGATTCTGACTTCGAAACTTGAAAATATTCCATAAATTTCCCCAAAAATTATTGTGCCATCCAGAGGTTGTAACCGAGTTTCGATGATTTAGGTATAACGAAAACTAATAAGATACGACTAAGGGCCACATAAATTTTCTGTTTAGCAAAATCAAGGTACAATGATAAGGCCCGATGGTGATGACATCAACATTTCAGTGAGGAGGAGTAAATTCGTCCTGTTTGGGTTCATTTCACTTACCTTGATGTAGCAAGAAAATAATAGAGTATATAGGAAGATAAGTATATACGCGTACGTTTAATAAAATTTCTACGTTTTATCCATAAATCGTAACGCTGTAAGTATACTGTCTACTTAAACCGTTAGACTAATTTGTGTTTTGGCTCGCAGACGTTTTTCGCCGTTAGTGTTTTGTCTTTAGAAACTCTGCCACTAAATTTTGGATGTCAACTCCTTAGCCTTGACGCTTGGATGCTCTCTGCTTAAAGTGTGATACTTGAGGAACTACTTTTTTTAGGTTAGGTGTGGTTAGACTTAAAATATTTAAGTGAGTGAACGTGAAATAGTTTTAAAATTTGTCATCTGTGTATGTAGGTGTAAATATGCTTGTGAATATCAAAGAGGGGAAAAACGTCGTGAATGTCATAATCTGAAGTGGGAGTAAATATCGTAGAAAAGAGAAGTGTTGACTTGGGACCGATTCCAAAAATCTCTAGCAGTAGCAAAATTAAGAAAATATTATTAAGTCCAGAAACGATATTTTACCACAAAATTTCCAACTGAGTATTTGCATTTTCAATATATTTTTAATGTTCAGTGCGCTCCTGACACGGGTATTTATTTGAAGCGCCTTCTGTTCCTTATTTTTTTTAAATGTTTCTTTGTGTACATTGATAACAATACTTATATTCCAAATTTAAAGGTTTTTGATACATTAGAAGTGATCGGCGCATTTCAATGATCAATCAGTGAGAGCCATATTCTACAATCTTTGGAGGCCCATATCTCAAAACACAGTGAAGCCAGATTCATGGTATACATTGTTATATCCTTATATAACATTGTAATATCCTTATATTAGCAATAACTTTAAATTCGTTTACTTAACGTATTTGGTTACTTAACATTAGCTCTGATTTTAATTATTACTGTTTATCCAACACAAGAGAAAATGACCCCTTTCCAAGAAATCGGTTTACGCACTGCCTTTTCATTTGCTGTTTAATAGGAATTACGTTATGTTTTTGTAACAAATTTTAAAGATAATGCTTGGAAAGGACTATATAAAGTTTCCAACAAACTATTGTGTAGTATCTGGTAATATCATATAAAAAGTCACCATAAAATACTTCAGTTTGACCGTGATTTCCACAAAATTACTGAAATTTTGCATGGTATATGGAAAATAAATTTAATAGTGTAAATGAAAAAAGGCATGGTTTTTGTCATTGAATTTTCTCTCAATTTTATTAGAAGAATTTGAATTGATTTAAAAAAAAATAATTGTCTCTAATTATTTCTGTCTCTTTTTTGGGAAAGATTGAAGCCAGATTAAAAATTTATTTAATATTTTTTAACCACCAACGCAAAATTAGTAATTAAAATAAACAGACAATTTTTGCATAAAATGTAAGAAATATTTGTACAAAGTAAGTTGAAAAAAAATTAAATTCAAGCTATTTAAAACGGAATATTTTTGGGTAACCTAGAAAGTTTCAAGTTCCTATTTTGTTGGACAAATTGAAAAAAAAAATAATTTAAACTCATAAATATAAGTCTGAGATTCAACATTAGTTATGATCGACAGACGTAAGGTTGAAAGTCTTGTTTCTATCCATTGAAATACCATAGGCATTATGTTTTTGATCAGTTTTTGACGTTTACCTTAATAGTCGTATCAAAAAATATACACAACAACTTGTAATTAGAAAATAAAGCAGGCTGAGCAAATAAAAAAAAATAAAAAAATGCATATAAACATGAAAACTAGAAATGCATGAAAATGTTTCATAATAGAAGTATGTGTTGTGTTTTATTATCCATATTTACCATTTATAGCAAACGTGTGCAACAGTTACTTCGAGTTCTAGCATATTTAAAAATCACAGTTTCAAAATAGAATACAATTTTGATATAAAAACAATGAGCAAAATACATATTTAGATTTCTACCCGTGTAAATGCGTATTTTTTAAATAAGTGTTTAAATGATATAACCAAAATAAAAAAATTAAAACTGAACAACATTTTCTACAGTATAATGCAAAATGTTTATTCAAACTGATGCGATTGTAGTTGATGAACTTATATAAAATACACAAGCGTCAATGCAGAAATGTTTTTCTGAAATCAGTCAATAAAAGGAATACAATTTTGAATAGTTCGAAGGAGAGTGGACTGTAAAGAATTAAGAAGGTATTGTACCTCGCAATACTCGATATAGTCGCGTGAAAAACATATTTAGAAAATAATTGAAAAGAAATAAGGCTATAAATAATAAAGGCAAAGAATAAAATATTCAACTTAAACCAGGAGTAAACATAGAAAGAATAAATTGAATTAGGAGAGGTGTAATTTTTCGGAAATAATTTTAGAATGTAGAAGTTGGTACATCCGATATGTTTTAATCACTAAAAAAGTTTAATGGGAAATTTTGAATATTTTAATGAAATGATTAATATTTAATTTCATGTCGCGTTTAAAAAAAAATTGTATATTTATATTATCTAAAAAGATAAAGTAATCTTTTTAACAACCGAACGGATTTAAAAACATTTTTTTCTGTAGGAAACATGGTAATCTTTAGGAGTTACGTACCCCGCCAGGAGTTGTCTCTTTTTATTTCGGTTTTAAAAAAATATAGAGAGATAATTAATAACCTAATCAGTATCGTCAATAAAGTACGAAAAGGATAAAAAATTATGCGGTAGACACGATAGACAGATATAGATAATCGCTTGTACAGCATCGTAAGCGGATCGAGATCACCATGTACGCCACCGGACGCGTGTACCCACACTTAGGGCTCCCACCTTTGTCAGACCCGAAACCCGGGTATCAGTAAAAAAATAAGTTAAAAACAGTACTACAAAGCTTACATAAAATTACTTTATAGTGTTTATTTAATCAGCTTCAATCTACATTAGTTAAATAATTACAGCTATTATAGCATTACTACTCGTAATCCAGTGTATATTAGGTATTTTAACTGGTTTTAATTATTATTGAAATATGTTACTTGGTACTCTATGAATCACATAATATTCTTTATTATATAAATTAAAATATTATTATTTGATGCTCTCTTCTTAAACATAGTGGGTATTTAAAATGATACTTTTTATTTTCTTGTGACTTTTTCAGCATTTTTGATTGCTCCGTTTTTTTTAATAATGAAAAAAGTTTGATTGCTCCCTTTTTTTTAATAAAGATGTTTCATATTATAATTAAATTTTATTAGGAGTTCCCATTTCACTATTTCGACCAACAGGCACTTTCATTCTTGTATCCACAAATTTCCCATCAAAGAAAAAGCTTAAAGTAATAAAGAATATTTTACCACTTTTTTAATAATTCTATAAAATTAGCACCTTGCAGAAATTCAACTCACAGTATATTAGACGAATATGTTGAAAAATCTGTCTTTATAAACTGTGGATGGATTATCTTTAAGTTGTCAACTTCATCGTAGAGTTGATTTTCGTCGATATTTTTAAGCACACAAGCAGTTCAACCACGTCAGCGGTTGCATATTTTAAGTCAAATTATGAGAACATTTTGGATGAATGGAGTTATTCAAATCATAGCTTTTATTCGAGTGATCGATAGCTGCTCGGAATTTTGGAAAAATTTGATATTTTTTAAAATTTGTTGTCGTATAATATTTATTATATATTTGGATTTAAATTTTCTCTTTCACCTCTTTCATTCCGTTGGATGTAATCGAGCAGATGTGACAATTTATTTTTCAAGCAATAATATTGTTTGAGTTAAAATACTTAAGTAGTAATGAAGTAAATATAAATAGCACCGTTATTTTTTATGATAAACCCTGGGGGCTTATCATAAAAATTATTTCTACAATTATTTCTACACTTCTACAATTCTTCACAAATTCCCAGTTATATGACACGCATCTACCCCACGCGACCCCTAAAATATGTTGACATAGCAGGCCAAGATAATATTCTATCAAGAGCTTTGTCGAGTTGGTCCATAGTGTAGAACTTGTTTGTATTCAATAGAAAATTCTTCTAGCAATCTCTTTAGTTCTTTTGTTCATTCCCCGCTATGGGAAAATTCAGCATAACTTTCAAAATTAAGTTCTCTTAATTATTTTTATATCCTGATATTTTTAAACGATTTTTTGGTATACAGAAATGTATGCCCCGTACTTCACTGATGCGTTATCAGCTGAGAAACCTGTTACGAATGTTGGGTCTAAGTCATGCTTTTGTATAGTTTCTGCAATATTTTCAAAACATTTTGTTGATGTTTTTTCCGAATCTTTAAAAAATCCACTAATTTACTTTGGACACCTTTTTCGTGATTAAAATATTTTATAACAACAGTCTAAATTTTAATATGTCTAAAATTTTGAGATTTGTTCAATTAAGTTTGGAACAATAACATTTAAAACAGTTGATTCAGCTTTGGTTCGACCACAATGGATTTTTGTTGGATGGTGCAGAAGCACCATATAATCACAACGTTTTGTTCTCAAATTGTGCTCATTTTTTTATATAAGTGTTATTATTAATGGATTAGACTGTAAAATAAATCCAATTCATAAATTTATATTCGTTAACTAGACCTCTTGAAAAATAGATTCGCATTTTTTTTGCTCTTATTTTCGTCCGTAGTCAGCCAAAATAACATATAGTTGGCAAAGTCACCAAATAACAAATTATACGCCAATAATAACTATTATAGAAAACTAAAGTCAATCAAAATTACACAAGTAGACAATACTCAAACTAACGGCTGAGTGCGGGCGTTCTCTCGATATACTGCTCGCCCCGCGCTGTCGTCTCGCGTCCCAACCTGCGCTGTCCAACTCATACCGGCCGTGCGTTAGCTAGCCCAATCAGTCGAGAGTCGTTGCAGCAGGCGGTTGTTAAATAAATTTAGGTACGCTTCGGTGAGAAGGGGAAAATTACGATACTAACCCGGAGCCCGGAGATAATTCATTAAAACCGGAACTTCGGATGAAAACCGCAGGGGTGGCAGTCCCAGTGGGTCTTTCCAAAATGTTATATACGATAGCTCAATGAAGACGTCGCAAACAGCGTTGCTTTTCGTAGGTGAAGATTTGGCCGGATTCTCCAGTCTCTTTTGTTTATATTTTTGTTTTCAATAGTTACTTAAATATAAAATAGATATTTAAATATTACTAAAAAATATTTACAATTGATCAAGCAAACGAAGCCGCGTACGCTAGCTAATATGTTTAGAGCGAATTAAGGTAAGATGGACATCAAACCTAAGTAATCATATATATATACATATATATATATATATATATATATACAAATATAACAATGATTTTAATTCCGATAATAGATTGCAAGTAATAGAAGAAATTAAAGTAACACATTAAATAAATAATGTTTTGTTTCTACTCGATTAACGAACCGATTTTTCTTTCTCTAAAAGTTATGTATCTATTCCGCCTTAAAAAAATGTTCATGTCTATTTATTTTAATAAATATAAGAGAATATGAATAATTCATAGTAAATACGTAGCAAATTTTATTTTTGTCCAAATAAATATTGGCATTTGTCAAAAAAGGCAAACCATTAAAATGGCTTAACTCATATGTATTATATAATGAATTACTTAGCCACAATGAAAGCGTTCTTATGTAATTACAAGATATTCTTGAGTAAAGTTTATGCCTGAAACACTTAATGGGCCTTGTATCTTTGCACACTAAAAATAATTGCTTCGCTAAATAATTAAGTTTACACAAGATCAAAATTAATTAAACGCTTTAAAACAACACGAAACGTCCTTTTACCAATAGTCCTCATTTTGTAGAACCATGCTGTTTTATTACAATAAATTAGGACACATAAAGCTTAAAAATGCTTGTTAATAGACAATTTGTGTATAAATTAATTAGCATAATGAGACTGTTTTTAATTTAAAACCAAGAAATTGGAAAGTATGTAAAAGCATATATCAGTAATGTAAAAGCATATATCATGTTGACCTCGGATCTCAAATAGATGTTGCATATTTTGACTACCAGAAAGCTTTCGTTCGTGTAGATAACGATACCTTATTAAATTGCCTTGGCAAGGCAGGGTTCTCCGTTCCACTTTTACGATTTTTCTCTTCGTATCTTGCGGACAGAAAATAATATGTACGAGTGGGCAAATTTATTTATAAGATTTACTTTACACATCGAAAGTGAGCCAAGGTTCGAATCCCGAGCCTCTACTTTTCACAATTCTGGAAAACGATATTGGTCACGCGGTGAAAACTGTGTGTTATTTGTTATTCGCACAAAAGATAAAACTTTTTACTGTCGTTAGGGATGCAGCGCAAGGTTGCAGCGTGACATCAGCGCCGTCAGTGGAGGGTCGTCAATACGTTGAGTGGAGAGCAGCAAGCGGTTTATCGCTTAAGGCAAACACATTTTGCAAAACAGTCATTACGGAAACTTGGAATTGTGTTAAATAATTCGAAAGATTTTAAATTTGTATCATCAATTCGTCTGCTGTGCAGAGCCGGTTAGCATCCGGCTCTAATATTTGGAGCCTACATGAGGCAACGTACAACGTGATGATTGAACATGTCCAAAAGACGTTCCTTTGATTTCTGTTAATATCAGTATGGTTACTTCCCCTTTCTATTTTCTGTCGATTTCTTCTTGGGTATGCTAGTTTTCCATTCTTTGTAACGCAGAAGAGATATTGCACTTATGAAACTTATCGTCCAGTTATTAAAAGGAAAAATTCTGTGCTCTGTATTATTGGTCAAATTGGTCAAAAATTTTACCTGAAAATTTCCTGCGTTCACGTAATCCTCATCTGTTTGTTATAACATCCTCTAAAACTGAACTATATCAGGACTTTCCAGTTTTCCACTGTGTTCAACTGCTCAACTACCCGAACATGGCCGCACCAGAGAGTGATTTCTTCATGATGAGTGAAAATAAACTTACCGAATTGCGTCGTCGTTATCTTTTGTAGTTACAATGCAATTTGTATTCATGTTTAATCTAAAAGTTTACATTTTATTGAACCTTAAATTTTATATCGTTACGAATAGGTTACCTGTAATATAACGATAAATGTATCTGCGTAAATAAATAAATAATAGATTCTGACAAAAGCTGCTTACACCATAAGTCATATTTTTTTTTCAAAAAGGAGTATTTGCATCTTCTCGTTATTTTTAAATAATCTCAAAATTTAGCGAGAAATTCATACAAGTCAATGCGATATCAAAGGAAAAGCAACTTGGGAAAATTGCAAGTATTTGTGAAACCCCATAAGTCTATGACTCACATAGTTTCTGCATTGCATAACTTGCAGCACTGATCAATAATGTCATTGCCAAATTTTAGATTATTTTTAGGTGTAAATCGTTAAGGTTTTATATTGACTTCTTGTCGGATTGTGGTATGGTGATTTTTGGAAATAAAATTTTAAAATGAATGAAATCAGTAACATTATTCGAGATAAAAGTAAACAGGAGAAAAGGTGTGGTGAATCGATCGAATTGCGATTCTGATATCATTAAAAAGACATGGGTTAAGAGTACCGCTCATGTAAGTTACAAAGTGAAATCCCTTTCAGTTTTGAAGGCTTGTGAAAGTTGCTAGTGAGCTTTATATAAATGCTTTATTTCATCGTTCTTAAATTTTGTTCTCTTACCTTATTTTTTCATTTTTCATCTGCAAATATATTGTTATAGTTAAATTGAAGCAGAGAAAGAATTGAATCTTTCAATTTAGTTAAGATATTATACCAAAAAAGAGTAACTAAGTTTTATATGTGGGAGGTATAAATCATTTGAAGATCACGATTATTTTCCTAATTTTTATAATCTGATTACAAATATTTTAAAAACATTTTAGGTTATGGACTCAATACTTTGTAAATAAAAAGAAGATAGAATTTTTTTATAAAGAGCTTTTCGTTAAATACAACGTTTTTTATCACATGCCTGTATTAAACTTTTTGCCCATGTCACATTCTTTAACTTTACCGGGATATTTGTTAATTATAGAATAAATGAAATATTGAACATTTTACACTATTTCTTATAGTAGCCACTTAATGAGTTACAAATCTTTTCAAACCGATTGAACTCCAGTTTTGGAACCACAAAATTCGACATGATGATAAAAATTATCGTCACATCAGCTTGTTGAGGTTTATTATTCAATACAAACCTCCGCTAAATTGGATTGAAAAAACTACATTCCGGTAATAATTAAACTTAAAAAAATAACACTGCTCAGATATACACACACACATATATATGTATATTTATATATATATATATATATATATATATATATATATATATATATATATATACATCAAAACTTCGTGACTTATTCAAAAATTGGGATGTAGTGTCATAATGAAAAATACCATTTATCCGTAATGGTAAATATTATTGCTGTTGTAGGCCACCACATTTCAAAAATTAAATTACATAAGGACCACAACTTTGTATTATGAAGTTTTTTTCCAGAATGTATTGTTATAAGTAAAATATCCTATAACGATTACGTACAAATATTGCAACGTAACGAACTTGTATTGCAAGTCGTAAATTAATTACATAATTTTGCGTTATTTCCATTCCATTTGCTAGAATTACTCGGCAGGCAATTACCTTAACCGATAAAATATTACAAACACATGCGTTACAATATTTTTAGTTATAATAGGCAAGCGTTTCTGTCCTTCTCGCATCGAATAATGCATACAATTCTTACTAGAATGTTGAAAAATCGTATCGCATATAAAGAGTTACATCGTATCTGCGCTATTTTTTTGCCAATTATAGAAACAAAACATCAATACTGTCTTAGATTTTCAACTGAATTGCGATTGAATTGAAGTCAGAGTTAATGGTAAGGAATATGGGGGTGAATTTAATTAGACTGGCAAGTGGATTCTAAACTTAACGAAGCATTCAACATGAGCGCTTATTTATATGTAAATTTATGAATCTATGACGGCTGAGGTTGATATTTATTGAAATTAAGCCGACTAGACTTATAATTAATTTTAATTATAAATTACTGTTCGAATAATTTTTTGTATAACCTAACAAATTATAATATAATAAAAAAAACATTAACCCCTAATATTCGCAAAGTAATTACCATATGGAATTCTAAAATTCAGTCTTTTTAAGTTTATTCTACCGGGAATATTTGTTAACACCCACGACACGTTGGTTGAAGACGTGTAGTTTAATCTTTTGTCATGCAATATTTCGTTCATATCTTGAATTTGGACGGCCAATTAACATGCATTTTCTCGGTGATATTCGCATTAGTAGTAGCTATTTTTAAGCATAAAAATAAGTCTACATAAAAAATTAGACGTTTTTATTCTTAGCCTTCTCAAATAAATTTCAGCCGTAATTTCAAATACCATAAAACTCAACAGAAAAAACAAATAAAGTACTATAGAAATGGTCAGCGGAAAGGGTGTAAAGCTAAAAAAAAAAGTTGAAAAGGTTGGTGCTTTTCTAATTTTACTTTCTAATTAGTAAGTCTTTGAAAATGTATGTTTCCTTTGGAAGTATTAACTTCTAAAGAAAACATGCATTTCCATAGAACGACAGGTTCTTGTTATAAATATTTTGGTTGTTTCTTGAAACCGTTTTTGCTGAAAAAATATTTTGAATTTCACCGAGATATCAACTAACTCTCCCGATGAAACTATTGCTATACATCTTACCACATATTTGATCAACTAATATTTTGGATCATGAAAATATCAAAAGAGAACAAAGTATAATTGATTGTGTAGGTGAGTTTAAAGTCTTTGTATTTAAATGTAAGTGATTTATTTAACATTAATTTCATTACAGTTGATAAATCGCATAAAGAAAAGTTTATATGTTTCCCACGATAGTAACTAATTTCTCTTTTGCCTGTCATCCATGCACACAAAATTAAAAATTAAAGACCAAAATCCACTTGCGACATTAATTTGCACATGTGCAATAAAACCAGCGAAAGTTACGGCGAATAGTGCGCGCTCTATGGTGAGGAAACAGGATTAGTCAAAACTGTAGCAGTTTGCAAGTTAAAACATTTAAACCGTAATTACATTTTCAATCATGAGAGTAGCTGAAAGACTATCATAAATGTAAATGCTTTCTTTATTAGTGAAATGAAACACGTATTGTGAAAATAAAACAAAAAATTCTTGCAATCAAAAATTCTCACATTTTATTAACCACTAGCTTTTTCCCGCACTTTTTTCGTGACAATATTCATCTTGAAATATAATAAGGATTACTAGAGCGATCCAACTGTTCTTTATACGATTGCGTGTCGTTACATATCACTTGCTAATTAATTCTTCTTTTAATAAAATCAAACCTTTTTGAATGGCCATAATTTCACCAATTATCGTGCTGTGAAAGAATATGTAAAATCTGTTTAATAAAGTCTGGCATATTTAACGTGATCATACATCTCGCCTTGAGCGGAACAGTCCCGCTTTCAGTCTGTTCTGTTGTCTCCAGCGGGAGCAAAAATGTTCCGATCTTGCAAACAGACGAAACGATATTTTAACCTAATTATATTCAGTGCATTCGAAACTTATGGACGACGGCAATGTAGATGACTGCGGCGTGAACAAGAAAGTGCGAGTGACATGCGAAAGCGGGGATCCCGGTGCCTCGTGTCGTTTGCGTGAACGTGAAGTACGATCAACATTTTTTTGTTTTAGTTTGCGTATTCTGATTCAGTCGAGTCGGAGAGTTCGAGCGCACACAGTCAAACAATTATTTTCACATTTTCGTATTATCAATAACCTGTGTTGTACATTAGTAACATACCTAAATGCAAGTAACTTTAATATTACTTTGCAAAATAAATATCCGTTTATAAAAAAAGAAGTAGTGCAGCAGACGTTACGTGTGAAAAGTGCCGTACATACATATAGTTTAGATATATAGTTTAGTTAATTTTCAAGGATTGTTAATTTCATCCCACAATCTTACAACACATCTATATTTTAAAAGGTAAATCAATTTATAAAGTTACATGTTTGTACGGACAGACACTACAATTGAACCAATTAGATTCCAACAACAGCAAAATATTCCCTTATTGTAAATATATTTTGAAGTAAAATAACAATATGGTTAATATCATAATTGGCTTAAAAGTACAGTAAGGGAGAATCACAATAATTTGATTTCAACAACAAATAAATAAACAAAATGTATTGGAAGGAGTTACAGTTTTTCTTTTTTGTGCTTCAAAAAAACTTAATGTTTGCATTGCCTTTTAAAATTTTCGAAGAATAAATATAATATGAAAAATGCTAATTGGTTATGTTTAATATTTTCAAATTGAGTGACTGGTCAATATTTTAAAAATATTGTTTACAATATATAAAATATATATATAAAAGTCATATCAAAAATAAATATGAATAAATCATCAAAAAAAATATATATAATCATATCTTACGATTTGACTATAGCTATACTATCCCCTGATCTTTTCTTTTCTGCAAATTCAATTAACGCTATAAAATATTACTACTTTAACAGGTTATGAATAAAACGTTAAAATCTAGAGTCAGAAGTTTTACCTTACGAAATACTTAAACGATACTTTTGAATATTAGATATTTACTCCTAGAAGATTTAGCCATGATTCATCATATAGAATAAGGGAGGAGCATTCATCTATCTACTTGATACTTTATGAATATTCTTACCCACATAAAATAAGCAATAATAAAAGAGTTAAAAAACATAATTCATCGTCACGTGTTCAAAATATATTTTTTGTTTAAGTTTAACCTAAGTTTCCAATAACTGAATAAATTATCTTGTTAATAAAGAAATTTTATATATTATAAGAAGCAGTAATTTTTATAAGACTTGCTCCTTCATGAATTTAATCTACTTATGTTTTAAAATACGCGCTTTATATTTACGAACAATATTTGTAAGAACAAAGACCGCTTGAAAATTAAAATATACAAACCAAAATCACATGCGAAATTAATATAATAATGGGGTGACTTCTAGCTCAAGCGAATGTACTTTCTTCACAATTTTAATATGATAAAGATTGTGATATTTCAATTAAATTTTTATTCAAATATATAATATGATGAAGTCAAGTTAGGCTTGTCATATAATAAATACTCTCGTGTTTGCCAATATACGCCCTAAAACCTTAACCTCAAACCATCCCGAGTGAAAGTTCTATCCCACTAGTCGTGTCGATGCAAGAACGGCTTTGTGAGTACAACGAAAGTCGTTTGTTCTCCCTCCTTTACAGTTCCTGTCTACCTGCACTTTATTAAGCATTTGGGATGCCGAGAATGGAGAATCAATGTTTAAATACTCGCAACGGGTGCAATGCTCTTATCAACTATCGACAAGTAAGTTGAGAGTGTGGTAATAGCTGTTAGCCGAAATGTAGGAGCTGGTCCATATGTAGTAACCCACTCCATTGCAGTCATGAAAATACTCTGGAGCTGAGTTGATATTAACAGTTGAGCAGAAGCGGATTCTATTTTAATTTAGCAGTTCAAATATAAGTTTATCTTTCTTTAATTGAAAATCCTCAAGGTCTAGAATTTTTTTCTTAAACATAATTCTTTAGACATCCTTGTTGGATAAAATTGATCAAAAATACATTTGAATTTTCAAATTGTCATTTCTCATAGAATATAGTCTATTATTTCAAGAAATAAAGAAATGAGACTAGGGTTTCTGAAGCATTCTTGAAAATTTTGTTCAACCTTTCATAAACATCAGCAAAAAAATTCTTGATGTTTATATATGTTATCTTTTCCATTATCTCTTATTTTATTTTTTATATCAAATGTACTCATTAGAGATTAACCGAGCTCAAATTCTCAAGTGAATGAAAATGTCAAATTAAACATTAAAGAAATCTTCCATACTAGAAATATCAATCCGATTGCATTAACACATTCATCGATATCAGTCATTGGTGGCGTTCTTTGCTTTATACTACTTATTCTACAGGACCTATATATAAATATTTATTCATCTATATCAATTGCTATGATAAACAATTAAATTTTTTATACTAACGAATTAGTTACCGAGAGTTTCCCTCATTGAAAAATCATTCAATTTCAAAATTTAATTTTAACTCAGTTGAACCAGACTAGAAATTAATAGCGAAAATACGGAGAGAGATTGCCTTCGAAGGATGAAATAATTTACATTCAATGAAATATTAAAATTTTCTTGCATGAAAGAGAGGAAAAATGATGGTGTAATTAAAATATTACTTCAAAGTATAAGAGAGTTATTTATAACTCTAAAAGTTTTTAATTGTATGTAGATAATATCGTTTCTAAACTGGAAATTATATATATATATATATATATATATATATATATATATATATATGTATATATATATATATATATAAATATATGTATATATATATATATATATATATATATATATATATACATATATATATGTATACATAATTTCATGGAGTTTTACTGAATGGTTCAGGTCTGAACGCAAGACTTATAAAAAAACAAACTTTTGTTATTTATTATGTGATGTATAGTTAAGTTGATACAGTATTTATTATGTACATATCATTTCATTAGTGATAAAAACATTGTAAAGAACGCATCAAATTTAATTGACTCTTAATTAATATTTTAGTCTCTGAAACGGAAGTAGCATTTAATTTTAACGTACTTATGGCAGGAAAGAACGTAAATAAGAGTGTGATATAAATTATAAAGGAAATGTTTACTGTGCAGCATACGACAAAGTGATTGTTTTTATTTTATTAAGGTTTTTCAATTTGCCAATATTCATTGCAGTCTAATATGTAAGTCAGATGTTGAATGTAATGGATGGACAGCGTGAACCACCCAGGGACATAACTCACCCTTGCTGTACGAATACTGGTAATTATTTTGATAAGTTAATATATGTAAATTAGTAATTTTTTTAAAACAAAAATTGGCTGACTTATAAAATTTCATAAATATAAGAAGGTTTAACTAAATCCTAGTTTTTTGAGAAAATCGACCTTTTTTATTTTTTAGTGAAATTGTAACAATTTTAATTTTGAAGTAAAAATTGCTATAGATATTTATATTAAACTTTAATAGCCTAATGGACACATACAGTAGACACACAAACCCGATCGCCCACGTGTCGCGCCCTTCCATCTGCACACGCACTCACGCACACACGGGCACACACACAAACACATAGACTCCCAAGTGCACATACAAAGATTTAGTGATTAAAGGAGTGTATGATGTATTGTAAACGATTTAGATGATTTAGATGATGATTGCCATCTTAGCTCTTTCCTAGCAACCTTAGCTCTTTTCCCCTTTTCCTAGCACGACATTTTTATTCCATGTTATTTTGAAATAGCAATTAGGTTAAATGTTAAATTCAATTTCGTGGGCTAGCCACACTTATAAAATACAACATTTTTAGTGTACATTAAATTAAAAAAATATCTTCTTTTAACTTGAACTTCTAGTATAAGTTTGGAAGTTCTTTTATTATATTGCAAGTAATCTACTTTCAAGTCATATTATTTAGTTCCTAGGCGAGCAACATTTTTCACGCATCATTAACTTTTTAAAATGGCAAAGATACATTGAAGATCTTAGATCTGTTTTTTTTTGTTTCGGAAATTATGCAAATAACCACAGCAACTTGTGATGTCATTCAATAAAAGAAGAAAAATTAGTGAGTCAGTCATAGATAGATATTATCTCTGTCACTGGGCAATAAGGGACGCAATTTACATAACAATTGCAATATCAGTATTTCAACACGTATATTTCCTGTGATATAGGATGATTGCGAGAATTACTATTAAAATTGTAAATTTACTTACCAGTAAGTTACAGCCATTATAAAAATCAAATAAGAGACCAATTTATTTTTATATCGACTTGACCGAGGCCCATATCTTATGACATCTGTTTTAGTATCTATCGTCACTGCGTACCCAGTTAAATTGAAAAGTTGTTATGGATTCTAAAACGATTTAATTCAATTAAATTTTGTTTATAGTAGTATTAAAACGCGATGCAATATTTATTTTATTTTGCCTCATTCTTCTGAGTAGGTAACTTTATCAATATGCGTTGTATTAAATGTGCGCATATATGTACGTACGTGTGTATATAAGTCCGTGCAGGGGTGCAAGCACAATTGCATGTGCCCTTAACTCTCCGATGTTAGCTGTTTTTTAAAAGTAAGTATTTTACGTAGAAAAAAACCAAAAATTCAGACTGACGATTTGGAAAACGGACCTAAAGATTGAATTTAAAAATTTGTTAAGTAATAGTAACTAATATGCGCACGAGAAGTGAATAAATCGTGAAATGATTTAATAATAATGAAATAAATCGTTTCATACTACAAAATGAGTTTAAGCTTATTTTTATACATACAGAGCGTTTAATTTTTTTTTTTTTCATTCGACGAGGAAGTGTAAGCCCAATATTTTCTGACTCAATGCAAAATCAAAGCAGTCCGGTGGAACAAAATTTAGAGGAGAGCACTAAAACTTCATTAGTTCACAATTAACTAATTTTTATTTATCAATTAAAATGTAGTTTAATTTTCAAGGATAACAAGCAATTGTACACATGTACTTTAATGAATTAATTCTAAATAAAAAATCGTATTTCCAACATTTTGGGGGTGAATTTTGCGGTTTTATTACTACGGGATCAATAAACCATATAATATTGATTTGACTGTTGTAATTAGACAGTGATCATAAATATTATCACAACTATATAGACATACACGATGACAATAGTTAGTGAAGAATGCGTTTCCCATTTATAATGTCAAACACCTCTTCGTTTTGCTTGGAAGACACTTGCAGTTAGTATAGTACAATTTTCTGATTTAATGAATTCACAGTTTATTAGCACTACCAATAGTAAACAAAATTGCATCCTAGTAATGCATATATGTACTCAAATCCCATTTACATCGTTATATTATGTTTTTTAAACAAAAGTAATTTAACGGTGTGGCATTTTTATGTTTTTCGCTGTATAAATTAGAAACTTGATGTATTCATCAAAAGCGGTTTATTATCTCGAAGAACATATCAAAATTTTAGACTCCATCCTTCCTAATGATACTTTTTATATGAAATAAAATAATTTCAGCTTATATATTTATGTACACGCTGCATATATGTACATTCTTTTGGTTTTTAGTTTCGTACATAAATAAAGTGTAATACATAAGCAAGCATTCTCACTCAGAGTGCAAATACATAATTATTGGGCGAATAAGTAGTGCTAGTATATACTCTCTGTAAATAATTAATTTGCTTAATATATATAGCGCAAATAATTTATTTAATTTTTGCTAGAGAATTTTGTTTTATCCTATAGTTTTGGATATTGAGTATATATAAATGAACACTTGAAATTTTATTTGAATACTTTAAAATGTGCCGTTCATTTAAATTTTTTTATATTTTTTTCCTACCATTTTGATGATACAAATGTTCAGTACTCTAGAATATATATTTAACATCATGATTTGATAAGGGATGAAATAAAACATCTTTTATAATAGTTTTATTATGGAAATTTGATTTGCAATTTGATTTGATCAACTGAATGGTTCGTGAAATAACTTATATGTCAATTACTTAGAAAATGTAATTTATATTAAGATTAAATTTTTGTGTATCTATACCTAGATTTACACTCCTTTTACATTACATGCCAATGTGTTACCCATTTCTAAAAATAGACCTAATATTACTAATAGTGCCCATCATATATGTGTATTAGTTTAAAGTAAGGCCTACATTAGAACTAAAAAGTTACTTCGCAAAGAACCAACAGGTTACTTTTTTTAAATTACTTAATGTTAGAAATCGATATTGCATCTTACCGAACATGAAAAATAAAAGTGGTACCATTAAAATAATTTTTTCCTAATAAAGTTTTAAATGCTGTACGTAATTTATTTAAAATTTAATATCAAAAAATATAAATTCGATTTGGTAATATTCAAAATGAATAAGGAATAAATAAAATTCCAATAAAAGTTCTAATTCAATTAAATGAAAAATTTTAAATATCAGTAGTAGCTTCATTCTGCTCTGATTTGAGATTAATCGTTTTTGCTATATCCATACAATTCGAACAAAATCCATTATTTAGTATTTTGTGTTGTGTCCATCATTACTTTTATTGTGAATAAAGGACATGATTTCCCAAAGAAGGTTATAAAATCGTATAATTTATTTGAAGTGTGAAGTATCTATTTTAGTGTCAAGTTTCCAGTGATACATAACGACCTGCTCGTCATTTAATAGAATTTCGATTCAATAGCATTTTGGGTTATTGATAATGGACGGTGGTGTAAATTGTATTCAAATTATCGGAGTTCCAGGCTAAATTGCAATGTCACATTCTTATAGTAGGGCTAAATTTAAATAAAAATATTGTTGTTTGTAATGAAAATATTTAATGTCATTCTGTTAGCAAAGCTTAACACTAGCGATATCTCCATATTTTAACATTTCGAAAGTCATTTAAAGAAAACAAATATACTAATATATTTCTTTATATTTCCGAATTGAAGAATTTCCAAGAATTGCTAAAAGATTTAAAATTAAGGTCTTTGGTCCCATTGTAAAGCTATAACTACGGCACATTTACTCTTCCGGGTCAAATATGCTTTTGGTAGAATTGTAATACATGATGATATCCAGTTTTCCTTCGAAGTTTCAAAATATACATTAGGGACTACGGTATATATTTTCCAAAATTTTCATTCGAGTTTGAGATGAATATTGTGAATTAGTGGTGGAAGATTATGAATGGCTTGCATGTTTAAAAAGATATACTAACGAGATATAGTTTATTAAATTAGTAATCGGATGATCTCGGTAAGAAATAAAAATTTACTAATCGTTAAATTTGAAGTCGTCTCTTCACCGGTACTAGTTATTAGTTATTAGTTAGTTATTGCCTATTAGTTGTTTTCTACTTTACTTGTTTTCTACCCACATTTTATCTAAGTCTTTCGGCTCTTAGTATTGTATGAAACGAGAATGGAGTCCTGTTTTTTTACCTAAATCCCGAAAAATGCTTATATGTGTTTTGACGACGCTTAGCTTATTTTGCCTTGCACGACAACCAATAAGTCTAACATCACATAAAAGGAGTCACATATAAAGACAATTTCAAGCCTTATTAGCTTTGCTAAAGATTGCGTTATGTCCATCATATGTGAATTCAGCAAATTGCTTACCAATAGCTCATTTAAAAGAATTATTTAAAATTTCGAAATGTTTTTGATATTTAGCTTTTTAGGCATTTTTTTATTTAGGATAAATAATATTTATTATTTATAAGAAATTAGTTTATTTGACTGAAATGAAAATAGTTTCGATAGTACAGTGGATTTCCTTACTCTACAATTCCTTCCCTTCTATTGAAGCATGGGAAATAACAACAGCGGAAGGTGATAATGTAAATTCTTTTGTTACATGTGGCTAATATATATATATATATATATATATATATATGTATATATATATATATATATATATATGTATATATATATATATATATATATATGTATATATATATATATGTATATATATATATATATATATATATATATATATATATATATATATAAATATATATATATTGGTAACTTCAAGCCATAATTTTAAAATAACTAAGAATTAGTAACCAAGATAGATAGCAAGAAGATTCAATTAGAACGATAATTTCATCTAGAAAGAAACTACGTCCTTTGGAAACGAGAATAGTCATCCGGCTTACAAATTTTCCTCCATACTAATGTTATGGAACTATTAATAAATCTAGATTTTGAGTTTATTTCGTTTGGTTGAAAATATATTATATTTTTCTCAATGGAAGAAATGATCATACAAAGGTTTAGTACTCTAGAATAGAAAAAAAAACGAACAAATTGTGTTAGCGAAATTCCTGATTAGGATATTGCTAAAGATCGAGCTATATTCTTTTAACTCGTAAAAAGTAAGTAAATTGTGAAATAATTAAAGTATTGGAATTATTTTTATGGAATAATATTATTTTTCAAATTTACAAAAAAGATACAAACGTATACCTGAAATCTGATTGTGTGTTTAGTATTTTGAATATTTATGAACGGATATGATGGGTACTAAATTTAGAAAAATAATAAATTACTGGTTGTATTAATGTTTGTATTCGATTTTCTGATTTTTGTTAGAAAAACATTAAAATAAGATAACATACTGAAATAAAGTAGGTACTTACAAGATACAAGTTTTTTTACGCACTGATATTAATACCTCTCAAGGAATAAAGTATTTTACATCATTTTG
Source organism: Druceiella hillmani (assembly GCA_039881145.1). Lineage (NCBI taxonomy): Eukaryota > Metazoa > Arthropoda > Insecta > Lepidoptera > Hepialidae > Druceiella > Druceiella hillmani. Next base: position 2,664,619 of record JAYKKI010000022.1, read on the forward strand.
GAAAATTCATTTTAATTAATATCTCCAAAACTCAATACATTTTGATTTTATTAAATATCTCGAAAAGGAATTTTGTATTCATTGAAATATTATTTAATATTGCAATATCTTAAGATTACCCTTGCACATATTATATTGAGTGATACATTTCGGTCTATCACATGTGAACGGAATAAATATAGACTGCATCAGAACAGGTTGTTCTGTAAACCGTACACATTATGCACATTATACATCAGCACGTAAAACTTAAAGAGGATTGTTTCAAAAAAGTTATTTGTTTAACTGGTTTGCAGCAAAACTTGTGTTATTTTCAATCATTTGATTCGACATTATTACAAATATCAGTTTTTAATTATATCGCCCAAAATAATATGTGGTGGCTTAAAAAAAATCGCCTTGGTTATGAAAATTTTTATATTAATTTTTTGGGACCAAAATATGCTTTTCTTGTAATTTTTCAAAGTTATAATAGTTGGTAAAATGTATACATACTTTTTAAAACATGTTCAATTATCGTCTGAAATGTAGAAAAATTAAATACTGAAATTAACTTTTTCATGCATTTAAAATTATGTTACAGCTCTAGGTTGTCGGATTTGCATGTTTCTTCGAAAAGCGCATTTATATATAACTTAGCATATTAATCTACTTATATGTACCGTAATACCGCTTTAAAATATTTATATGGAAATTTCAGTCTGTTAATTAAATGGTCATAAATATTTTGTGAATATCACATGTTCGTATCGTGCATGGTATCATTTGAAATAACGATATATAAAGATCCTAATTTTTTTCTTAATTTGATCTTATAGATATGCCAAAAAGCATATAAAAATGTTTATCCCTCTCTTTAAAAACTGCTCCATATAAAGTTATCAAAATAACGGGATTTTTGGAAGTATACTTAAAATATGTACGGAAATTATAGGTTGATTCTACATCGTAACTTTTAATAATTTCACGTTATATCTACGCAGGTTAAAGAGTTTCTTTTCTTTTCTATATAGGATATTTACACCATGAAAGTTGATATTATTATTTGTAAATACTTTAGGCGAAATACAATTAGCCCTAGCGCAAAGTCATATAGACCCTGGTAGCATGTTCTCCAATTGAATTCGTTTGCTAATACTGAACATTTTCTTTATATCAATTTAAGTTTTCCAAATTAATGATATAATTCAAATGACTCAATATATGTATGACATCTTAACATTGACCTCAAACATATTGCTATTTCGGCGGTTTGAAAAAGATCTGTTTATAAGTTCACTTTTATTCTGATTTTCACAAATGTGGATTTCGTAGCCTAAAGACTTTAAGCATCCACAAGGTTCATTGTTGAGATTGAAATTTCCGGATCCAATGACTTTATTAACTTTCCGTGCGATATACCCTGCGTTAAATGTTTAAAAACTAACTTATTATAAAATGCATTATATATATATATATATATATATATATATATATATATATATATATATATATATATATATATATGTGTGTGTGTGTGTGCGCGCGCGCGTGTGTGTGTGTGTGTGTATGTGTAAAACAACACTGTTTAGTAGTATAGTAAATAAATGTGAACGAAGGTCTGAAATTTTCTCTTGAACTGGCGATAAATTGCACGTAGTTACTCGTAGATTGTATAGCCCTGAGAAGTAGTACATTATGTATTCCACGTAGACTTCTTTGGTTAGTCACATTCTGCTTTTAGATCATTTCTGTCCATTGCTTATTCTTCATTCGAGTTTCTATATCCATCACGTACTAGTTATTATTTCTTCAGAAGCATTTGCGTTTAGTTTTACTACTAAACGCAGATATTTTTAAGAAATAATCTAAACATATAATTGTCGCCTTTACCAATACATTATCTTTTACAACCATTTCTTTGTTTTAAATTTACTATTTTTGCACAGATTATTATTTAACTATTTTTGCACAGAACACGTGTCATATTATAAAATCGCCACGTCCCACTTAATCCCACTTACATCCTACTTAAGCCACGAGTGCCACAAAAAAAAACTTTCATCACGAAACATTTAATAATTTAAAATATATCAACCAGAATTGTATTCAATAATGTTTCATACAAAACATATATCATATATGTGGACATTTATACTGACGTTATTGGCTAACATGCAAATTACATCGATACAGTATTTTAGCCTTTTCGAGAAATTGTAGCAATTTAATCGTTAATCAACTTTCATCATTTTAAATACGGACCTTGTTTTTTTCATCCGCCATGTTCTACATTAACCTGCAGATAGTCATCTTCATCAAAATCCATCCTGGGATTCCTTTTCAACACGCTCATATTGGAATAATATTCATTTCTTGATCCATGTTTTAATTTTTGTATAACAATAAAATTGTTTCAAATTCAAATTCAGGCATGCACGACATGAAAAATAATATATTGTACTTTTGGGCTGTATGAAAAATTTGGGAGTATAACCCGAAACTTAATTTCTGTTAATATTTTATTAACTTTGCATATTGAAATCAAAATCGTATTATTCTCATTTCAGTAATATATGGACCAGCAACATTTTAATATTTATTTGAATGCTTGTATTTCTTGTCTACAATAGTCACATTTTCATGTATTTGTTTTAGAAAGTAACTTTTTCCTAAGCATAACACAAATCTCAAATCTCTAAACTGATCTATAAAATAACCTCAATTCATAAACCTCTCAACCTCTTATCGAAATTAATTAAAAATATAACATTTTCATGTGCTTGTTGAATGGTTAAATATTAATAACTTTTTGTCGGATTTTCTTACTTACACCTATCTTTTTTTAAATTTGATTCATGCGTATTTAATACATTATGAAGCTTCAAATGAATAATCGGCATGTATTTCAAGCAAATCTACTTTAAGTGACTTTCTTTACAGTAGCTTTTCTTATTCGATTTATACTTTTACAAAATTCCTCGGAAATTAAACTGGGCTTAAATTTATATTTTTATTCGTTTAAATTACTATCCATACTCTAGTTGATACTCACAGCAAATCAGTAAGATAAAAGGGAATGGCCATTTTATACAGAAGTTTAAGTCCCCAAGTGGACACCAGCAAAATATATTACAATCATTAAAGACAATGCCCAAACTCAAAGTGCATGATAGTATTTTAATAATAACTTTATCTGAACTATATATTAGCAATTAAACTCGGAAAGAAATAAACTCAAACATAAACAAATTTGGGCCAATAATCAACCACCTAGCGTAACTCAAATAAGCGGATGAAGTACCTAGATGTCCGACACACAATCACCCAATCACCAAACTTGGGACGAGTGTTGATATAATATTTTAACTAATAAGAATACAATGCAACAAACCTTAGAATTAGTCCCTTATAGGACGTTTCACAATTTTCGACACGACATATGGATGAACGTTAATAATATCGCCGCCGATTCTAAAACAAGTTGAATAAGACTATGAACTATTTTATATTACCTTAACCGATACTGACACCATAGTCTTTTGAAAACATGCTTTGGAATATTTTTTCTTTAAATAAATGTCAGTGACGAATAAATTATATTTGTTTTGTCTCTTACATTTAAGATGCAAAATACAAATAATAAATATATTACTTAAGATAAGAGTTATTGAGTACGATTTTATATATGAAACATTTATATGGTGTAGATTAGATCACGTTTGAAAAAAGCATAGTTAAAAAACAAAAAAAAAGAGTTTAGGTACTGGATTACATAATAATATGTATAGAAAAATTCAAAAATCTCAAACCAAATTTTTTAACAATATGAAAATATGATTTTGCTTTCTAATCTAATATCTATGTCATATTTGAACTAACTTATTTACAGTTAATATTATATATGGAAAAGACACCTGATTTAAATCCAACAGGAATATCAGCAAAACGTCATCTGAAATCTAAAAAAAATCATGTGATATGGAAATAGTCAATAAATCGATGAACTAAAACGTAACGAAATATTATGACAGACTGTTTTATATGTCCATAAAATTTCTAGATATTTAAAAAACAACACTGGGAAATTATTTTAGTCAAAAAAATAATTAATAAATAATTTTTAGTTCGGTACTATGTATTGCGTACATTATATTTATTACAATAACTCAGTTGCAAACTTAGCCATCGCATAATAGTTACTCCTAAATTGGTGTTCCATTATTAAATAACAGAGCAAACTTATATTCATTTCAAAGTATATTTCTTAATCTACTCTTATCAACACCACATTTATAGGAATGTGATCTTATATTTTGTTTTCCGATATTCGCACCCAAGTTGTGTAAAACGGGATCATATTCCACATTTACGTTAGGGTCGTTATAAGCCATCAATATCTTATCAATTTCTAAGTCTATGTGCTAGAAATTGGTGTAAAATGATAAAAAGAATATCAAAAGTACACTTATAATATAAAACGAAAGAAGAATAATAAAGGGATGTAGCGAAACACTAAGAATATAAAGAAAGACATTGAACATAAAAGAATGCTAATCATGTGAAATGCTAATCATTTCACAATGGTAATTTTAGTATTGCAATTTTTTTTGTACAAGTCTGTGGCAGCACTTAAAACGAAACATGTAAATTGAGCGGGAAATTGATAAATAATATTTTTTTTATTTTAACTTCGAGGAATTTGCACCAGAAAACGAAAGTTTTCATAAATTATGTAATAAATATATTGTTTTTTGACGTAATAATTATCCTGGTTCGCAATGGAACCAAATTTCGCTATAAACTTTTATTAAAAAAATTAAATAACGTTATAAATAATTTTCTATAAGCATGAGTAAAAGAAAAATAATATCATTTGTGATTGGTGATCTTAAAGCATTTTGAATTAAATTTGTAATTGTACATTGAGCACTTCGGATTGATCCATAATTATGGTCTAGCGTAAAGGAGTTGAGTTATCTTTATAATTAACTTTTCTGTCTTCATTTTTCCAATAGTTTTTTGAAATTAATTATACAATTAAACTAGAGTTATCGTAAATAACATTGATAGTAGTAGGAAAAAAATAATGCTTATTTGTTTACATTTAATAGCATTTTATTATATTATTTATTTGCAGTGGAAAATTCAATTATTATATGGAAACTAAGAATAAGGCATGACATATAAATCAACTTGCGGGATCGTTCATTTTATTTGATACTAACCTTTGTTTATTCAAATTTGTTTAATCGCATTTGCGTGGAAAATCACTAATTCTGAGTTAATAAATATAATGTAAATGACTGTTTTAATAATTTGTTAAGCTTAAAAAGACCGCGCATTAGTTTGAACTAAGAAATGTGTTGTGTAATTTAGATAAATAATATCTTTTATTAAAAGAAATTCTGTTGAAGGACAATCGTATTCGTTAATAAATATTGAAAACGCGTACTTTTATAGTAACTAAATATTTTGTGCTGTTGCTGAAAAATGATTTTTATTTGAATTTATCATCAATGTATATATCCCGTGTACCAATATCATTAACGCTTGATTCTTTCATTTTAAATACTCAAATATGACATATAAATTCAATATCAAATGACTAATAACCTTAAGAGAGTGTGACGGATTACTTTAAGAGAGTGTGACGTCAACTCGGATTCTTTGACATAATAAGGTTTTTTTGGACATCAAAAGTAACAAGTAAGTTTGTAGAAATTTATTTTAGAAGGAACTTAAGCCAATGAAATTATTGTATACTTACTTCATGTAAAATATACCGGAGGATTTAAAACGAAAGTTCGCAGTCATTGTGAAAAGTATGTTTCAAGTCCGTATAGAATAGGTCGAAATGGAATGTGGCAATGCTAATTAAGATCCACTTTGAACAAAATCACAACATATTCAGTTCTTTAAAATATAAAAACTTTCAATGTTTGTGCACGATAATATACAAATTACTCATATCGTGAAAAAAGGTGTGAGCCACGCCTATGTAAACTTTCGGATGAAGACAAATTTCTTTGCGCACGTACGCTCAAGTATACTCACCATACTACCTCTAGCCTTCTAGTTCGCCTCTTATATTCTCACGCACAAGCCGGTACCTATGTTTCCTCTACGTCAATATTTACACAATTTTAATATGGAAGGATACTCAAAAGTCGCTAAATAAATATCACGGTAACATTTTTTTTTAATATTATAGTAAACATTTAAAATAGGAAGAACAATCAAGGACACGGAATTTACATTTTCTACAATAACAATATATTCCAATAATAGTAACAATCGTTTACTTTTATTATGCACTGAATTTGTGCGACAAGATAAATTAAAAAACCTGTCGGAAAACATCGCACCCAGACTCCTTCAACACAAAGCCAAGGCCTACACGCGCTACGTAGGCTCGGGTTGACCTTGTAAAGTAACTAGTGTAAAAATCGCTATCTCTAAAAAACTGTCGCACAGAGATCTTCTAACTTTTTATTTAGGGTAACTGACCTTATAACTCAACATTTTAACATGAATCGAATCGATGATATCGTTTTCCTATACTATCTCAGTTATTTATTTTACTGTTGAACAATTTTTTGAACCAACAAAACCAAATTAAATAAATTCGTGTTATGAAGTGGCAAATTAGATAGAAATGTAATCAACTAAATTTCACAAGAAAAGCACAATGTTGAATATAAAGAAACGTGTTAACAAATGCCGTTGCTAAGAAATTTACATCTTAACCTTTACCTTTTCTAAATTTACTTTTCATTAATGGAATGTGTTGATTATTCAATTTGTTAGTTGTTTTGTGCTTCTTTTTATATTCGTGCTTCTTTAAAGCTTTCTTTATGTATTAAATACATGAATTTATGTTTGTACTGACATGTAAATATATAATATAAATTATTATGTTACTGGTATGAAAAATTTGATTTGATTTATATAATTTAAGTATATAAATTAGGTAGATTAAAATTATAGCAAATTTTTCAAGAAAAATTGAATAATTTACTTTGACTCGAGAAAATGCTATAAGTAATTTTTTATGACTTTCCGTGGTAAAAATATTCATTCCCAATAAGTTATAAATATAACAGGCGATTTCTTTAAGGGATTACAGAATTCGGTTAGTTTAATCGGTTTAGACCGTAAGAATTTAGTGTCATCGTTTGATAACAAATTTTTGGCCAGCCGTAAAATCTGCATTATGTGATGACCTTTATAGGTGGGATTAGGTAAAATAGAAATATTAGAGTATAAATTTAAAAAAAAAATTGTGAATACGAGTAACATAGATTACAGATTGTGAAATCTAAAAAACTTTAAAAATCTTGAAAATAAATCCTTTTCTTTTGTATGAGTTTCTCTAGGAAAGTTTGTTACTAATTTTATTATTATTATTACCATTTTTTAATAAAAAAATAAAATTTATCGTTGCAAGTTACTGTCAAAAATATAAAGCCCCTTCATTAAAATCATCAGAATGCTCCTCAAAACAAATAGTATTAGGTAAAATAATAGTTAATTTCACGAGTCCAGAAAACAAAAAAATAACCTTTCTGGGGACAAATACATACAATTCATGCAACTTTCATGTATCCACTTTCTTCGATGTAATTTTGTCAATGGATACAGAAATAATTAAATTTCAGTAACAGCAACGAAACTGTCAGTTTCAAAGTCTCTATCGGGCCAATTTTACACTTTAGACTAAGCGACATTCCAAAGATAAAGTTAATCTCTACTATAGTGTAGCAAGAATTCGCAGTATCACCATCCCACTGCTTGCTTGCGCACTTCTCGGGAGTAGCTGAGAAGAGTAGCAAAGTAGGGAAGAGAAAGAAGTAATGTCACAAGTAGACAAAGTTAATTAATTAATTAATTCACGGTCATTTTTATAATGGGACAACTAGAAAGAATCTTAAGCGCGGAATTTCATTAGTAGTCTAAAAAAATTGGTTTTGTGAAAAAAGTAACACACATATATATATATATATATATATATATATATATATATATATATAGATATATAGATATATATATATATGTATGTATATATATATATATATATATATATATATATATATATATATATATATATATATATATATAGAACACATCATCAGACTATGGCATGAGCAATTGTGCAGTTATTTTACAAAGAAATAACTGGCAGCAGGAAATATCTTGAATCACGTTCAGTTTACTACCATCCGTCAATTCCATCGTTCATCTCCAAAACTCGTCATCAGACCCTGACCTGGTCAACGGTGTAGTTATTTTGCAAAGTAACAATTACTAGTCAGAAATATTAGCAAATCACGGTTTATATACTAATATCCGTTAGGGAGTTCCATTGTTTATCTCTAGAACTTGTTATCTGACTCTGACATGGTAAATGGTGTGGTTATTTTGCAAATCAACAACTAGCTTAGCAAATATCTTGAATCATAGGTAATTTATTGCCATTCGTTAAGAAGTTCCATCGTCCATTTTGGACATCATCATCAGATCATCACCATATTTACATGGGAACACTTCTACAGTACTCTCTTTCAAATAGAAAAGAATCGTCAAAATCTATCCACTCGTTAAAACAATAATCGCTGAAAAGACATAAAAAAAGATTCCGACAAATTGAGAACCTCTTCTTTTTTGAAGTGGGTTAAAAATGTACCAACGGCGATTATGCACTTATATGTGGTTAGGAAGATTTAAAATTACCAATACATCTTCAGAATATTTAAAATAGCTGATACGGTCTGTAAATGACTAAAGCCGGAGTCAATCAATATAAAACCTGAAACAGCGCCTTGGCATTATATTATATTATATTGGTATTATATTGTCTCGTCTTTATCTCCATTATTGACTTTTCCTCCCTATCCTATATATTAGTTTACTTTAAAGATTTATCAAAATAAAATTTGTAACTACATAATCGGCATTTCAAATTAAACTTCGGGAAGGTTTCTTTTGGTATATCACAAATAATATAAATATCTGCAATTCATTCCTCCATACGCTGAAGTGAATTTAAGTTTTTCAAAAAACAAAAAAAATATTTTTTTTTTCGACCACGTATATACATAATTATACATAAACCACATCGTGAAATAATAACAACATTTATGTACTGTTGCAGTTTATGTGGAGCTGATATGAGTAGATTGCATTCCATGACCTAACAGGATTGTTTATCACTTTTTAATTTACTAGAACACTTTTGAAGGCGAGATAATTCATCTGCATGAAGCATCATAAAAATATAATTCTGCTGTTTTTAAATGTTCATCAGTTCCAATTGTGATGTTAAATTGCAATTACCATCTAATATTGAATTGACTGAAGAAAACATCAAAGCATTATGTAGTATCGAAAATCAGAAAGGTCGCCTGAAAAAGTGTATCGACAGGTATGAGGCACTTTTTGGAAATATTCCTTCTGATATAAGTTCCCAAATTATAAAAATATTTGTCAGTTATAATAATTTTTATACTGTATCAAATGAAATATAATAATCTTATAAATTAATTAGAGTTATTGCTCATTAGTATATTACGTACATCAACATTTCAAAATTCCAAATTATTCTTAGGTATTTATTTAATAATGTAGGTGTAAAAAGTCTAATACATTTACTGTAAAATAACGTGTAAAGAAAAATATTTAAATAATCGATATAGAGTCCACAAAGTTCGAACAAAAAAAAAACGAAAAGGCATTTAAAGTGTAATTTGACTTAGCCATAACCTCCGATTTCGTATATTTTGGTTTAACATATTCCTCATTGTAGATGTTATCGATGAAATGTTGATTTTTCTATGTAAACCACTTGTTAAAAAAATCTGGTGAAATTAAATATGAAATGTTAAGTCTCCAGTAAAAATTCACTATACCTAACTAATATAAACGTGAGAAAAAAAATTGATTATTAAAATAATACTAGTAATGGAAAGCGGGGTGTGCATTTTTGGTTTTATCGACGCTGTTTTCTTGCTTCTAAAGAACATCCCGTTAAAGGTTATTTAAAAATATTGCAGTGAATATTATTAAAATGGGACTCCCGTTACAGACCTTGTTTACATACATATTAATAAGAGGGAGAAGATGCTTCAACGTCAAATTTTGCCTGCCATTCCAAATTTATAAAATAAAACTGCGACGAAATAAATAAAACTATTGTAGATATAAAGTACGCGGGATTAAATGAAAAAAAAATAGCAGAAAGTAGTGAAAAAAAAAACAACAAGGAAGAAAAAGTTTTGAATTTTTTCTAATAAAATTTATCCGTTGACATAACATTTTTATTTTACAATTTGCTGCCTTTTTAATTTTTAATTGTTGGTAACACCAACAATTAAAAATGATAAGGAGTCCATTGTCAATAGAGAGTCAATAGATGTGACATGTCTTAAAACAATACAAAATACATATTTTTTTAAAATATGTATTTCTTTGTTCCATGCGATCTTATTTCATTTTTATCCATATTTTTTATTAACCACTCTTATGAGTTATTTTCCTTGCTTATTATTAATAAAACTACAACGTTTATATCTAACATTATCTTTTATCAGGTACAATACTTTTCATGATCCATATACGTAAGTTTCTTAAAAGGCTAGATTATTTTTTAATAGACAATTTAACATCTGGAGCATTGATATGTTAAATGCATTAAATACTATCGACTGATATTTATTCATATTTTCAGAGTTTAGCCAATCAAGACCTGTAATTTGTTTGAAGGTCCATCAATCACTATGGAAAGGCTTTACACTTGTGATAAATACGTTCAAAATTACCTCAAAAAAGTTAAAGGCTATGTATGTGTAATGCGACCAATTATTTCTGAAGTCCAAATAGCCTAAAAAATAAAAAGAACACAATAAAAAAAACGAATAGTTTATACCTAGATCAGTGTTATTGAATCTGTTTCAGTCTTCATTAGTAAATATTATTTTTATTTATGTACTATCTAGCGCATAATATGGAACTTGCCCTATGATTTTCTGATATTTATCGATCTAATAACCAAATTTACCAACAAAGTATATTCTAATAGTTTCATAGGTGATATATTGGAAAATTTTGGAGACATAAGACTTGTATTTGAAAATATTACATTAATAATCCACCAATATAATTTTCACGTATGACTAACCATTTTAAAAATTCTGTGGTCAAACGCAAGATAGGTTTGATTCTGATCAAATAGCTGTATACCAACCAGGTTTTCATTTATATATCATATGTCAGTTGTTCAATAATTGATGTTATATAAATCAGATTTACACCTGTGATATTGTCACTTTTCATGTACTAGTTCAATGAAAAAATTGGAAAATAAAGAGCTACTTCATAGTCCAATAATAATTGATTTACAAATAAATTTGCGATTTGTTAATAAATCGTATAATTTGACCAGTTCATTTCAATGTTAAAAGTGACGAGACTATGAATTGTATCGAAATATGTAAATATGTAAGCTCATCTATAACGAAAGTTAGAAATGGTTTATCATAAGTAATTGATGATTCTATGCATGGAGACTACATTATAAAAATTTAGATAATCAACAATAAAAATATTGAAGGAATATCAGCAAAGGAACAGTAAAAAAATGCAGACCTACGAGCGAGGTATTCCGCAGAATAGCTCAGTTTTAATACTCGTATTTTCATTACTAGCCAAAATATTTTGACTAAAAAGTTTAAAAAAAATTGCCGTCAAATCTTGTTTATTTTCTGCCACATTACATGTGTTTGTATTTCTTAGTTCATAAATTATGAACAAAACAAGTCTCAATCCAAAAAAAATTCATTCTATTTCTACTGCAAGATATGCGAATGTAAATATAACAAACTTAAAATATACATACATATTAACAAATAAAATCTACATCAGCGTTCCTATTTCTGTCAATCTTAATTATTTATCAAACTCAGCATAAACTATATAGTTAATTATATTTTCAAGACTATCATAAAAACGTTATTCTATTCTTAAACCACCATATTTAAATACACTATATTTTGATGTTAAACTTGCTTATAAGTCAAGTGTTAGATCAAAAGCTAATAAACATTATCGTTAGCTTCTTTCGTAATGTCATTACCTTTATTTAGGAGATAAATGCCGAAAAAAATTCTATGATATAATGAAGTGTAATTTTTATTTTCTCTAAACTTGCAGTGCTTTGGTTGGAACTTGATGACCGTCAGTACACAATAAAAGAAAATGAAAATAATAATTGAGACTGAATGGGTTTTGATTTATAATACTATTAATCCCACTGTTGTCTATAAAGTCTGTAATACAACGTTTTGGAATTTGTCGAAGAAAACATTAGTGGATGTCTTACTTTGAACACCTGATGATATTATTAGAACTTTAACTTCTACTCGAGTGTTTGGATATTTAGTAATAAATGTAGATAATGCATTTAAATGAGCTAAAGGAACACTTGGATTAAAACATGATATTTCCATCAATAATATACCTATTCTATATACTTACAACATATGCTGCTCTTATTATGTATCTGCTTTAGGTATGAGTTTATTTATATCGGTCCACAAGTTGAACGTATATTCAGATCGTGTCCTTACTTTAATTCGAATTTCGACACCATTAATTAAGATTTTTTATCACGATGAAGATGACCAATAATTTCAGTTTTGTTAATTTATTTTCACAAGATGCTTTTTTTAAAAATCCTTTATTACTCCCGTTTACACGATTCACATACTTTGTATTATGACTATACCAAAGACTATATGATATATAAGAATTATTTGCGGCAGGTCCATAACTGAATAAATAATATATTCAATTATTATAAAATACACAGCAAAAGTTAATTTATTTTATCAAAAACATAAGTTATTAGTGAATCATTATCCTTGAATTATAATTACACATATTAAAGAAATAATTAGTTTATTTAATATCCCGTTCGTAAAATCATACACTTGTTTCATTAGGTTCTATTTCCTAACTGTCAAAATTCTCCCTCAAATTGAATACATTTTTGTATAACGCAACCCATTGTGATTCTGGCATGGTATGTAGACTAAATTCCTTATTACGATACAAAGTAATGTTACATGCACCGGTAAACGACCACACGTTAGGATACTTTGTTTCACATTGCGCTAAATAATTTTCTTCATCATTACCTCTTACATCTCCACAGCATATATTATTTTTCTTAGCACATTTACATCCTTCAAGGCGGACATGTGACTATTATTCTTTTACGAATGCTATAAACTATCTAATCCTCTTTGAATTATTTCAGTTCATTGAAACTATGAGTATAAAATGAGCTAATATGTATAATTTTAACACTTGATGACGGATTAACATAACATCCAAAAACAGTGTCCTTTTTTTACCTTTCACAATATTTCTTTTATAATTTGAGTCTTGAAATATGTATAGCATATGGCGTAGGATCAATCAATGCCATGATAATTGTTTGTCATCCAACGATATTCGTGTTGTAGTTTATCATAGATTTTATTAAAGTTATGTGGTAATTTAAAAAAGTTATGTAGCAAATGATAATTATTTATGTTCTTATACACAATTCTTTAACGATTAAATTCCTCACAATGTCATGGAGACCTTATGCATCAAAAAGATTTTTTAATATTACAATTTTATTATAAATATTTTTTTTATTATTTTATAAATATTACTCTCAATTATTGTTAGCTTATTAATTACATCATTAGGCTATTTATTTTATTATATTCTAATAAAATTATAAGTATAAATTGCCAACTTACTTATTATGAAATGTAATAAATTAACTAATCATATGATAGTTAGTACATCTTGATAAGTTAAGTGAAGTTAAATTATGTAGGTGAAGATAAATTATATAGGTGAAGATAAATTATGAAACTATTTTATAACGAGTAAAAACTACATATACAGTGCTTTTAATTTTATCTCTACGTTAGGTACAGCGATTACACACAGGTGACTATTATATTTGTAAATGAAATGTAATCACAATTTCTTGTTGATTTCGGAACATAATTCCTTTATTTTTATAGGTGTTAATTTTTTTATTGTACATTATTTACTTCACGATATATTTTCTTTGCAATAGATGATATACAGAAGAGTAGATATGGAGAAAACTATTTTACAGTAAGTATAAAATTAGGTTAAGTTAGATTATATTATGATAGATTACATTGATAAAGTTATGTTAGATTATTTTAGGGTAGAATTGATTAAGTTATGCTAACTTAGACTAGGAAGAGTGTTCTAGAATATTTTGGTTAGGTTAGGTTAGGTGAGAAATGGGTTCTCTAGGACCTACACCGTCTATATACTTATCCCAACAAACTTCTTGCTGTATCAGAATATTGACTTTCATGGATTAGAACTTCGTCATATGACATTTAAAAACTTGAAACATTTCAAAATGTATGACTTTATAATATAATTATTTGGTAACTAAGTTTCTAATATTCTATTGCAATTTGCATGTCTTTATTAATTCTTCTTAAGGCTTCAATATTTGTTACTTTGCCAATCCGTGATACATTAAGGTTTCTTCTCTCTATCATATTTCAAATGTCTCCAATTTATTGGTGGTTAATGCATTAAGTGTCCATGCTTCGACTGCATAAAAGAGAGTCGTGAAGACGTAGTACTTTGTTAGGCTCAACCTTAGCTCCGGATTCAAATTTCTATTTGTGAGTACCTTATTTAATTTTAATAAAATTATTTCGCGCTTTCTCCACACTTGTTTTCTTTTCGTTACCGTATTTGTTGAATGAGTTATTGATTGGCCAGAATACATATATTTATCGACTTGTTCTATATTCTAGCCAGAACGACACCTAGTATAAATTGAAGGAATTGATAAAAAAACTTTTCTTCTTTACAATGGCTCATCTTAATGGTTTGAGAATGATCTTCAGAAATGGCTTACCAAAAATATAAAATTGATTTATGCGCTTCTTTGCAAGTCTTAAAAATAGTTCTTTAATATTTAATTCAGATGGAATACAATCTATTCCAAAATGACCCCCATTAATAAAATTTAATGTTTAAAAGAGGTTGTATTTAATTATATATTAGGTTAATATATAACATAAAACGTATTGATGATATTATAATTTTATTTCAAAACATCGCTGGTCAAAGAATATATATAAAACACATATGTAATAAAGCCTAAAGCAAGTTACTAAATAGATATCATTAAAAATCGTTTGATATTAATAAGCAATAATAATATACAATAATTCACTGTTTAATAATTTTTTCCTTGAAAATTTAAAATAAATAAGTTTATCAATACACGGAGATGAAACTCTTAGTTGCATTTAAAAATTTAAAATTATTATGTTTATAGTAATTTCAACAATTTTAACTGTAAAAACTCTTATAATATATAGTCACGCATGTGCCAAAAAGAAATTTATTAGTCCATGAAAACTACAGTAAGGATTATTTATGAAGATAATTCTTGATAAAATAAAAATTAATTTAAAGATAACAATGAAAAACATTATTTAAAAGAAAGCACCTTTAAAACAAATAATAATAAATGACAAACATTTCGTTGCAAAATATTTCAAAATATTATTAATCTACTAAAGTTTTAATCCCTTACAGCCATTAAAAGAAAATATTACTGCAGTCTCCAATTATTTTAAACCATTTAATAAGAAAGATCCTAGAGTTTTTAATATCCAAATTCATCGTTATAAAATGGGACGCTCAATAACAATATAATTCTAGAAAGGCATGTTAACATGGGAACTTAAAACTGTTTTATGGCGCTAAATTAAATTCCCTTTTCTCCCACTGTCTGTTTTATATCTGTAAGAAAACGATTAATTTCTAGTGTTGAAAGGATTTATGTCGCTTTGTTTTACCGAAAAATATTTTATAACTCGTTCCTGTAATATAGCTACAATATTGTGACTAGAAAATTATTAGTGCAAGAACAAGCCACACCATCTTTATTCTTAAATGTAATAATTTCCCTATAAAGGTGATGTTTACCGACGATTTAAACCGTTAGGTTTTGATTGGTCATATGCATCGGTCGTGTGTGATAAATTAGAATCTCGGAAGAATAATGAATAATGCAACATAAATGTCATGTATTTAGTGGACGTATTGTACTGATACAAAACGAATAAAATATATGTGTCTGGTTATTGTAACGCGCGAATTATGATAAAACTGGTAAAATCCACAATTTATATATATATATATATATATATATATATATATATATATATATATATATATATATATATATAAATATATATTTTTTTTTTTATAATGCGTCGTAATCATCTGTAATGAAACGTTCTTTTATATTATGCTAATGGAATTAAATACTATAATCACTAATACTATAACCTATCATCTGAACATATTCGGTATATTCATAAAATCAAAAGTAAAATAAAATAACCGACTGTTAATTAAAAAGATACAATAAAAATATTAATCTGTGGAATACATCAGTGTGCCCGGCATCATTTGGTTTTAAAGTATGTCTTTGCTACATTCCAATTTTATAACTCGCCAGAAAGAAAATTTCATTCACCCTTCTACTCATGCCGTTAAAACTCCTTGAAATGTTAAAATGATACAAATTGCAAATTTAATTCCGTGATACTTTCTAAATTATGTTTTAAAAGTACATTTCCAAGTAGGGTAATAAAAATTCTATAATATTTTTTAAGCCCAAGCAAAGACATTCTATTTACGCAAATTTGTTAGAATATTTTTTTAACATGTAGTTTATAACTATTCAAATTATTTTTGTTTTCCACATAACAAACGCTTTGAAATGATAATCTACTGATAAATAAAACGAAAAAGAAATAAATTTATGAACGTTATTTTCCCCAATTTAATTCTTATATGAATATTTTGAAAAAGTAGGTTAATAGGGAAGCCTCCAAATAATTTTGATTCTACACCTCCTTCAATGGTTTTGACATTTTTTGATTACTTGAAGTGATCGTACATCGATATCAATTCGTGTTGTCCCGAAATCTGTTGTCTCAATATTCCAATGGTTCGATTGGATAAATATACAGATGCCGTATTATATAATAAATAAAGGTATTTCTGCAGAGTATTAGCTTCATTTATGTTAAGTGGGTTTCGTTATGAATAATGTAGTAAATCTTAACACTTTTTTAAGCAAATTTCTACTTTCTTATAATTTCATACATATTTGCAAATTGAAACAATTGTCACGTAAAATAAGTAATGCTTTATTAATTTCTGAAAATTTTAGTAAAATAAATTTGTTGACGGTATCCATAAGAAAAATGTCTGGTGCTTTATAATTTTATAAACGAACATGTCATCATCAAAATTGGTTACACTGCCTATACATATATATATATATATGGATAAAAAATTATCTCTAATTATCTTTTTAAAAAATAAAAAGATAATTATTAGTTCTATTTTTAACTAAACCATCCCAATATAATAAAAAGGAAATGTTAGTTTGTGAATTTGCTAGAGACAACTAATTTCAATACTGAAGCTACTTAAAGAATTTTGATTGGATCAGAAAATATAGGCTATTTTTAAATCAGTTTTTTATTAATATTTAAACAAATATAACTACAATGAGGAAACGCAGAGGTAAACCCTGTCGCGGGACACAGTCGGCTTCACGACGGCGTATGTAGGTCAGTAGAGCAAATAATCGCATTCATTACGGCATGCGTTAGGACTGGACTTCCTTTTTGTCGACGTTGCGTTGTGTGCCAGTCATTCCTTCAAAATATTCAATGCGCTTTCTTGAACGTCCTAATAAGAATTTCAAGTAATTTTTTATTGTTGTGTGGATAGATCAAAGGCCGAAGTCTCTTTTGCTGTTTTGTTGTCAATTTTCGCAATTAAAATTTCCTCTTTTTCATACCTTTTTTTCTGCAGCTTTTATTTCAATTAACTGCTTTTATATTGCTGCTACCTAGATAGAAGGCTTGTTTTGTAAAAACTTAAAAATTTGCCTCTTTCATATATTAATTAATTACTTATTCATTAGGTATCATCTCTCTATATATATATATATATATATATAAATATATATATACATATATATATTTATCTGATCAGAAATGCATAGAACTAGATATTTACGCACTTAACTAAATAAATAGTTAGAAGAGTATATGTAATAAAATATGTTCGTATTGATATATTGGTTTGATAATGATTTAATTTTCATTTGTTTCTATTGGTGAGGTTCACACATACTTACCGATTGAAGTCGTGGTTACCAATTAGTCATAGAAAAATATATTATATTCTAAAAACACTACGAAATGTGGCAATCGATTATTAATTAAACAGACGAATTCTTCTGTATTTTACATGCAGCTCAATCTCAATAAATAAGTTGTTTAGTCATCACATTTTGGCAATGACCAACTACAAATGAAATAGCTGTGTATTATAAATTGGCTCTGTAGTAACGAAATTAAATAAATCAATATACGCTATTTCCTTTATTGGTAAAACCCTGCGTATATTTATAAAATAATATTCCGAATAACAAACCTTATAATATTCCGAATAACATAATATCCCCTGGAGTGTTGAAAACTCTAATCGCTAAAAGAGAACTAATTTCATAGTCGCTCCGTTTAGTGACCGATGCTACAAATGAAGATCAACGCATTGCTCGGTATTCACCTGAATCCCCATTGATTTCGCAGTTAATGGTAATCGAGGTGCATTATACTCAAAAACAGACTGTATCCAAATTTAAGAAAATTTCAAAGTGCTTTGTTACACATTTATCATTATGTAAGTGAATAAAAAAATTGGTTGTCTGTAAAGTCGGTTTACGGACGATAGTTTTACGTGATAATGTCATAAAGAAAAATTGATGAAAAATTGCATACTTTTAGGAATTAAATTGAATTATTGTAACTGAATTATTATTATTTTGTATAACACAAAGAAGGTGGTAATTAAAAATTAAAACTTTTTCGATAAATTAACATTTATTTACACTCGTTAATTCAAATTTTTTTTTATTTAAATTATACAGATTAATTACAAGTAACAATGTGCTATTAACAATTTATTTACAACTTGTATACATGTGTATAAAACAATGTGCTCTTAACAATTTATTTACAACTTATATACATGAGTATATATGCCTTCCAGTAGCAGAACTATTTGAACTGCTAGCTCTGACGTCACGCGAGAAGAGAAATAAATTCCGACGCTTGGGCCGATCGTGCCTCTCTATCACTTGTTCCGCGCTCTCGCTTGCGCGCTCAGGCTCAGGCGGAACGTGATATTTTTTCATGCG
This sequence comes from Druceiella hillmani, assembly GCA_039881145.1. Taxonomy (NCBI): domain Eukaryota; kingdom Metazoa; phylum Arthropoda; class Insecta; order Lepidoptera; family Hepialidae; genus Druceiella; species Druceiella hillmani. Next base: position 2,683,955 of record JAYKKI010000022.1, read on the forward strand.
TGCTGCCGGTGTTAATCGATTTATAAGACGTTATCACTTCAAAAAAAAAAGAAATATATATATATATATATATATATATATATATATATATATATATATACATATATATATGTATATGTATATATATATATATATATATATATATATACATATATATATATGTATATATATATATATATATATATATATATGTATTTATATTTACGTATATAATATTTATAGTTCAATGAAAATGAGAAAAAAATAAGGACTGTGTTCGAAATGTAATTCGGATGTGAAGAGACTTTTAATTTTTTATTTGTAATATAGAAAGCTCGTAATGTTAAAAAATATTTGCTCCCGGTGATACTTGAATTCTTGTGTACATAGTTACATTATACCTTGTATTACGAGTTTACAAACGAAATATTTATAAACGGTCATAAACGAAGTTTATAAATAAAACGAATATCACTAAGCGCACGCTGCCTCTTTTTCTTTAAACATCAGAAAGAAGTTGCTAAAACTCTGGAAAATTTTAAAGCTTAACAGAAAACTAAGCTATTTTATAATTTTTTCGCCAATGGTAGAGAGAAGTGATAGGCCAATTATTCGGTTTTTAATTGAATTTCAACAGTACTGCTTTTGGAGTTAATGGAAAATTAATCGTTATTTGGAAAAAGAATGTTAATTGTATTCAAATAACAAGTATATTTTAGGTCCAACCAAATATTCAAGGTACTGGGTAAAAACTAGTTGTGCTATAATTTTGCATGAGTATCAGTATTGATAATAACTTAAATTAAACAAATATAGAGTCTTAAAAATACAATTTTCTTAAAACAAGAATTAGTCGCGTGCAACTACGCAAGTTGCCAGATTGATCGTCGAAGTTGATTTCAAACTTGCATCCAGAGTTAATTGTTACCAACCTCTAAGTAGTTGCATATGAGAATTATTCATGGTTATCCATAGTTACGTAACATTGTTGTTAAATAAAGATAACTCAGAAACCTTAAAAGATCGGTGATATCAATAAAATTATAATACCAAATTGTGACTTATTTCGATGAATTAAATAATTTGTGACCGTCTTTATTCTTGAAAAAATATGCAATTTCTGGAAACAATGTAAAATACTAAAACGACAAAAATGATATTGCTCCAAATTTCTTTATTTTTTTCTCCACCGTTAAGCTCCCTGGTTTTTTAATTCGTTGTTTTTCTTTTCATTTATCGATGTCATTACCCATAATGAATACCGAAGTTTCGAGTTCAACAATAGTGGCATATTAACATTAAATTAACAATATTAACATAGGTAATGTTTCAATTTACACACAATCACTTTATTTTCAAATAAATTACTACTAGCAACTTAATTTCAATTATTAACCTGATAAGTCCTGTGAAATTTAATGTTCATGAAAGTTCATGCATCCCATTTAAAACATTCACGTGACATAAAAAATCACAAAGCACAACAATATTACATTCTAACATTGAGACTTGATGTTAGTAAGTCTTTCACATTAGTAGGTGTTTGGAAATCCCAGATTCCAGAAAATTAGTTTTCACCACAATTAAATGTATACCAAGTATAAGAATTTGCCATGTTGGAATACCACTATTCAGTTGAAAATATATATTAATTAAATTCTAGGTTTTGAAATCTTATTGTTAATTGAACAGTTTCGACAAGAACTTTTCAAATGGTTTTACATGAATGTTTTAGGTGGGATTTCAACTCTGAAACCTTTAAAGCTTAATTAATATATGTTACTCTTTTAATCCGCCATTTTATTGGCCTCTGTTTATTTTTCAAATGATTTTGTTCCCAATAACGATATATAAATAAAAACGTTGGTTTCTTTGCGAGGGCAACATGTAATTTTTCTAAAATACTTTAAATTATATATTGCAAATCGGGTCGAAAAATAAATCTGATCATTGTGTACTTAAGTAGTATTTTCTTGAGCTTTGGCAAATCATTAGATCTTATGAATTTCTGAAGGCTTTTAAAATAAATTAAATCAACATTATCAATGCCGTACACAACCATACAAAAATATTATTTTTATTTTACCGGTTTCCTATTTAACCACTTTTAAAAAAGGAGAAGTTTTTAATTCTACTGTATTTGAGGTAAGTACATACGGGTGAAACAATATAATTTCAATGCTTTATCCATATATCGTGAAGCTGCAGATGCACTGTCCGCTTAAAATCTACGTTTTTAAATTCTTATGTTTTTTTAAAATTAGTATTTTGGGTCTCAACCAGGGACTTTGTCATTGAACTTTGGTTCCGACCCTTTAGTTTTGATGTTTACGGGTACTGCCTGCCAGAACTGTGTGAGACTTGAAGATCAGCTGTGTTTAAATTAGTGTTTTGAAGTTCAAGCAGACACTCTATTATTTAAGTTCAAATTCCAATTCATCAATCCTTCTTTTGCAAGCTGTACTACTGCTTACCTGTTCAGCCAATAAACTTTGAGTTAAAACTACTCATTCTTGACGCTTGGGTGCTGCCTATTTAAAACTTAAAATTGAGGATCTACTGTTTTAAGTTAATATCCTATATTTTAAATAGAAACGCTGTCATTAAATTTTGGGTTCCAATTTCTCAGTTCTGATAGTGCAGGGTGTATTTCTCGCCTAAATTGTGAGACTTGAGGATTTACTTTTTGTAAAATATTATTTTGGTTCTAGAGTTAAACCTCTGTCATTTAACTTTGGATTCCCACTCCTCAGTCTTTTTGCTGCAGGAGTATAGCCCGCCTGAATCGTGAGGTTTAAGGATTTGCTAACTTTAAATTTTATTATTTTATTATATTTATTATATATATATATACATATTACTTAAATAACTTATATTTAGAGTATATTATTGAAGATCAGAGACTGTTACTAAACATTGGATTCCAAATCCTTATTCTTGACGCTGTGCAGATATTGCTTGTTTAAATCGTAAAACTTAAGGATTTGCTATATTATTTAGTAACGTAAAGCTTAGAGACTCTATCATTAAATTTCGGGTTCAGTTCTGATATTATAAGTATATTGCCTGCCTAAATAATATAATTTTTAGGTTATACTATTTTCAATTAGTATTGTCATTTAGTATTGTCAATTAGTATTGTCATATTGTTTCAAGCCGAGGTTCTGTCATCAAATTCAGTTCCCACTCCTCAGCACTTATGCTACTGCCTGCTTATATTTTGACACTTGAGAATCTGTTGCTTTTAAAATAAAATTCTGTGTTTCAAGCTAAAACTCTGTCATTAAACTCCGGATTCTAACTCATTAATTCTGACGCTGAAAGCGTATTGCCACTCTAAATCGTAAGACTTCGGGATACGCGATTTTTAAATAAGTATTTTGTTTTTCAAGAAAAGACTCTGACACAAAATTTCCAATTTCTCAGGCTTGACGCTGTTGGGTATTGCATGCTTACATGTTGAGAATTTAGGATCTTCTATTTCTAGGTTAGTATTGTGGGTCTCAGATGTAGATTGTGCTGCTAAACTGCATTATAACTTCGTAGTATTGATGCTGTTGATGTATCTGCTTAAATCCTGATACTTGTATTTCTGCTGTTGCTAAATTAATACTATGGATTTAAAAGTAAAGATTCTATTATAATACTCTGTCTTCTAATATTTCAATTTTGCCCTTCAATGAAATTACCTGCTATAACTGAGACTTTAGGATTTATTGGGTTTTAAGTAAGTATTTTGGGTATCAAACAGAGACTCTCTCATTAAACTGTGGGTTTCAACTTCACAATTTTGACGCCGTGTGTGTACTGCCTGCTTAAATTGTGAGACTTTAGTATTAGCTGTTCCAAATTAGTATCGTAGATCTTAAGCGGAAAGTCTGATATTAAATTATGGACTGCAATTCCTAAATTCTGCTGCAAGCAGTACGCCTGTCTGAACCGTCGGACTTGAAGCCCTGTTATTTTTAAATTAGAATTTTGAGTCTCAAGCATAGACTCTGCCACAAAACTTCAGGTTCCCACTTCTGACTTTACGCTGTGGGAATACTTTATAGAATATTTTAAAGCGTACATGGACAATAAATTTATACAATTGTACAATAAATTTATGAGAAATTTAGTTCAGTTCATGAAGAAAATTTATAAGAAAACCTGAATTTTTAAATAAATGACCGTTATCGCTATAATTAAAATTTTGCATAGTTTGTGAAGAAACAATGTAGTATAAAAAAGGAAAAAAATTAAGGTATGATCTTTGTAAGTTCCTCGTAATTTTATTGGACCAATTTGAATAAATTTTAAAAAGTTATCTGCTAAGGAAAGGTCTCATTAGGAGTAAGTAGAAAGAAAATGTTTTCCTATAACTCTTAAAAGTTATTTATGAAATTCCTGGCTTCCTACAAATAAAAATTAATTTTTTTTTAAATTTACTTATTGTATTAGAACAATAGCAATTTTAGAATTTATAAGAACAATTTTATTTAATTAAAAATTTAACAGTTTGGCTAAACACAATATAGATTAATTTCTCTGTTTTTCTGGAATGAATTAAAACCAAATTAATAATTAATTTAATATTTCTTAACCATGAAACCTCAATCTGATACTAAATTAATTGAGACTTATGAACACAAGTCTAATATGAATAATTAGTTATTATCGATAAATGTAATGTTGGAAGTCATGCTTCCTTTTCATTGGAATAGCATAGGCATTAATTTTTCACCTTAATCTTAAAATTCATGTCAATAAATCTACAAAAAAATGTGTAGTAAGGAAATGAAGCAGGCTTAGGTAATAAAGAAATAAGCAAGAGGGGACATCTAGTTCTCACGTTTACGTGAGAACTAGAAAGTTATTAAAAATATTAAAAAAATTAATATATTGTGTGTAATTATCAATTGTCATCGATTGCTGGAAACAAGTGTAATAATTAGACTAAGTTCAAAAATATTTAAAAATCACAGTTTTAAACTTGAACGCAATTTTAATATTATGAACTACTTTTCTGGATGCTTGTTCAACATTATTACCTACTTAAATTTCTGCCGGTAGAATGCATATTATTTAACTAAGTGGTTCAATAATCATAATTATATAGTCATAATTAATAAATAAAAATTGTTCAAAATCTTCTGCAGTGTAATGCAAAATGTCCAATAAAACAGATGACGTATTAGTCGATGAACTTACATGAATATAGAAACGATCGAATTGAGAAATTTTCTTTCAAATAATGTTAAGTCAATAAAAGGAAGGTAATTTTGAACAATTAATGATAGAGCAGGCTATAAAAAATAATGTCAATTGTGGCAAGGTACGATACGAAGAAAATTGTTATAAATTAATTAAAGAAAATTTTGTTATAAATCACAATGACAAAGAATAAAATTCTTCAACTTGACACAGAAGTAAATACAGATATAGAGAAGGATAAATCGAATTAGTAGAGAATCAGTTACATTTCATTTCATATCTTATCTCAAGAAAACAATAATATTACCTACATTATGTAATTTTAACTTTATAATCGTGGATCGAATTTAAAAAAAATATGTTTCTCTTGGAAAAATTATACTGTCCGAGAGTTACATCTACATTTATATCGCTTTTAAAAAACTGTAAAGAGAAAAACTAATGACCATATTAGTGCCGTTAATAAAATACAATAGGGATAAAAAATCATGTGGTAGATACGACAGACAGATATAGATAATTACTTGTATAGCGGCGCGAGAGAAGCGATAATGCCTCATGTACGCCACTATGACGCATGTGGGCGCTTCCAGAATGTTCTAAGCGGATAGCTCAAGGATGACGTCGCATACATCGCTGCTCTGTATGTTAGTTCTTCCAGAACGTCAAAGGCACTTGCTTACCGGGATTAGTTCTTAGCGATTTTAAATATTTTTTTGAACATTTGACTAAATTTTCCACTCCCTTTTATTTACAAATTGTCTTTTCAATTTTTAATTATGTAGATGGTCATTTCGTATATCGGGAAAATCCATAAAAATAGTTATCTAAATATTGAGTTAATATGGTATTTAGATATCAATATCCTATAGAATGTTTATCCCTATGACTGATCATGCACCCCGAGCTACAGTTAATAAATTAGAAACAAATTAATGTAAGATCCATGTTATTAAAATTATTCCCTTGAATCGCTCGTAAATAATAAAATATATTAAAATAATACATTGAACAATATAATATCTTTACTCTATTAAGGATCCAATTTTTTCCCAAAAGTTATATATACATATATTTCTCCTTAAAATAAAAGTATACATGTCAAATTATACAATACACAGCAAATTATATCGTTGCCACAATAAAGACTGGGATTTATAAGAAAAACAGGCCATTAAAATGCTGGCTGATATTTAATTACAAGACATTCTTGAATGTGGCTGATATCTTAACACACTAAAAATAATTACTTAGCTAAATAGTTAAGTTTACACATAATCAAAATTAATTAAACGTTTTAAAACAACACGAAACCTCCTTTTGTAAACCGTTCTCGTTTTGTAGAACCGGGATGTTTTATTAGAATAAATTAGGATACATAAAGCTTAAAAACCCTTCTTAATAGAAAATTTGTGTGTAAATTAATTAGTACAATGATACTGTTTTCAATTAAAATAAATAAATTTGAAAGTATATATTATGTAGCATTCTGACAAAATCTGCTTAGGCCAAATATTTTTTTTGAAAGGAAGTTTTGATATGAATTTCCATGAATGTGTTTTGTTTCTTTCTGGATATTACGACGGCTGACGTTTTGTAATGCTTTGACATTCATAATCTATTAAATCAACCTAAATTAATGTAGTATATGTTTGAAGCCAATGCCCTTCTTATCTCCATTACAGATGTCGTGATATGTTTGCCTGTAATAAATCTTGAAGAATTATCGTAATTTTAGAACAAGTGGATCGATTTTTCTTATTTAAACGTCGAATAAATAAAAATCTACATTAGAAATTATATTATTATCATAATGAAACATTTAAAAATAAATATTTTGTAGCTAAAAATTAAAAAATACCAGGAAAGAAGGAGTAGGTAATGTTGAAAAAAGACAATGAAATAGATCAAATTTCCATGAAGTGGCAAAACGGATAGTAGGACCAAAAGCAAAAGAGACTAATAAAAATCATCCGGTATGGCAATGTGGGTCCCCGGAACAGAACTAAAATTGTAATCAAACGAACTGCAGTCGTCTACATTGCGACAAGTGACTAGTGATATGGTGAATTGTTTAGTAAATGCTGAAAGAATATCATCAATCTAAGGTAGAAATCCAATAGTCCAGTAAAAGATTAAACACAGACTAAAGAGTGAAAATGTTTTGTGCTCAACTACTGTTATGCATATTATTGTTATGCCAAGTCTGTTATGCGGATTTAAAATGTTAAAAAAATTAATATTATGCTGAATAAGGGAGTCTCAATAAACAGATGTAAGAAAAAGGTGTTAATTTTACCCGTTTAAACCAAGGAAAAAATTCTATTAAGTTCTAATTAGTGAATTCATTAATTCTAATTAGTGAATTCATTAATGAAGATTTAGTGCTCTCCTGTAAAGTTTGTTCCACCGGATTACTAAGGTTTTGCAAATGGCTCAGAAAATATGATAGTTACACTTTCTCGTCGAATGAAAAGTGTAAAGATGTTTACAGTTCCTTGTATAAAAATAACCTTAAACTAATTTTTAAAATGAAACGATGTATTTCATCTTGCCCGCATATTACTTAGTAATTACGTGTCAAATTTGAAAATCCAATCTTTGAACCCGTTTTCCAAGTCATTTGTCCGAATTTATATTGTTTTCTGTGAAAAAAATGCTGGACTAAGCAAAGCGTCTGGAAAAGAGCTAACGGCGGAGACCTAAGCAAACACAAAATTTTTCACGCACCCCTGCATGGAGCTTTACACAAACGTACGTGCACATTTAACACGATGCATATTGATGAAGTTTCATACTCACAAGAGTCAAAACAAAATAAATATTACACAGAATTTAATAATATATTTGTTATTGTTATAAATATAATTTAATTTATATGAATAATTTTAAAATCCCACTTTTATATGTACACTTTTAAACTTTTTTTAATTTTAACTGGGTATGCAGTTATAATAAGTATAACGACAGATGTCATATGGATCTTGGTCAAATTGATCCCTGAACGTGCATAATTTATATCAAATTTGTCTCTTATCCAATTTTTATAGCGGCTGTAGCCTACTGATGAGTAAACTTCCAATTATAATAGTAATTGTCTCGTTATAAATACCAATAAAAATATACATTCTGGAATACTGGTATTGCAATTGTCACATAAATTTCGTCCCTTCCTTTTGCGGGGCTCACTGTCTATAACAGAGATACCATCTATCTATTACTCACTAACTAATGTCCTTTCTTCTATTCAATGATACCATAAATTGCGGTGGTTATTTCTAATATAAGTATCCTCCACATTTTGTCAAAATTTAGTGATACGCCAAAATTGAACTATATGTTCGACTGGAGAAATTAAATAATATAACTCGAAACTAGGTTACAGGCATTATAATTAAAAAACGCAATTTATACCTTGTAGTTCAAGATAACAAAATATATTTTTTTAGAAAAGTGTAATATTTACTAAAATTAATGTATTTTCTAAGCGTGTTTAGACTATTTTAGTATACATTAGAAAAGTCTAATGTGTACTAAAAATAATTTATTTAAATGTAGTTAGCAGTTGGATTAAGCATTTTACCTAATTGCTAGTTCAAATCAACATAACATAAAAATGTCATTTGAGCTCAAAAAAATCTAAGGAAAGGAAAAAAGCTAAGGTAGCTAGGAAAGAGGACTCGAGATAAGAAGAAGAAAAGGAATTCCGAGCCCTCAAGCAAACAATTTTAGTTTTATTCATTGTTGCGGCGATATAACTTACCTACAAATAAAATCTTGACCGGAAAATTTTAATAGATTAACAAAATCTAATTTCATTTTACAAATTTATTTATTTAGGCAGTGTGAGCTACAGTGATATTGAATTGTTTTGAAACTTATACATACGCATAATTCTACTTTCATTAGCCGGTATCCATATTCAGAATTACCGTTGGACCGGTTTGTAATGTGAACCAAAAATCTTTGATATTTGATGAAAGTATCAAAAATTTATAATTCCTATTTTATTTTTCAGTGATTTGAGAAATGGCGGAAATATATTAATCGTCTAAATCGATTACGATAGTTCCGAAATTACTCGGAGGATGAAAATCAATCTCAAAAACCATATTAATCTATATATTTCCATAAGTTAATTCTAAATAAAACGAGTAAGTTTCAATTTTCCTAAATAAATTCATACTTGAACGGTTTTACAGGTGATTTTTGCAAGTGAATTACCGTGGGATCAACCAGTCATGTAATATTAATTTGAGTGTTATAATTAGTTCGTGATCCGTAAATGCTATCAAAACTGCATAGACTTATGCGATGACTACAATTTAGTGAGGAATGAGCTTCCCATTTATGGCGTCATACATCTCTCCCTTTTGTTTCGAAGACGAACACAATTAATATATTGCAATGTACAGATTTGATGGATTCACGGTTTTACTTAAACTGCCAATAGTAGGAAAAATTGTGCCCTAGTAATAAACATAAGTAAATTTTCCATTTCCACGGTTATATCATGATTTTTATGCCACTGAGCTGCATTTTATAAAAACATTATATATAGTATTAATAAAAAAACATTATTTAATACCTAAGGTGAATGATTGCACATCTAAACGCTCAAGTTAAAAGTTTTCAGTTTTCAAAAAGTTTGTCCAAATGAATGAGATGTGTGAAATTGAGCGTTAAAGGTACGATTTTCTTGTATACTGATTCTTCTATCTCTTTTGTATACTGTCATTTCTTAACTGAATTTAAGAATATCCTGCAATTATCTTACGAATGGTTCAATATCTGTGACTATAAGCATGCAATAAGTGTTTCAAAGTATTATTCAGAGCGGTACTTTAAGCCTCGTAGAATTTTTTTAAAATTATTTATTTCGACGATTTAAAACTTTACTTAGTAGACCTAATATTTATATTTTCTAGTCCATGAATAGTATATGGTGGAAGTATTTAATTACTATATTAAGAAAAGACTGTAAATATTTAATTTTTTTAAATTACTTTTCTCATGATAGTATTTTTTCTTGAATTTTTATTCACCAGAATAGACTTCCCCAATAAAGAGACCGTTATTGATAATGTGGATTGTTGTTAATGCTTCCCAATGGGTTATTCAGTTCAATTATTTTTCCTCTTTTCTTTCAATTATAACAATAACTTTTTGTAGGAGCTGTGTTCTTTGAAGACAAGAATAATCATTCAGCTACAAATTTTCCATCATTCTATTCATAAGGTCTACCAATAAATCTAGATATTTAGTTTTTTTTTTAAATATGTTATTTCTTTCTCAATGGAACAAAGAGTATTTGTCATATTACAAAAAAAAATTGTCTTGTAATTCCTAACTAGGACATTGCTACGGTCAGGACAGTAAGCTTAAAACCTATATAAAGTAAACGATTTTTAAATAATTCCCCTATAGAAATCATTTTCATGAGACAATATTAGTTTTTAAATTTGCAAAAAAGATACAACCGTATGCCTAAAAGCGGATGGCAAATGTAGTGTTTAGATTATTCATCGATAAAAATGTAATTAATTAATAAATAATTGTAGTCAAATGCAAATGCATTTGACATTGAAAAATATTACAATAAATTATTATATAATACGATACTTACGATATATTTAAATTTGTACACTGATACTAAACATTTCCTTTACGTCAATGTTAGTTTTTCAAATCGCTGATATAATTCAAAATGTTCAGTATCACAATTATCTTAATATTGACCTCAAACAGGATTCTAGTTCAGTTCTTTTATAATCGCTTTCATTTTATTTTTCATAATTTTGTACTTTTTAGCTTAAACATTTTTGATATCTACAAAGCTAAGTATTGAAGTTGAAATTTCTGGATCGAATGACGTTTTTCCCTACTATCTACCCTGCATTATAGTTTCCCAAGAAATAACCTAAATATATTATTATCTCCCTTTCCAATAGATTCTTTTTATAACTATTCATTTCTTTTAATTTAAACTAACTTTTTGAAGTATAACACGTGTCACATTATGAAACCGGGGTGCTACGCTTAAATCATGAGTGTTATGAACATTCATTATAAAGAAATGAATAATTTATAAACTATCAATAAAATGTGGATTAAACAACATTTTGTACAAAGCCTGCTTTGGATACTAATAGAAAATATTCTAACATTATTGACAGATCCCATTTTAACCTAATTTATATCCATGCACTAATTTAACATCTTTGGAAAGTTTTAGCAAATTAAATCGTTGATAAAATTTCGTCAGTTTAAATATAGACTTTGTTTCATGGTCCGCGATCTTCTTCAACGTGGATCATTTTTATTCAATGAAGTTCCTCCTCAGGATCTCTTTCCATACGCTCAAATAAGCATAATATCCATTTCATTACCCATATTTTAATTTTTAGATAAAAATTATTGAAAAATATGTTTCATTCATCGTAAACAATAAAAAAATCGCAAATAAATATGTATGATATTTAGTAATCTTTCTCACGGCATCAGTTTGTAATGCCATATCATCAAGTTCAGGCCTGCACGACATGAAAAAGAATATATATATATATATATATATATATATATATATATAGAATATTCTCATCGTAGCAATATTTGGACCATCACCATATTAATAATTATTTGAATGCTTACGTTCCTCGTCTATAGTAGTCACCTTTTCATATATTTGTTCTAGAAGGTTATTGTTTGCTAAGCATAACACAAAACGCACATGAGATAAATCGGTTGACAAAATAATATTTACTCCTAAACCTTTCAACGTTCTATCTAAAATAATTAAAAATATGTTATTTTAATATGCACGATAAAAATGTTCAAATATTATTAACTCCTTTTGTCGGATTTTCTTACTTACGCATCTCTTTTTTCATTTGATTCATTTGCAGGTAATACTTTTTAATGAATAATCGGCGAATAAATAATATTTGTTTTATCTCTTACACTTAAGACGCAAAATACCAAGTATTAAAAAAAGATAAGAGAGACTATGTTCTACATGTATAATATATAGATAGCGTAGGTTAGACCCTATTTGAAAAATGCCTAAGTTTTGAGAAGTTTAAAATTGTGTTTTATTAGTTAAGACACTTCATTACTTAATAATAGGTTTTTGAAAAATTAAAAATGTGTCAGTTATTATTATATCTGAAAAAAGACACCCCGTACTGGCCGATCTAGATACAATAGAAATAACAGCTAAACGTCATCTGAAATCTAGAAAAAATCATAAAAAATACAAAAAGTTCATAATCTGAAACACAATGAAACATTTTGATAGCCTGTTTTAGAAGTCCACAAAATTTCTGCAAATTTAAAATAAACACTGGCAAACGATTTTTTCAATAAAAAAAAAACTATATCGTAAATAATTTGTAGTTATGATACTCCTATGTTGTGCGTCCATAGTATTTATTACAATAAATCGGGCGCAAACTTAGCCATCACATAATACTTGCTCCTAAATTGGTGTTCCATTATAACAGAGTAAACTTCTATTCATTTCGCCGTAAGTTTCTTAAATCTACTCATATCAACAACACATTGGAGAGAGTCATCATAGAAATATCAACTTATAATTTGTGCTCCGATATTCGCACCCAAGTTGTGCAAAACGGGATCATATTCTGCGTTTATATATTCTACGTAAGCCACGGATTTATTATCAATTTCTAAGTCTATGTGATAGAGATTGGTGTAAAATCATGACAAGAATATTAAAAGTATACTAAGAATATAAAACGAAACAAAGGTTAATAAAGTAATATAACGGAATGCTAAGAATATAAAGAAATACAAAAAATGTGAAAGGACGCATCAGCATTTCACATAGACATTTTGATTTATTATGTAATTTGAATATTGCAAATTTCTTTTGCACAAGCACTTTAAACGAAACTTGTAAATTAAGCGTCATATCGATGAAAAACTTTTTTTTATTTTAACTTCGAGGAATTTGCCCACGAAAATTAAAGTTTTGAAAAAACTGTGTAATAAATAGATTATTTCTTGATATCATAATTATTCTTGTTCGTAATGGGACCAAATTTCGCCATAACTTTTCATTAAAAAAATTAAATAACGTTATAAATAATTTTGTATAAACGTGAGGGCACTAAAAATAATATCATTTGTAATTGGTGCTCCCAAACTATTTTGACCTAAATTTTTAAATGTACATTGATCACTTCCGATTGATCCATTGTCGTGGCCTAGTGTAAAAGAGTTGAGATATCTTCATATAATCAGCTTTTCTCTCTTCGTTTTTCTAACAGTTTTTCTTTAAATCTAAGTGATATTTAAACAAGAGTTATCGTAAATAACAATGATAGTATTAGAAAAAAAATAATACTTCTTTACATTTAAGAATATTTTATTGTATTATTTATATGCAGTAAAAATGTTAGAACTATGTGGAAACATGAACAAAACTATATGGTTTAAATTTTGTTTTCTTTTTTTAAAATAAAGTCTGCAATTTGTATTTTTTAAGTAATATTATATTTTTTAATAACGTATTTTAGGCTGTTGTTGTGTCATCAATTTAAAATATCCCGTGCCCAATATCTTCTTCATTAATACTTATTTCTTTTATTTTGAATATACAAATGTTTTATAAATTCAACATAAAATGGCTAATACCCTTGAAAAGTGTGACGCGATACCAACTCGGATTTTCTTACATGATAAAGTCTATTTTGACATAAAAAGTAACAATTATTATCGTAGAAAATTTTGATTAGAAAGAACTGCAGTTAATCGAATTATTGCATACTTACTTCTTTTCAAATATACCCAAGGATTTATAACGAAGAAGTTTTGCAGTCATTGTGAAATACAATACTTGCAAGCTAGGACAGAAACAGGCTTGAACTTGAATTATTTTATTAAAGATCGACTTTCAGTAAAAGCACAACATATTTAGTTATTTAAAATATATAAACATTCAATGTTTATCAAATAAAATATATAAAATACATATGCTGTAAAAAAAGATGTGACTCTCGTCTACATTAGCGTACGGATGAAGTCAAACTTCTTTGTGCACGTAAATTTAATTGTACACACCTTACTATCTCTCGGTTTCTAGTTTACCCTTGTGTTCTAACGCACAGGCCAGTATCTACATTTCCTCGCCTCCATTATTGACATCATTTTAAAGTGGAATGATATTCATACTTCCCCAAATAAGTTTCCCAATTAATAAATGTTTATTAAGACAGAACACGGAAAACTATTAAAATACGAAGAAAATCAATGAAATAGGAGTTATGATTACTGTAGTAATCATTTATTCAAATAATAGTAACGACAATTTACTTTTTTTATGTTTTGAATATTTGTTACAAGAAAAATTAAAAAAAACTTGTCGGCCAACTTCGAATCCAGACTCCCTCAATAGAAAGCCAAGGCTTACATGCGCCACGACAAGTGGCGTTGACGGTTGTAAAGTAACTAGTGTATAAATCGTTGTCTGTAAAAAGTTGTCGCACAAAGATCTTCGATCCTTTTTACTTATTTCCTTTTCGGTACTATCCTGGTTATTTATTGTATGTAGACATCGTAGAAAAATTGTATTACTCCATTTTTCAAAGTTGTCGATACTCATTCTATGGAATATTTATTAGGGAGATATCAGAATAATCTGACTGCATTATAAAGTACGAATAAATTTGTATAACGAAGTGGCAATATAAATTCACAAGAATCTCACAATGTTAAGAATTTTATATGTTAATCTTTACCTTTTCTAACATTTATTTTTCATCAACCGAATATGCTGCTTATTAAATTTGTTGTGCGTTTCTTTTTGAAGTAAAGTAGGCATTAAAAAGATAAATTTATGCCAGTACATGTCATGCAATTATGTAACATAAATTATTATGTTACTGGTGTGAAAAGTTTGAATCCATTCATTTAATTAAACAGGTTGTGAATTAAGTTAGTTCAAATTATAGTTAATGTTCCAAGAAAAATCGCGTAATTAACTTAGGTTCGATAAAATGGCTAAGAATTAAATTATTGTTTATGATTTTTAGCGAATGAAATATTCATTCCTTGAGGGTCATCAATATAATGGACGAATTCTTAAAGATGGGTCGTTTATAGAATTCGATTAGTTTAATCGGTTTAGACTGTGAGAATTCGGTGTCATAGTCTGATAACAAATAAACTTTAAGCCACCGGCTATGAAGTCTTTAATATGGGGTTACCCTTATGGGTGGGATTAGGTACAATGACACAGGAGAATAGATTATGAATTGATACCAGTAACAAACATATATTTTACAATAAATTAATATATTTAAAATAGGTACTTACTTGTAATGTCCGTGCATCATATGTGATGCAATGGGTAATGTAAACTCTATAGAGCTTGGCGTGGTGGACGTTGTCTTTAGTAAACCTATTTTATTACGGACATATAGACAAGGGACTAAGGAAATAAAAATACATCAATTTATCGATTTCTTTTTATTTTGTTTTTGTAATAATAACATAGTAAAAAAATCGAAACTATGTAGGTAAAAGAAATGGACAATTGTCAATGAATCTCATTGAAACAAACAATACATAAGAGATTTTGGTACTGACATCTTTTTTTGGATACTTGTGATGCTTCTTTCCTGATTTGAGAAGTTATATTTCCAGTTTCTTTCAGTTTTTTATAACAGCCTGAACAACATTTCCTAGCAATCTGTCGGTTAACCTTTCTTGGAATCTTTGTAATTTTGTGACATATTCCTCGAAGTTCTTTGGATTAGACAATGTTTCAATATCCAGCAATTTATGGATAAGATATTCACGGCCAGATAGTATAGTTGTTTTTGCCCTTGGTTGCAATTAATTATATGTCAAAATTGCATTGACGACGCAGATTGCCATAAAATCCGCCGCGATCTTTTCATACCAAATGCTGGTTTTTTTCCACTGGTGAATTATAGCTGGGCAATTGATCGACTACATCTCTGCCTTTTTCCCTCGTTATAAGTTAGTCCAATTTTTGGCTTCAGGCATGGACGATACTCAAAGGACATTTTCATTTCTTGATTGTGGCAATTGACATTACAACTACTTGTCTTTCGTCATGCCATTTTAGTACAGAAAACCTAAAACATCCTTTGGAAGATCGCATCTGTTTTTACGAAATGTTCCGAAAAAATCACTTTTATGTGTTTTGAGGTGTCTTGTTAACGGGATTGGTATTAATGGAATACTAGTGCAATAATTATCAGTCATCAAAAGTCGGCCCTTATTAAACAATCGTTCACACAGAGAAATTACAAATATCCTGGTTTATCTGATCCACTTATTTGCCGATCTTGTCCGGCATAATTGTGATAACTCCATGTATAACCGTTAGCAGTACATAATTTATAAACTTTGATTCCGTATTTATTACTTTTCTGAGGATTATAAGTGCGAAACCCAAGCCTGCCTCTAAATCCGAACTCGATCGATTGACTCATCAAGAGTTATTACATCTCCAGGCGTGTAAACTTCCCACATAATGCTTATATTTTATCGATCATCGGTTGAATTTTTTTCAACTTGTCGTTAATAAAATTTTTAGTTTCATTATTTGCAAAGTGTCAACATTTCAAAATAAAGGTGAATTGATTATCGAACATTTTTACTTCATGTAGTAGAGGGTGGTGATATATTTTGTCCTTTTTCCAGTAGCACTCAATAGTTACAAGGTTCAACAGATGGTCTGTTGAACCTTGTAACTATTGAGTGATAAATGCCAATAAAATACTTCATTTCTGCTACAGATGTAGGTTTTCACCTCTTTATACGACTACTCATACCATTAGATAATAGACGTTTTTTCAGCATACCTATTAGTTTCGTCGACCATATACTGAATGATTTCAATGTAAATATTCGGTCTGAAAATTGACCATAAATCAGAATCTTTGGAAAACCGTTCTTGTTGACGTTTACTACGAGCATAACCGGTAAAAATTTCTTGGCGTACTGTCTAATATTCTTTTGCCAAGTAGTAGGTAATTCAATCGAGGAAAGGGCATGCTCTCTAAAACCATTCGCAGAAGAACTTACTCCTGATATATCGTGCTCGATAAAATCAGAAATCGGCTGTAGATTTTCTTGGTTAGTATCATCAATAAATTGTCTAATTGTTAAAACATCTTCGTCCACAGGAAACAAATCGTCTTCATTATGACACGGTAATGGATTTAACTTACCTTCGATTGAATCTGTTAAAGCTGGATCGTCAAAATCTTGCATAATTTCATTTTTGTCCGTCAAAGGCCGAAATGACATTGTTATACGATGACAGTGTACGAAAACTTTAATTCAAGCCTAGTAAACTTTTTTGACGTATGAATAACGTAGTTTTTCATGGTATATGTCAAAAACTTTCATTGAAATAAGTGTTGCTAACCTCAAAAAAAGGTGCCTGTCATTAAAATTGGCTATCTTATGTTTGAAAGGTCCTTGCATTACGTACAATACACGACAACTCAGCTCATACATAAGTTCGTCACATATAATGCATGCTGAAAGTTGTTATTTTTCAGGTTTATTTACATCATTATTACGTTTTACGTCTCTTCCTATTCAAAGCTTAATTATTAAAAAAGATTAATGGAAAAAAAATTGGCACGTCATAGGATTGCCACTACAAAACTATTTGGACAGTGAATGTGTAATATTTGGATTCATGAAAATTTATATTACATTAAAATCATGCTCCAGCATCACCTCGGACTATCAACTACTATAATGTCTTTTGCTTATGCGAATGTACGAAATACTCTATGCGTCAAGGAATTTTATTTGATTGTGAAACTCTCATGTTTTATTTTTTCTGATGATTATCTTCAAACCGAATATATTCATCATGCTGACAGAGCAATCATTATATATGCATGTATATTGATGAAAATGATCATTCACTTGTGAGTTACTGACGCTCCTCCGTTTTGTATATCTGTGAAAGGTGGTACGCTTTATTCCCTATCTTTAGGTTGACATAAGTGTTAACGTTTTTGGTCAACATAGTCTCTTCCTTTTTATTTAAAAAGAGCTTTAAAAGATCTTGAAAGAATTCCTTTTATTTCGTTCGAGTTTCCTTTTGAAGATCTATTACAATTTCTGTTATTTCTATCATTATTTCGTAATAATAAAAGGAGACGAATCGTCGCAAGTTATTTTCAATTAAATTATAAAACTTGAGTTCTTCGAGCCAAAAATCAGTAATGATTCCAAAAATCTTTCCAAATTTCATTTTTATTGATATTCTGTAAAACCGCTTAATTATGTAATACAAAGAAAGTTATATAATGTTGATGTGTAATAATATAATTTTGACATTCTCTTAACTGTCAACAATTTTCCATTTTGCATTCACGAATCAGTTTTCGAAAGTAACTAATGAATAAGTAGAAACTATTCAGAATATAATGGAGCTCAACAAATTGTCTTAGTGAAATTTTCGATATAGATCTAAAGTTCTTTTGGATGTTGTATTGATAAATCATATAACTTGAAGGCAGAAATAATTAGTTTACTTTGAAGAAACAACATAACATGGTCAATCAATATAAATTTTGTGTTTCTATTATGGAAGCAATTCAGGCGCAAAAATCGTTTCCCTATATTTTACAAGATTTTTTGTATTTTGCGAACTGTTTTATGTTTTTTCTACAAATACCATAAAATGTTAGTTTAAAAATAACAGTACTTTCATTCATATTAAATTTTTATAACACTCCAGATTCAAATTTTGATTCAACCTGTACTGGATAGGTTTTCCTCATATTTTTGAAAGTCCAAAAATGTTCTTGTTTATATACAACTATATATCTTTTACTATTGAACCCTTCGTATGGATACTTATAAGAAAAACTTACTACAACACTTATTCTCTCTCGTCTGGTTTTAACATAAAAGAGAAATGAAAATATTCACTTTACGTAAGAGTTAATTTCTTGCATATGACCTGGAAATATAATATTATTAGCAGCAATCCTATTTTTTATTCAAAATTGACGCCATTTAATATAAACTATCACATTTTCCAATACATTCAATCCATTACTCCACAATCGATGTATATTTTAAATTATCGGAGAAAATATTGAAAAAATAAATAAAAATTAACCAAATAAAATGAAAGTAATGAATGCCTTTACATATTAAGAAAAATAATCGGTTAATTCGTAAAATAAAAATTAATGGAATAGTAATCATTAATTCGTAATAATACCTCATGACACCTTCGGATGATAGTTATTGTTATAAGGTAGCCTTTTTTAACTTAAAGAAAGAATTAAAAAATAGATTTATGTGTTATATTATCCTGAACAAATATTAAAATGATATACAAAAAAATTAAGACTTTGAAAACATCAGTATGTGAGGGAAAGAAAATAAAATGCAATTAGCGGATCACAAATATAAGTGAAAAAATAAATTGTTGAATAAATGTGTAAGACATATTAACACAGACAATTAGACATGTTAACGTGAATATTATGTGTCTGTTTTTCACATTTTGATGAAAAAGTTGAGTATTTGCAAAATAAAAAAAAATCAGCCGTAATAAACCCTATTCCATATTTTCTAATAAAAAATGTCTTCTTTTCATATGGGCTGTTCTCGAAATCTATATGTTTATTACAGAAAACATTATTATAGTATGCTATACACGCGACATGCTACAGACCAGTTTGAATGAATATATATAGGAAATGTAACTGACCGAGAAAGGCAGTGATCTGTAAAGGTCTTTTTTGTTATACTTGGCAAAACAATCCCAGGAATGAAGTTTAAAATGAAACGTTTTTTTCTCTTTTGGACTTTATTAATTACGGATAAACTCAAAATGAAATAACATTGTGATATACATGTGAACTTAAATGCAATGAAGGATTTTATCATAAATATATAGCCTTTACTTAATACTAAAACCAGCCAAATGATGATGAATGATTTATTCATATTTATAAAGATGTAATGATACGGTAATACTTTACTTTTATTATAAATAGTTTAACAGATTGCATCTTAAAACTTTTAATACCAGAATCCGTCACAATAAAATGAGACACTGCCCAATAATGTGTGCGATACTCTAAAGGCGTGTAAAATTAAAGACTATTATTCTTTTTATGACGTTTAATTAAAATCTGTCTTTCAATTTTATATAGAAAAGAATTCATTTCGAGTATTTAAATGTGCCTACAATATTTGAATAATGAATATTTACATTCCAAGATTTTGACCTATAGCTTGCTTTCCAAAAATTGTGATTGATGTGGTTGCAAATCATAGGTTTAAATATTAATTAATTAGTTCTGTTCTAGTAACATATAATTGAAAATAGTTTCCTTCTATTACAGCAATTTGTTTCATATGATTAATGAAATTTATATTGGAAAGACTTCAATTTCTTAAAAAATAGAAAATTGATAGTTTAAAGCCTTTTTATAATTATCTAATAGTTTTTGCTTTGAAATTTACCCAAAAACATTAACGCCATTTAACGAAATATTCAGAAATATTATTAAAACTTCGAATAGATCACGGTAGAAACTCGGAAATTATATCGATTATAAGATATATAATAAATTTGTAAGACATGTTAGCACAGACATTTAGACATGTTAAAGTGAATATTATGTGTCTGTTTTTCACATTTTGATGAAAAAATTGAGCATTTTCAAAATGAAAAAACAATCAACCGCGATAAACCCTATGCCATATTTTCTAATGAAAAATGTCTTCTTTACATATGGGCTGTTCTCGAAATCTATGTGTTTATTAAAGAAAACGTTATTATAGTATGCTATACACGCGACATGTAACAGACCTGTTTGAATGAATATGGCCAGGAAAGGTAACCGACCGAGAAAGGCAGTAATCCGTAAAGGTCTTTTTTGTTATACTTGGCAAAACAATCCCAGGAATGAAGTTTAAAATGGAACGTTTTTTTCTCTTTTGGACGTTATTAATTATAGATAAAATCAAATCACTTCATATATAAAACATACTCGTTTTATGCGACAGTCTGCTGTATCTATCAATTATTTGAATACAGTTTATAAAAAAATGGATACAAGTTTAAAAAAGAAAATTAAACTGATTGAGGCGAGGCCTGGTATAAAGGACTTCTAACAAAGAGTTTCCATTGCTAATCTCTTAATTTTTCAAATTATCAGTTGACATCATATGCTCTCAAGGTCTCTGTCATTTTATTTGTTGTTATGATGGATAGACACGAGCCAGTTACTTTTATCTATATCGATCACTTGATTGCGAGCCTTGCAATTCTTGATAGTGCGTTTTCGTAATATTTGTTATCTGTTGATTGGTCACTTTAAGATTTCTTCGATCGGTTCTTTTTGCTCGATTGCCTAAATTTCACAAATTCAACAAAAGTGTACTGTTTTTTTCATTCTTTAACTTCTCTTTATGTTGACAAATCTCATTATTTCAAAATAATAGGACCCGAGATACATAATGTTATGTTCAATTTAGTAGCAGGTCAAAAAAGTTTTAAACAATATCAAAAACGTTATAAAACTATTCTATTTTGCACTTCAGTAAAGTACATGTTTTAATCTATTGGATATCTGCTTTTATGCAAAAACAAATAAACCTTTAAATCAAATAACTTATTCCGTATATTATATTGTGACTATGGTGAAAACATATGCAGCTTCACAACTTTGGTGACCACATTTTTTACTTTGTTCCATATTATCAATTTTACTCCCTATAACCATCTATTACATTATATACACTTAACATAAACATTAACTTACATAAATAAAAAAAAAGTTATACTATGTTCTTCTTGACTTCTTGAGAACTAAACTAAAATTTTTCTCCTTAATAACTGAAGTTAATAGATATCAAAGTGAATTATAAATGGCTTAACAAATTTTAAAATGTATTGATGGGCTCTATTGAAAACTTCAAAAATAGTTCTACTTTATGAGCCTTATTTAATTAGATTTGAATAAAATTGCTTCTCAAAAAATAGAACATGATCGATTGAATTTGAAAAAGACGGTTTTTTATAATTATATGCAGGATTAATACATAACATAAAATAATATCAATGGTAGTCCTGATTTTATTTTTAAACATCCTTATTTCAAGAATCTATATCTGTGCGTATGTATTAAGCATACCTCAAATTAGTAACCCGGGATCTTTGAAAGTGAGCTGATATTTATAATCGATAAGAATGTATCATAATTGATTGTTAAATTGTTTTTAATTGAAAGAACTTAAATAAAGAAAATTATTAAGAAATTAAGACGAGACTTCCAGAAGCATACAAATATTTCAAAACCAAGTACAGTGTACGAGTATGAATGTATTCACGTAGAAAATAAATGAGATGTACTAATCCGTGAAGATGATCCTAATCACTATTTATTCATTCTTAAGAAGGTTTTGTGTAAAACCACTTTACTGTAATGTTTCATTGAATTTAATATTGACAGATTTTAAAGGAAAAAGTTGGATATTTCGGTGGATTAATACGGATTTAATTGATCTTACCTACAACTACATACAGCACAAGAATTGTCACGTAGCAGAGAGAGCAAAATGAGAGAGCCATAGAGAATGTACATTGCTTAGTTCGTTATTTTCACACAATATTAGCATGACGCTAATGTTCAAAAATAAAGGCTCGTAATTTAAATTATATTAATACGTTAATAAATATAAATAATCTTCAATGGAGGATGTTCAATGATGAAATGTTCAATGAAAAAATGTTCAATGGAGAACACCTTCGATACATTGAAAAATGACATATGGCAAATAGTAACAAAATATTTTTCAAATAAACAGCTTTAAAATAAATAACAAACATTTCGTTATAAAACATTTCAAAATATTATTCTACCCATTTTTTAATCTTTTGCCGTCGTTAAAAGAAAACATTACTGCAATCTCCTATTTAAAATAAAATTGGAGACTGTAGTAATGTTTTATTCGTTTAATAAGAAACATCTTGACATTTTTAATATCCAAATTTATCGTAAAATGAGCCATTCGGCAGTAATATAATTCTAAGGAGACTTGTAAAGTTGGGGACATTATCTATTTTACGGTGCTAAATTAAATTCCTTTATCGGTTACTGTCTGTGTTATTTCTATATAATAACAATTAATTTTTTGTGCCGAATGGTAATTGCCTATTAATTCTCCTTCGAATGAATTAATGTCACTTTGTTTTGATCAAATATATTTCATGATTGTAATATAGGATACTGTAACCGATATATATTAGACACAATGTAGTAAGCTGGATTGACCTAAATTTAATATTATTAGTTTAAGTACGATACTTATTGGTAAATTTTTATTGTGTAAAACTGTATACGTTAAATGGAAATATTCCCATAAAAATTCCAACTCAAGTGATTCGGTCCTCATTTACATCTACCGTGCGTGATAAACTAGAATCTTAAAAATATAATTAATAAAGTTCAATTGCTGGATCGGTAAGCTGATGTCCTCAATGGCGTTATACTCCATAGAAACGTTGTACAAAACGGATGAAAAATATATCTCCATTTAACACTTTCCGCTGGGAGTCCACCATGGGATATATAATGAAGTGAGAGTTGTATTGAAGTTAATAGTTTTACCAAATTACCCCAAATTTTGGTAATCACTTTCAGGACGATAATGTGTCTGTATATATAACGTCATTTTATATCACGTATGAAACCAGAAAATAAAAGTTTAGAGATATGAGTAAGCAAAACTATTAAAGATGTCTCTGAAAATTATTTATTCTGATATTTCGATTTAAGAAAACAATAAAAGCTTCAATACTACCCTAAGATCATTTTCATATCGAAGAGTTGATAGACGTACTAAGTGAATCATCAATGCAGATGGTAAAACAAAATATCTTTTAGTAATTACTTGATTTTAGCATAATGGAAATATATGTAAAAATCTCGAATCTAATATTACCGTACCAATTTACATTCTAAGCCTACAGTAGAGTTTTAAAATTAAAAAGAAAAAACATTTAAACATTTATACATTGGGTTAACATGAATATTTCATTAAGAAAAATATTGCTATCATTCTGATAATTAAAATAAAACATTTAATATTAATTCGTTTGATGCAATTTTAAATATGTAGATGGAAGTACAAAATGAAGATGGTTTAACAGTTTAGTACCTTACTATCAATGTAAATATTTGGAATAAGCCACTTCATTTTTCTTCCTTAAATTATCCCTAAGATGTTTTATATCGGAGTGTTAAATAGTTTAAATTTTACTAATTATAATATTTTAAATGTCCCAAAAAATTATGAATAAGACCATAGTTTCAATAGGCCAATCTATCAATAATCCTTCGGTTAATTAATGATCAAATAAAGCATTATCGCGGTTAAGTTACGACAAAGATACAAAGTGGCGCAGCAAACGTAATCGAATATCCTCTTCATGAAGGCATACACAGTAGAAAGTTGCATTATACTCGACGTTAGGTCACGTGTCAGTAATTCCTTCAAAACGCCGGGGGCGTTTTGTCACTGACGATGTGTTTAATAGAGAATTCGAATAATTTAGTATTCGTATGTGGGTAAATCGATGGCCAGTGTGTCTTGTTTCAGATTTTATTGCCAACTAGCAACCGTCCGCCGTTTCGCCCGCGTGAACTAGTTATTTTGTATTTTATTTTCGTTTTTATCCGTGGAAACGACACATTTTCCCGCGATAAGAAAATCGGAGGCCATAATTGTTTTTATAATAACAATGCAGGTTTTACAAATTGTATAGACTCAATTACTTCAAAAATTACGGGTGAGTGAATTTATGTTTGATAGAACGTTCCGTGCCATGCTCTTTTGTCTTATAGATAAACTGATATTTTGTAATAGCCTTTTTTGCAAAGGTCACCCGCGAATATGCTTTTGAATTTATTTCCTGATAATTCTTATAAGTTACTTGGGGTTTTTATTATAGATGATTATATCCTGTTGTTTGAGAGATACTTTAACTTTATAGGGCCCAATTGGGGGCACAGTGAATATACCATTATTTCTAGTATTTATATTGTGATTATCGCTATTTAGCTTAAATATTTAAATGTTTTTGTGAACATGCAGCAATTTTTCATAAATATACTGAAATTTTACAGTCATTAGTTAATTTTTATGAATTTAGTTAGTCACAATGCTATTTTATAGGTATAGATGTAGATAACTAATACGGCTAGGGTGATAATAATTATATCATAGTATAAATTTTTTAAACACGTTTCTAAACATGCTTATATATATATATATATATATATATATATATATGTATATGTATACATATATATATATATATATACATATATATGAGTGATTAGCCTTTAAAAGGAAAAACAAATTTTACCTGTTCATAATATAACTATAGAGATGTGGTAATTTTGTTTTTTTATTGCATTACTTCTATTCCAAAAATATTTTTTAATTGTTAATGAAACTTTATTTTCTTAATTAAATTTTTTTTAACAACGAAAATTTGTAGCCCAAAATTGCAAAAAAATTGTCAATTTTATGAGCAGGTGTCTATTTTGACGTTTTAACAATTCGTAAAAAAAAAAAAATATATATATATATATATATATATATATATGTATATATATATATATATATATATATAAATAATAACGTGTGGGTATGTAAAAAATATCTAACTATCATATTTCCTTCGTGAGCGTGATTGTGGGTACAACTATTTTAAAATAAAACGGTATTACATTGTAAAAAATACATAAAATGTATAAATGAGGATTGATATAATAATTGCAAAAATTAAATTTTGTTATATTTTACGTGCAACTTGTAATTTTTGCACAAATTAAAGAAAAACATTATATCTAAAAGTATTAAAGAAATAAAATAAATACATTTTAATCAAGGAGAATTAAATGATTAATTGTTCAATTTATTCTCTGTGGTATGGAACATCATATAAAGAAGTTTCAAATTAACATTTAATTATTCCATGTATACATCCAATATAAATATTTACTCGGAACGTGTATTTAAAAACTGAACAAATGAAGCAGACTTGTTTTCCTATGTTACATATTTATTTCATGATTGTTGTTATTTTAAGAAAATATAGTCTAAGAGCCAGTGGCCGGCTACCTTTATGTAATTGACCAAACCTGGATTTTTGTACAGTGAGTCTCTTCGATTTAACATACAAGGAGTGGGGGCTCATTAAGCTCTGCGCGGCTGGCGCAGCTAGAGTTTGGTATGTTAGGTATCAAAATTTGACTAATTTTAAATATATTTGACCACGTCTGCCATTTAAAAATATATGATTATTTTTATTAAAAAATAATTATGGCAGACCATTATCGCGCGTCTAACATCGCGGCAGACAATTTTGAAAGTGCCAAAAAAAAATTTGAAAGTAATTGACCTGGTCTTCTATTAATATATTTTCTCCGTTATAGTCATAAAAGCTTATTTTTATCACGGCAGACATTTTTATTGAATATACACTTCAGCAGATATTAAAATCTTAATTACTACCCGAGCAGGTGTTTGTATAGAGTGCATATAATTATCTATATTCTTTCTTTCATGTTTCACTACTGTAGTCACTTGGACCTATTATCTCTCATACCATTGAATGGTAGTAACCATTCAAATATTTTAGAGTTTATACCTGGGGATCATTCAGCGTAACGGTATTTCGTCAAATGTCTATTAGTATATTTGTGTACGTCGACACGCATACCGCGTGTTTCGTGAGCGTAATAAAATATCTAGTGTTGCTTTATTTTGCTTCAATAATTTGATTATTTTTTGTTTAGTAAATCTGACATTATGTCGAGAGATTTAAAGTGTATTTTTTGTGGCGGTGAAAAAACTGAAAACGTACAATTTAAAGAAAAATTTTGAGGTTACGACAACTTCATAAATTGAAATATAAGTATGTAATTTTACCTGATGATATTTTTAATTCAGGATATCATTGAAGTTCCTGCATTGAAAAAAAGATTGAGACAAAAAGAAGATAAGTCATCACAGCCAAGTACGTTTTCGTGTACGATTGAGCAACCATAGACATCGCGAGATGTACAGGATTCATCTGTAGAGTACGTAAGTATTGAATAATTTGTGTTTTTTTTTGTAATAAGAAAAACAATTTTGGTCTAAGACAGAAATATTACGTAATTCAGAGAAAGATTTTTTGAAAAAAGTATTTTAAAAAATCTCAAGCCCCATACAGATATTTATATTGAAACTATAGCAAAACTACAAAGTGCTCCTACTAATGAAGTATATTACCATGATGTCTGTGGGCAAAATTTTATAAATCGAAAAAGGGAATTTGTGAAAAGTCCTGTCCGAAAATTGTGGCACATCAGTAAAGAAAATCATCAAACTGCTTAAAAGGAAATACGTACTTTAATTGACGAAAATCTTTTGAAAAGTGTGCTATTTCCTGACTCACTTGCACAAACAATATCTCGATAAATGTAAAGAGTTGAGTGAGGGCATGGAGGCAATATCGAATTCAATATTCACAACAAATTGTTTGGAAGAAAAGATCCGCAAGGAATAATAAAAATTCAAATATTGCAATCGAACAATAAAAAAGTTGCTGCCCCCATAGGTATATCAACTATTAATCAATCTTTGTTTGCACATTTAAAAGATCAGCCATTGAGAGATGAAATTATGGGCATAAAACAGCAAAATTACCTAACTAGCCAATGACTAACAAAAGATGAATGCTCAACACCACCAATGGTTTCCGATTTTTTTGCCTCATTTATTGGAGGTTATACTCGCAAACGCCGTAATTGAGATAGTTTTAAACGTCATGGAAATTCTCTGTCATAGGATATAATTTATATGACTAACATAATTTAAATGACTGCTATGAAATGATATTAAAAAGCCTTGGAAGCTCTATACATATGCAGAAAGAAAATTAGTTTTATGGAACATATCGTTTGAGAACGTATCGAATAAAAGTCATTCACAATAATGTACAACAACATATTATTTTTGAATAGATATGATACTAAAATATTTGAATGGTAGTAGCTATGAGAGAGCAAACGATAGGGCGAAGTAAGTACAGTAGTGAAACATGAAAGAAAGAATAGACATAATTAAACGAAACTAGGTGATGTAGTATTATTTCCATTTTCTTTAAGTTGTTTACCACGACCTAGGTTTCATTGTATTACAACACCTTCAGGTGAGCTATTAGCAAAGATCTTCGCTAATAGCCCAGCTGAAGATGTTGTAATAACTTAAAGAAAGTAGGAATAATACTATATAACATTGTTTCATTTAATTGTGAATAATGAATTCCTACAAATTAACGACAAATATATTAAATATTGGAAAGAATTTAGACAACTATGTGCAGTCTATACAAACATCTGCTCGAGTAGTAGGTAAGATTTTAAAGTCTGCTTAGGTGTATACTCAATAAAAATGTCTGCCGAGATAAATATAAGTTTTTAAGACTATAATGAACAAAATATATTAATGGCAGACTTGGTCAATTACTTTCAACATTTAATTTTTTTGGCACTTTCAAAATTGTCTGCCACGATTAGACGCGCGATAATGGTTTGCCATAGTTACTTTTTAATAAAAATAATCATATATTTTAAAATTCTTAAATGGAAGACATGGTCAAATACGTATTCTTAGCCTAATATACTAGTTAATATATATAAGAGAACAACAGTCAAATAAACTTTTTCCGAATAACCAATTCACAATAGATTGATAGCGCAAAATTTTTATATTTCGTAAATGTGATCTATATCTTTATTTCCAGGTGTATATATATATATACTGACATATTTCGTAATGGGATTACAAAATAAAAATAAGTAATATGTAAACGTATAAATAACATTTAATTATTCATTGTTATGTTTTAATCCCATTATGAAGTATGTTAAAAATAAGTTTAATAGCTTCATTTTACAAATAGACTCTCTAATTAAAAATTAAGTAAATCATTGTTTCATTGGTAAAATTTATTTTATTGGTAAACATTATATACATTTGCATAATAATATTCCTAAGAACAGTTCTATACCGGTCTCTGCCGTTTTCAATGTGAATAATAGCCCCAATTCCCGCTGGAGTGTTGGAAAACATTATCCATGAAAGAGAGCGAAGGTCATGGTCGCTCTGTTTAGTTCCAATGCTACAAACAAAGATCGACTCACTGCTTTGTGTTCATTTGAATCGCCCTTGATGTCGGAGTTAAAGATAATCGATAGGCGTGGATTGTATTTAAACAAGCACCGCGTTCCTAATTTAGGAAAATTGTCGGGATATTTTGTTACATATTTATCACTGTTATAGGAAATTAATGTTAAACTTTTATGGTGCAATAAAATTATGAGAAATATTCCTTCATTTATTTGACTTTTTTTTCTAAATAGTAGATTTTTAGAGCTTTTCATTAATAGTAACTTATACATCACAATTACAGTAGTAGTACAACTTTTAATCTATAATTATACATTTTCCAACAAGCAACTCTATAAATCTGTACCCAAATTTCTTTTAAAATCATTTTTTATTTGTAAACTAAAACAAATTTTAGATAGTTTTATTTTAGCTGCAGACAATCATTTATTTTAATATTCATGAAAATCTTAAAAACAGTCAATTTCAATAAGAAGCGAGTGCCGCCTATTTTTTTTCGTTCTTTGAAAAGAAGGAAAAAGTTCTTGGACCCTTGGAAAATTTATAATAAAAAATAATCAAAGGTGTAAAGAACCACATATAGTATACATAACAAAAAAATAAATATTTTCCAATGTACACAAACATTTTATTATAAAATATACGTATTTGTAATGTACACAAACATTTTATATAAAAATAACGTCAAATTTAGCCACAAACTCAGCCACAGTTTGGGCTATCTCACCTTTTTGCTTATTCCATGACTTGTGGAAAACTTAAATATTAAGAAATGAGCTTTTAAACTCTATGCACATAATTTGATTTATCGGCAACTGGAAATATGTTTTATGTAAAAAACGATTTAATTGTCCTTGTAAGTAGTTTAGTTATATTTTAAGCAGTATACTAAATCGTATCGCCAATATGTCAAGTACCCAACCAGATGAGGACTTTTCGCAGCTGCTAAAGAATTGCATAGTTCCCTGCAATTTTTAGCATTCTACAGAATATCAGAAGTTTTTGCAAATGCTTCATTATTGAAAAAAATTTCGTACTTCGTGTAATGTTTAGTTAGAATTTGACCAACTGCTAATCAAATATGGCATACACAGTGTTTATATAACGGAGTTATATAGAGATTATTAAATATCGGTATCCTTGTGGATTTTAAATGTTTTGTTCTTCTTCTTCAATCAACAAAATAATCGATCTTATTGGACACTGATGTTTCGAGTTCGATAATAATTGAATTAGTATGATTTTTCAACATCGCTCATTCCCTTTATTTTCATCAGATTTTGCATGCAACTTGATTTCAGTTATTTACCAGAATAGCTGTGTGCCGATGGCTATTATAATTTTTATCTAAAACCTTATTGAAACGTTCATGAAAGTTTGTGTATCCCACCAAAAGCATTCATACGAAAAAAATATGGACATCTCGGATTATTCACCATCACCTCACCATCACCTTACCATCACATCACCACCTCATTGGACTATTCACCAGTAATAAACAGATTTCAGAAATTTAAACTTTGGTGAGTTCCTTTTCAGTTTCAAGCTTGTAATTAAAATTGTGCCTGATGAAGTAAAACATGTTTTCAATAAAATACTGAAATTTGAATTTAATAATCCCTTTAAATTTGAACATATTTCAAAATTTAAAATTTCTAAAAATATGTTTTGGCCTTAGGTAATTAAATACTAAACATAGAACTCGGGTTCAAAGCCATAATTAAATTAATAACATATTTTCTTGGGTTCTTATAATATTTCTAATTACGAGATTGATATAAAAAAAGTTGACATGACAAAATTAGAGATTTTGAAAAATATTTTTATTGTTTTTCGCAGGATCGTTTGTGATTGGATTTCAACTCTGTTTTTAAAGTTAAATTAAGGTTTTATTTCATAGATTATCTCACTTATATCGAGCTTTGTCTACTTTAAGATCGTTCACATTTTCAATTTTGATCCACCTGGTATCCATGCCGTGACAAAATGTAGATACAGATCTCGCTCTTCACCTGAAGTCGGTAAATCATTATGATTCAATATTCTTTATTCTAGTGTCACTATTTCTTGGGTCTGATAAATAATTTCAAGTTCGTAACTTTAGTCACTCTACAACAATTCTAGTAAAATGACCGCGAACAAAATTTTTACCTATTTTTAGTTTTCACCATTTTCATACATTTTTCGCTAAAATATAAATAACGCGTAAGTTCCAAATATCAAAGTGCTATGTATATTCAAAGTAATGGATAGATTTCCGATCCTGTTATTCAGGCACAACATGAAAGATTTATAATTAGGGACCAAAATGAAAGTTCCATTTCTAGACACAAAATAAGATCAGATGTATGAAATAGGAGATCTATGTAATGCCATCAGGTGTTTTTTAGATTTTACTTGCTTAGTATTAGCTTCCGACTTCAGTACCTATATAGATATAAAATGGATTAAAAGTGACCAGAAATAGTAATTGTTTTTGACGGCGGTTGCTGCGAAAAGCTGGCTTACGCTCCGCCATGAGCTATTTGTAACCTGTTCATGATGGAAATTAGTTACGTTTTTAAAATAACTTTCTGAAAAGCTGCTATATCAAACTTCTAACAGACTATGTGTGAGAAGATATACAAATACAGAAATAGGTATGCGAAAAGGAAATTTATGGGAAATTTATTTCGGTTTAAAATGTCAAGCCCTTGACAAAACTAAAACTTTTTAAATGGTTGAATGAAATTTGGCTTCGTGTGTAGGGAAAAAAACATTGAATAAACGAACAAATAAGAGTAACATTTATAATATCGTCTTGTAATTTCTTCCCGAGAATATGAAGTAATTAAAAAAGTTATCCACGGAGAGAAAGATCAATTTCTATAGCGGATTATTTCAGAAAATTTTTAAAAGATAAATTTTTTAAATTAAAACTCCTAAGGCAGCTATTATATAAGCAGGCTGGGCAAGTTTTAGGATAAATCCTATTAAATGAATATTCAACAGTTTGATAAATAGGATGTATTTTAAATATTTCCGTTCCTGTGTTGTAATTTCTTTTCTGGAAACGATTAAAAGAAAATTACGATTTATTTTATCATTTCTCAAACATCAATGTAAATTTTGTGATTAAAATATAAAGGGAGATTTTGAGTTGTATAAAATATTACCTATGGAATATTTGAATAATTTTCAACAAAAAATATCAATTCAAACTAAGTAAAATGAAAAGTTTTAGACTTTAGAAAGGCCTCACGATTTTAATCTGACTGAGAAATTGAAAACAAAATTGAATTATGCTTTAGTGGATAAATATACATTTAAAGATAATCAAGGTAATCGTTAGTTTTTGTCGATAAACTTAATATCTTACTGTTTTCGTTAAAAAACGAGTTTTTTTATCGATCATACTTTTATCAGTTTTATACTTTCATTTTAATATTCATATCTTAGACTTCTATAGTCTACAAAAAACCGTAATTAAAAAAATTTTCTGTTAAATCTCCTTCATATTTGAAAACAGATTTTGGAAATAAGAAAAAAATAAATCACAAAGGACAAGAACAAATAAAAAACTTGTTCGTGACATGTAAATGCCAAAATTATTATGTCTAAACAATTATAGAGAATAAAACTAATAACCGTATACCGCACCGTTAATAAAGTATGACAGGGATGTATAATTATGTAGCAAACGCGATAGACAAAGATAGATAAAGGCACCTCTAGTGGCGTGAGAGGAGCGTGGTTTTATCATACACCCTATTATGCGGTTTGTGTCCTGCTCTATTTTGCGTGTCGGTCCTTCCGGAATATCAGAGACTTTGCTCGTTGACGATTGGTGTATCAGGGAATTAATTTTTTTCATGATGCTTTGATAAAATTCTGGCGTCTACTTGTTTGATTGATTATTTTGAATACATTAGGGTGTAAGTGTCCAAATCGAACGTAGGAGTCAAAATCCACAACAAATATTACCTACGTATTTAGGAAAACAAATATTTAGATATATATATATATATATATATATACATAAATATTTATATATATATATATATATATATATATATATATATATATATATATATATATATATATATATGTATAAATATATACACAGTATTGACATTACAAACGAATCCGCGGTTAACTCATGGTAACATATAAATGAATTAAAATAATATCGATATCAAACAAACCTGAGTCTTAAATATATTGAAAAAACAAGTTGCAGTAACTAATTTAATCATTATTATTTCATTAACCGACTATTGGTCTTCTTCTAAGAATTATATGTAATTATCCTTTATGTAAAATTTGCAACTAAATTTATGTAAATAAATATGAATCACTCATAGTAAATAATATTTTTGTCCTTAAAAAGATATGGTATACCTCAAAAAAGGAAGGCCAGTAAAAACACTTTAACTCACGAAACGAATTATTTTGAACCACTGTCACTTAATATGTATTCAGGGACGTAATCACAAAAATGTTCTTATTTAATTACAATAAATCCTAGACTTAAGTTTATTTCTGATGTACTTGATGTGCCTTGTAATAGTTGTCTTTGTACACTGAAAATAATTACTTCGCAAAATATGTAAGTGTTCACGAGATTGAAATTTATTAAACACTTTAAAATTTTAAGAAACCTCCTTTCAAACGTTCTTGTGGGTTTGTAGAACCGTGGAGTGTGTTGTTCTATTAAAATAAATTAGATGATCTAACGCTTAAAAGTGCTTCTCATTAGACAATTCGTGTTTAAATTTAGTAATCTGATCAGTTTGTTTTCAACTTAAAATAAAGTAATTCTAAAATGTATATCATAGGTTATCCTAATAAAATCTGCCTATGTTTACATGTGTAAAGAATTTAAAATGTATTTTACGGCACGATTGAAAGAGACAAAGCGATAGATAATGTCCATTTCTTCAAATAAAAATTTTATTAAATGAAAATATTGTTCTTCATTTATGTCGTGGTCATTTCTGTCACGAAAAAGGAATTTAATTGAAAGCGGTTGGTAAGGAGACGATCTCTGAAAATTTTCCCGTTTCTGTACCAACTTCAAACGTGACATGTTCTTGCAACGTAATAAATATATTCTCGTTGAAATCAACACGTGTCATTGAAATTTGATTTAAAAAGTTTTTGTGAGATGTCCACATTTTTGATGACTTGGAAATGTAAGATACACAGAACTTTGATAATTATACAATATGTTGATAGACAGATTGCGAATTTTCATTATTTACGAAATCATTAAGTGTCCTTGTGTGAACTAAAACCTAAAATTTTTGACACACGGTCAACATTAACTGAAAGAAATATTACAAACAACTCAAACGTTATTTATTGAAAAAAAAAATATTTTTTCTCAAAAGTTGGTCTGCAATTGGTATACTTCTAATGGTTTAGACGTCTGTACTAAAATTGTTTAAATTGTACCATATTTACTCAAAGTGGCAGTGAGTCAAGGTAAAAAATAACAAAAATTGTAACACTCGATTCTTAGCCACTTTTAGATCTTAAAACTTTTCAAAAAATTTAATATTTCAGTTTATCTCATTGTGATTAAGCAAGTAGAAAGTGGTTAAAGAAGCGATTCTTATATCAATTATTGCTTACATATTATTAGTTTCCTTCTCATTCTAAATTTCTACAAGATCTAAAAAAAATGTAAAAACTATGAATCATTAAAGACCTTAATTATTTCTTTTCAATTTTACAAATTCCTCGTTACAATTATTGTCAAAAATTTTAGATCATGAATTAAAAAAAATATCGAAAAGATGAGTTTTTTATAAACATCATAAATGAAAACATCTCCTAATCTTTGGGTTAAACGGAATATTCGAAGATAAAAAAATTAAAAGTCTAAAAGAATATCCCGTTGCGTATAATTCATGATGTATCAGGAAATTATGTCAACAAAATAAACATACGGGTTTTATTTTCACTTTATGAGTTGTAGAAATTTTTAAGGCGATTTATCTTCAATATCACAAAGGACCAATAGTCATTTGATGATTATTACCATCTGCTTGTTGAGGTATAACATTGAATATAAACTTCCCGTAAATCTCTTCATCTGTTTCTTCTGGTAGCCCCATGGTTCCAATATTTGCTAGTCTCAATAATATATGTTGATATCATATAACATTTTACCATAGACAATCAAAGAGAAAAATCATCTGAAATCACTAGACATTTTCTCAAAAAGTAGAAGTATCCTTAGTATCGAGATAAATTAGCATATATTTTCAGAAAATGCATTTCAAGCATAATAGTCTTCACCTGTACTCGTTTGCCCTTAGACATAAAGAAATAATACTTCTCGCATAGGAAATAGAACATTGAATTCTATCGTATAAAAATCTCTATTACATTATAAATGGGAAAGTTTTGATGTTTGTTAGCTAATATCTAAGTAATCACGCAAATATTTACTATCAAATTTAGCGTGGGTATATTTCGTGTAGTGAAATAACATATAAACCATACGTGGCTATGCGTGCGTAAAATATAAATACCAGCATAAACGTATTTGAATTTTTTTTATCCATTACACCTTAATGTCAGGACACATTTTCATAAAACCTGGTATGTATATATTTTCTTATAAAAATTAACTTACAGAAATTTTTTCGGCTTCTCTTACCTATTCAAAAATCAAGATGAAGCCCCATAATGTAAACATCAGTTCGAAGTTACAACGTTAGAGCTATTAGCATAAATTAGCATAAAAAGCATAAAAATAGTCGATTTGTAAAATCTAAATTTATCAAAAATATCTTTTTCCTGAAATATACTTAGTCAAAAACTTAATCAAGTTTTTACAGTATGGTACGAAAATTATGTAGCATAATAATAATTATCATTATTCAGCTTCATTAATAGTCAAACACAATACTTGGTAGCGATGCGTTATTCAATACAACACTTTATATGGTACAAAATTGTAATAATGATATGAATTAAAGAATATCCCGCAATAATCTAACGCATGATTCGAAAATCAGTGAATATAAGCATGCAATAAATATTTCGAAATTTATCAGACCGGTACTTTTAACATTTACCGAATTGTTTTTAAACCTATTTTTTTTCACCATTTTAAATGTTACTTAGTAAAATTTAATATCAAGGAAAACAAATCGTTAATTTCTTATAAATAATATTAAATTTGTATATTTCATTTCCTTATATAATGGTCTTCTAGAATATATTGAAAGACCTTTTACCTCACCAAAACAAACCCAAATATATATATATATATATATATATATATATATATATGTATTTTTTTTTTTTTTAATAATGTTATTAATAAGTGAAAGAAAATGTGGGACTGAAAAGAAGACTCGTATTATCAAGGATATGCCGTATAGAAAAAAACAAACGAACATTTTGAAGAGACCTCTTCGATTGTATCACATTCGAAATCGTCCTAAAAAATAATGCCCTAGATATATTTCGATCTTCTTCATAAAAAAAATGGTGTGTATTATATATAATCATGCAATGTTACCACAAGCTGTCTTGCATATAGAATGAAATGACCTATGAAGTAACAGAAAGGCATATAGATTTGACCGCATTATCATACAAAGGTTTCCACCTTTACCATGTGGTTACGACGTTTTAATTCTGAAAATTGTGGGTTGTGGGCAGAGTTACATTTTTCATCTCAATATTATAATGAAATCACAAATCATATTTTTCTCCTGCAAACTGAATTTGAACAACTCCATGTTGATCATGATTCGAGTACTTAAACTACGAGACTCCACTTTAATTTGTTTTATAACGCAAATTGTTTATGTTGCCTATTATTTGCAATTTATAAAACAAATTTTATATCATAAATTTGAAAAAAATATTTAAATATGGTTTTTTTTGTTAACATTATGCCACCAAAATTCACCTTACTCATTTACATTGCACGATTTTATGTAATTAATTTTGGTACCTAGATAAATATTGTGTCAATTATGAGTAAGTACTTATATTCGCTATGCTCATCAATGGTATACGAAGAGGTTTGATATTATATCAAACCTCTTATGCAACTCTCTTATTACTATATTTATGGAATTACTCAATTATTCGAGTCGCTCATCACATTGTTGGAGCAATATCAGTGTTCTCTCTTATTAACAATTTTTTTACAAATATAATCGGACATTCTGCTGACATATTTAATATTATGTTAAACGGGTGCATATCTAATTTTCTAAAATTTCTAATTTCATACAGGATACAATACAATATACAAGTATTCTAGTTTTCCTTTGAGATTATAATATACACAATCGACAGATAATTAACAAAATGAAAATAATCGAGTACTTTTCTCTGGAAACATTGTTATAATATTATTTTATCGTAAATTTGTATTGTTATTGTTATTGAAAGAGATTGTTTTTGATAATGTGGATTGTTGTTGATGCTTCCCAAAGGGCCAATCAGATAAATTATATTTCAACTTTTCGGTAGTATTTTCCAAGACACTTCGATAAGCGAAATTTTCAATTCCTAAAATAAACAAAGAATTGTAACGGCTAAGGCCAAGTTTTACACTCAAATACTTTGTTTAGTTTTAAAATTGTCTGAACGTACATAAAGCAAATCCGTTCTGAAAATACGAAACGAATTTTCTGAAAACATTATTTGAAATTATGAAAATATTCCAGGTGAACTAAAGTTTTTTTAGACATTCATATTCATAATAATTCTCATCGAAACTAAATCGAAAACCACAGAAAATTTTCTGCCATGATATAGGTCATAGGGACTTCTCTGCAGGTCATAGGGACTTCTAACGTCATTTTGGAAAATTGATTTTAATAAATATTTCCAAAACTCGATTCACATTGATTTTATTAAATATCTCGAAAACGAATTTTGTGTTCATTGAAATATTATTTACTATTGCAATATCTTAAGATTACCCTTGCACATATTATAGTGAATGATACATTTTGGTCCTTTACATCTAAACGGAATAAATACAGACGGCATCAGAACAGGTTGTTCTGTTAACAGTACATATTATGCACTTTATGCGTCGGCACGTAAAACTTTAAAGAGTTTTCTTTCTAAAAAGTAATTTTTTTAATGGGTTTGCAGCGAAACTTTTGATTTTTCCAATGAATTGACTCGACATTGTTACAAGTATCAGTTTTTAATTATATCGCCCAAAGTAATATGTGGTGGCTTAAGAGAAATCGCATTAGTTATGAAAATTTTCGTATTAATTGTTATGGGGCCAAAATGTGCTTTTCGTGGAATTTCTCATAATTTTTCTAAATTATGCTAGTTGGTAAAACGCATACATAATTCTTTAGCTAATACTATTTGAAACATATTTCATTATCGTCTTAAAAATAAAATACTGAAAATAACCCTTTTTATACTTTTAAAATTGTGTTACAACTCCAGTTTGTAGAAATTGCATGTTTTTTCGAAAAGCGTGTTAAAAAAATAAACGTAGCGTACTAATATTTTGATATGTATTAATATATTATATTATAATAGTTAAGCTTTAAAAATATTTAGATGGAAATTTCAGCGTGTACGAATGGTCAGAAATATTTTGTAATATCACATGCTCGTATCGTGCGTGGTATCATTAGAAATAACTAGATACAAAGACCCAAATTTTTCCTTATTTTATATTACTATGGATATGTTAAAAAAATGTATTCCTTCCTTTCAATTATGTTTCAAATTAAGAAGTGTACTTTAAATTTGTAAGGAAACTATAGATTGATTCTACACATCGTAACTTTTAAGAATTTCACGTTATTTCTACGAAGGTTAAAGATTTTATATATATTATATTTACATTATGAAAGTTAACATTAATATTTGTAAATACTTTAAAAGAAATACTATATCACTTGCGTAAAATAATTTTGACACTTGTAGCAAGTTTTCAATTTATAAATTCGTATGCTAATACTGAACATTTTCTTTACATGAATTTAAGTTTTTCAATTTGATGATAAAATTAAAATGATTCGGTGTCACAATTTCTTAACATTGACCTCAAACAAGTTGCTAGTTGGGCCACAGTTTGAAAAGAACTGCTTATAAGTTCACTTTATTCTAATTTTCACAATTGTGGACTTCGTAGCCTAAAAACTTTAAGCATCAAGGGTCATTAATGAGATTGAAATTTCCTGATCGAATGACCTTATTGATGTTCTTCACGATCTACCTTATGTAAAATTTTTAAATATTACCTTTTTGTAAAATGTATTATTTTCGTGGTTCATGTATGTATACACACACAATAACATACGTATATATATATATATATATATATATATATATATATATATATATATATATATATATGTGTGTGTGTGTGCGTGTGTAACATAACACTGGTTAGTAGCATCATAAATAATTATGAACGAAAGTCTGAAGTTTTATTGAACTAGCCATAAATTGCACGTAGTTACGCGTAGATTGTATAACCATGAGAAGTAGTGCATTATGTATTCCACGTAGACTTCTTTGGTTAGTCACATTCTGTTTTAGATTATTTCTGTCCATTGCTTATTGTTCATTCGAATTTCTATGTCCATCACTTACTTTTACTACTAAACGCAGATGTTTTCCAAGAAATAACCTAAATATATTATTGTCAACTTTTCCAATATATCCATTTTTACAACCATTTCTTTCTTTTAAATTTAACCACTTTCTTACGTAGAACATGCGTCATATTATGAAACCGCTTCGCTTAAATAACGAGTGCCACAAAATATTCATCCATTTAATAATTGAGAAACTATTAATGAAAGGTGAATTCAATAAATTTTCACACAAGTATGTTTTATATATGTGGACAGTATACTGACGTAATTGTTTGACGCCATATTAACGCAATTTATGTCGATACAGTATTTTAGAGTCTTCGGGAAATTGTAGCAATTTAATCGTTGGTCAACTTTCATCACTTTAAATACGAACTTTGTTCTTTTCATTCGCGATGTTCTTCATTAACCTCTAGGTGGTCATCTTCACTTAAATTTATCTTTTGAATCCTTTTCAACGTGCTCATATCGGAATAATATTAATTTCTTGATCCATGTTTTTATTTTTGTATAAAATAACAGACGAATTGTTTCATTCGTCATAAAAAATTTAAAAATCGCAAATACATATGCATGCTGTTTGGGATCTTATCTACTTGTGTCAGTTCATAAAATTACAGCAAATTCTGTTTTATCGGATTTTCTTATTTACATATCTCTTTTTTTAATTTTATTCATGTGTATGTAATATATTATGTAATTTTAAATGAATAATGGACAAGTATTATAGACAAATCTGTTTTAAGTGCCTTTCTTTCTTTAGAGCACTTTTTTTCTATTCGATTTATACTTTTAGCACATTGAAATAAAAAATTCCTCGGAAATAAAACTACGCATAAAAGTATACTTTAAGAATATTATTTGTTTAAATTACAGTCTATATCAGTATAAACAGTAATTTAAACAATAATACCTGAACTATATTTTAGCAATTAAACTCGGAAAATAATTAGTTTTGCAACTTAATTATAAACACATTTTCCCAATAATCAACTACTCTAGCATAACAAAAATAAGCAGTCGAAGTACCTACATATAAGACTTACAATCACCCAAACTTGGGACGAGTGTTAATATAATATATAAGTTAATAAAAATACCATACCGACCTTAGAATTAGTCTCTTATAGCGCGTTTCACACTATTTGTCACGACATAAGCATGAACATTAATAATATCGGCGCCGATTCTAATACAGGATCGATAAGACATGAACTATTTGACATTACCATAATCGATACTAGCACCATAGTCCTTTGAATATGTTTTCTTTAAAGAAATGTCAGTGACGAATAAATTATATTTGTTTTGTCTCTTACATTTTAGATGCAAAATACCAAGTATTACGTAAGATAAGAGATATTGAGTACGATTTTATATGTGGCATATTTAGGTAGCATAGATCAGACCCTATTTGAAAACTTCATAGTTCAAAAACAAAAAAGAGACGAGTTTCGACACTGGATTACGTATTGATAAGTATAGAAAAATTAAAAAATCTGATACCAAATTTTTACCAACATGAAAATATGATTTTGCTTCATAACTTCAATATATATGTTATATTTCAACTTATTTTAAGCTATTATTATATCTGAAAAAGACGCCTCGTACGGGCTGATCTAAATCCAACAGGAACGTCAGCAAGACGTTCTGTTGGATTTAGATCATTTAGAAATCATGTGATGTAGAAATAGTCAATAAATCTATGAACTGAAATGTAATGGAATATTGCAACAGTCTGTTTTAGATGGCAATAAAATATCTAGATATTTAAAAACAATATTGGAAAACGTTTTTGACAAAATGCCCAGTTTTACGAAAAGATAAGATAGATTAGATTTCATATTTAAAAAAAAACGCTGGTAAACGCTTTTGTCAACAAAAAAAACTAAGTCGTAAATAATTTGTAGTGACGGTACTCCTATGTTGTGCATGCATAGTATTTATTACAATAAACAAAACTCCCAAATGGGTGTTCAATTATTTAATAATACAGCAAACTTCTATTCATTTCAACGTAAGTTTCTTAAATCTATTCTTTTCAACACCACATTTATAGAGATGTAATCTTATGCTTCGGGTTCCAATATTCGCATCAAGC
Organism: Druceiella hillmani; assembly: GCA_039881145.1. Taxonomy (NCBI): domain Eukaryota; kingdom Metazoa; phylum Arthropoda; class Insecta; order Lepidoptera; family Hepialidae; genus Druceiella; species Druceiella hillmani. Next base: position 2,726,072 of record JAYKKI010000022.1, read on the forward strand.
AAAACGGGATCATATTACACATTTACATTAGAGTCTATATAAGCCACGGATATATTATCAATTTCTAAGTCTATGTGAAAGAAATTAGTCTAAAATCATAAAAAAATATACAAGTACACTAAGAATATAAAACGAAACGAAAAACAATAAAGCAATGTAACGGAAAACTAAGAATATAAAGAAATACAAAGAATATGAAAGGACGCATCAGCATTTCGTATTGACGTTTCGATGTATTGTGTAATTTTCTTATTGCAAATTTTTTTTGCATAAGTATGTAGTAACTCTTAAACGAAACATGTAAATTAAGCGTGAAATTTATTAAAACCTTTTCTTTTATTTTAACTTTGAGGAATTTGCACACGAAAATGAAAGTTTTGAAAAAAACATGTAATAATTATATTGCCTTTTGACATGATAATTGTCCTTGTCCGTAGTGGGAGCAAATTTGGCCATAACTTTTGGTTAAAAGAATTAAATAACGTTATAAATAATGTTGCATAAGTATAAGGAAACTAACAATTATATCATTTGTCATCGGTGCTCATAAACCTTTTTGAACTAAATTTGTAGGTGTACATTTGGCAATTCCGATTAATCCATTATTATGGTCTAGTGTAAAGGAGTAGACGTATCTTCGTATAATTAGCTCTTCTGTCTTCGTTTTTCCAATAGTTTATTTGAAATTAAAGTGATAATTAAACTAAAGTTATCATAAATAACAAAGATACTATTAGAAAAAAAATAATGCTTATTTGTTTTCATTTAACAGCATTTTATTATATTATTTGCATACAGTGAAAAATTCAATAATTTTGTAGAAATCATAAATATGGCATAATTAAAAGAAGTTACGGAATCGTTCATTTTATAATGATAACAACCTTTATTTTTTCAAATATATTTAATCACATTTGCGTGGAAAATCACTTATTATGAGGTAAGAAATACAATATAAATGACTGTTTTAATATTTTGTTAAGTTTAAAAAGACCGTGTATTAGTTTGAACTAAGAAATGTGTTCTGTAATTTAGGTAAATAATACTTAAACTTTATTTTTCTTTGCTCGAGTGTACGCACCATACTAACTCTAGACTTCTAGTTTGCCCCTTACTTTTCACGCACAAGCCGGTACCTACGTTTCCTCTCTTAGTATGCTTTGAATGTGTGTTACAAGATTAATTAAAAAAACCTTTCGGAAAATATCGCACCCAGAAAATCTCCCAATAGAAAGCCAAGGCTTACATGCGTTACGTAGGCTCGGGTTGACGCTTGTAAACTAACTAGTGTATAAATCGCTGTCTTTAAAAAACATCGCACAGAGATCTTCTAACTTTTTATTTAGGGGAACCGACCTTATAACTTAATACTTTGAAATAAATTGAATAGAAAATTTCCCTCTTCGGCACTATCTCATTTATTTATTTTACTTTTGACAAAATTTTATAACTTCATTTATCAAAGGAGTTCCTACTGTATCAGCAAATTAAAATAAATTTTGTTGTGAAGTGGAAAAATAAATACGATTGTAATTAATTAAATTTCGCAAGAAGAGCACAATGTTGAATATAAAGAAACGCGTTAACAAATGCGTTGTTAAGAAATTTACATCTTAACTTTTACCTTTTCTAATATTTACTTTTCATTAACCGAATGTGTTGATTATTCAACTTTTAAGTTGTTTTGTGCTTCATTATAAAGTAAAGTAGACAATAAATAGATGAATTTATGCTAGTACTAACATATAAATATATAATACAAATTATTATGTTACTAGTATGAAAGTTTGAGTTGATCTAGTTAATTAAGTCCATAATTTAGATAGATTAAGATTATAGCAAATTTTCCAAGAAAAATCACATAATTTACTTATACTCGATAAAATGTCTAAGCCTTAAATTATTTTTATAACTTTTAACGAATGAAATATTTATTCGCTAAAAGTCTAAAACATAATAGACGATTCCTTTAAGAGATTACAGAATTCGGTTAATTTAATCGATTTAGACTGTTAGAATTCAGTGTCATAGTCTGATAATAAATTGTTAGCCGGCTGTAATTTCTAAAGTGTGCGGTGACCTTTATATATGAGACTAGGTACAATAGCATTATTGAAATATAAATGTAACATATATTACAGATTATCAAATTATGTCATATATTTTACAATGAATTAAAGTATTTAAAAGTAGGCTGGTATAATATAGTATTCAATCAATTGCATACGGCGAAATATATTTTATCATTAAAATTATGTCAAAATCAAAGATGTCAAAATATATTTCAATCTTTAAAAGTTTACACTAATTTGAAATCATGCTCCAGCGTCACCTCGAACTGTCATCTATTAGTTTTTTTTTGTGTATATACGAATATACGTAATACTCTAAACTTATCTTCAAACCTAAAATACTCAAGTCTAGAAGAAAACTATTGTTATAGGCACATATGTCGATGAAAATAATCACTTACCTGTGAGTTATTACCGCTTCTTTGTCTCACATATCTGAAAATGAAAGCACAGAATATTATCTATCTTTAAGTTGACATGAGTAAAAACTCCAATTTTTGTATTAAAAGTTTGCATTAAAATTTTGGTTCACCTGTGTTCGGCGCTTTTCGTCATATTTTTGGAAAATACAAAGATGTTCTCGTTTGATTCTTACATTTGTTATTACATATGTTTTACCATGGGCTCTACATAACGAAAACTTCCTTCAACCCTTATACAATCTCGTCTTGTTTTTAAATGAAATACAACTAAAAATATTCATGTAATATAAATATTAATAATTAACCTTATAAATGGCCTGGAAATATAATATTTTTGCCCTGAAATCATATTTTCCGATATGACTAATCCATCAGTAGGGATTTTTTTGCAAGAAAAATATCGACAATCGACCTAGACTTCAAATTTTCAGACAAAAAATTAGATAGACAAAAATTAACCAAATAAAACATAAATTAATAAATGCCTTTACATATTATAAAGCATAATCGATTGGTTATTAAAGTAAAGATAAATGGAGTAGTAATTATTAATTCCAATTAATGATTCATGATGACAATTATTTTTAAAAATTATATTTTGAAATTGTGGCTGAATTGATATAACAGTAATAAATTGAAAATGAAGGCAAAAAGTTAGTATGAGATGGAAAGGAAATAAAAATATTAACGTTTAGTGGAACAAAAAACATAAGCAAACAAATAATTTTTTGATTAAATGTGTAAGACATGTTAATATGGAATTAGATTTATGTTACGATGTTTTACAGTTTGATGTGAAAATTGAGGATTTAGGAAATAAAAAAAAATCGACCGTGATAAAACATGTTCGATATTTACGAATATAAAAATATGGAGCTTCCACATACATCATGTCGATGTATGCTACACACAGAACATTTCACCGACCAGTGTCGACGAATATGACTAGGAAAGGTATACTACCGAGGACGGCAGTTTAAGATCTTTTTTGTTTTACTTAGCAACACTGTCTCAGGAAAGAAGTTTAAAATTACTTTCTCTTTAAGATTTTAGTAATAATGAACAAAACCGAATACGATAATATTATAAATTATTATACAAGAATACATGTCATTTATAACCTTCATTAAGTGCCAAAAATGGCCAAAGTACCGTATGATTGACGAGAGTATGAATTAATCATACCATAATACTTTAATTTTATTATAACTCGCTTAACAAATTGCTTATTAAAGCCTTTAATACCGGAACTCGTTGCAATAAAATGCGGCACTTCGCAGTAATACAATACTTAAATTGCATGTAAACTTATATTCCTTTTATGAGATTTAATTAAATTCCGTCTTTATAGTCTGTTTTAAGTACATTTCTTACATAATAATTAATTTTGAGTATTTGAAGATTCAAAATTTTAATCATGAATATTCGTATTGCTTAATTTTGACCAATATTTTGCTTTCCAAAATTACACATGATACAGTTATAAATAATTGTCGTAAATCTTAACATTAGTTAGGTTTCAGTAACAGAGAATTAGAAATGATTCTTTCAAGATACGGTATTTCGTTTAGTATTTTAATGACATCGATAAAGACATTCCAATTCTTATGAAGTAGAGAAAATACTTTCCTGTCGAAAGTTCATGTACATATCGAAAGTTTCAAGTCATATGATGTAGAGGATTTTGAAGTTATACCTAGTTTACCTTAAAGAACTATAATATACTAACTATATAGAATAACTTAAAATCTACATATAGTTTAGGGAAATAGTACAGAGGTATCATTCAAACGTCGAACAGATTACGGTAGTATTATATACTTAGAATTTCTAAAAACTACCTGTAAATCCCAAAGTGAGTTTTAAAGATTATGTAAGTGATATGCTTTGCCGTCTTCATTTTCCATTTGTTTTTACTATTTTTAACATCATATATTTATGCGATTCAAAGAGATTGAAAAAATATATTTAACATTAAAATTATTCTATTACATTTTAATTTTCTTTAATGTTAAACCAATTATTTGTAACCTGGTCAAAAATATTTTAGATTTATAAAATGTACACTGTCGTTTTTGAAATGTAACTACTAGAAAGAAACTTAAGCGCGAAATTTCATTTTTAGTCTAAAAAATTGGATTTTGTGAAATAGGTGAAATCAGGATAAAGATTGTGGCATCTTTTACAACGATAAAATTCTTTGAAATTCATAGATGATTATTGTAAATAGTATAATTACCTAGTTCTTTATGATGGCGAGATGAATTGAATTTACGAAACGTTTTTAATATTAAATTAGTTGTTCAAATTTTCTGCAAATATATATATTTGAACATGGCATTTTGAACAAATCTGCTATCATAGTCCTTGCCAGTTTCATTTTAAATAATAGATACGATTTACTATAAAAATCATTAAAGCTTAAAAGAGGTCAAAAGTCACGGTTAAGGGTTCATCACCGGTTTGGCGTAGTTTAATCCAACGGAACTACCGCTAACAGGTGCAGCGGAAACTTGAGCGTTTCCGACGCCATGCGGATGATCTAAATCTTTATATATATATGTATGTAGATATTTGGGACAATTGATTTGATCATCAATGATTTTACGTCCGAAATTTAACTTTGTATTAAAAAAAAAATAAGGCTTGCTATTAGTAATATGTTGCATTTCCGTGTAGCTATATAATTGGTATATAATCCGAATTAGCAGCCAAAAATAAAACCGAGGATATACCCGCTAGTTTAAATAGGAATCTTAAACGGGTATCATGTAGATGTATTTGTTGTCGATTGAAAGCTCCGTCACATTTCGGCTTTCATTTCACCGATCAAAAGTAAATTTAGTAAGTAAGCGAATTGTCAATAGAAAAGATTAAAACGCTTTGTAAAATAATGATAATTTCAAAGTGATGAAAAATTATTTACGTTCTATATTAATGGATTTAAGAAATAACTTATTTTAAAAACATTCCAAAGCAAATAAAGAGATAATATTTTTTCGATTCCATATCCGATATAACTCATTAAAAATTCACGGTCAATGTTAAACAATAACAAAAAAGCTAAAAAATCGCTATGAAATTACATTTGTATAATACAGTGACATTAGATTGAATTTAAATTTTATATATTTTAAAATTTTGTATGTAAACTTATTCTCAAACATCTTCTAGCGAAAGTATATTTGCCAAAATAATAAATATTGCGATTAAATAATTATCACGGTATTGTAATTTTATTAATATAATAATAATTTTTAGAACTGTATCCAAGAAAATATGAAATGAAAACTACAAATTGTCTTATCCTGACCATATCGTGTACACGCTATGTTCTCACAAACGTAATAAAGAGGTAAATTTTGTTTCCTTTTCCGTTGACTTTTTCAAAGATTCGTGTAATAATCATTAATCTAATTGACTTACAAGTTTTTTAATAGGATTGCATATATTTTTTCAGATTTAAACTGACTGTATGGTATCTACACAAAGAGTAAAATTATTAATATATAATTAATAGTATCAGTGGAGTCGGTGAACCAGTCATTGATGTTTTCGTGACGAATGTTGGGAAAACTACAAAATACTACCTATATTAACACAATATATGGGAGAATTATAGGTATTGACAAGGTCCATAAATAAGTCCGAGGGCATATTTATATATATGTGACTATCGACCGACTTAAAGAAATGTGTAATTTAATATAGTTTATAACGTAAATATAAAACCTTAACTTCTAATGTACTCACAATATTAAATAGATTAATAAAGAATGTATTTATAATATAAAATTTCGTATTTACCGACTTATAAAATAAGAAATTTTATTATTTATTTTAGATAAATAGGTACTTATTTTGAGTTAATTATTTTTTTTACTTTTTAGTACCTGCTTTATTTGAAGTCGATTTTTTAAAAGATATTTTATTTTAGAATTTTTAGCTTATAATATACTAATAATAATCATTACACTATAAATAATATTCAATTATTTTCTTCCTCAGAATATTGTGTAATTATTGAAAGTCAGGGGCAAACTTGTATGTAGATAATTTCCTCTTTCGCTAAAGTTGTTTATTAACAACATATAAAAAATACGTACTTTATCAAATGAAATATAATAAATCTATAAATTCTTCAGAGTTATTACTAACAGGTATATCAGGTACAGCAACATCCAAATTATTCTTAGGTGTTTTCTTAATAATGTAGGTGTAAAAAGTCTAATACATTTTTTACTATGAAAAAATGTGGACAGAAAAATATTTAAACAATTGATTTAGAGTCCACTAAATTAGAACAAAAAGAAAAGAAGGCATTTAATATGGAATTTGGCTTAACCATAACCTGTGATTTCATATATTTGGGTTTAACATATATCTCGTCTTATTTTTTATTGATGAAATGTTAGTTTTTTACGTAAACCACTTTTTAAAAAAATATTGTGAAATTAAATATGAAATGTTAAGTCTCCAGTAAAAATTCACTACACTTAACTGATATAAACGTGAGAAAACAATTTTATTATTGAAATCATACTAATACAGCGATAAAGAAAAGCGGAGCGTGCATTTTTAATTTCATAAACATTTTTTTCTTCCAAAGAATATCCTGTTAAAAGTTCTGTAATAATATTTTAGTGAATATTATTAAAATGGGCCTCAGAAAAAGAAGGCTTCAACATTAAATTCGTCAAATCCGTCATTCTAAATTTATAAAATTAAACGTGGGATTAAATGAAAAAAACGGCAAAAAATTTCGAATTCGTTCCGTTCATATAAAATTCTTATTTTACAATTTGCTGCCTTTTTCATATTTAATTTATGGTGTTAAATGCAGTTAAATTTTCTCAAAACAATACACAATATAACCATTTTTTTTAAATATTTCATTAACCACTCTCATTAGTTATTTTTCTTACTTACTAGTAATAAAACGACAAGGTCTATATTTAAAATTAACTTTCATCAGTTACAATACTTTACAGATCATGTACGTAAGTTACTTTAAATGCCAGTTTATTTTTTCATAGATAATTTAACAACTGAAGCTTTGAAATGTTAAATGCATTAAATACTATTGACTGATATTTATTAGTATTTTCACAGGTTAGCCAATTAAAACCTTTATTTGCTCGAAGGTCCATCAATTACTATGGAAAGACTTAAGTTTACACTTATGATGGAAAGGTCCTAAATTACCTCAAAAAAGTTAGACTATGAATATGTAATAAAACCAATAATTTTTGAAGTCCAATAGCCTAAAAAATAAAATTAACACAGAAAATAAAACGAATACCTAGATAAACGATTAGCATAATTGAATCTGTTTCAATCTATATTAATAAATATTATATTTATTATTTTACTAATCTAGCGTATAATATTTTTGAATTTGGCCGCGCTGGGTTACTTTTTAATATTTATCGATCCAGTAATCAAATTTATCAACAAATTCTAGTAGTTTAATAGATGATATATGGGAAAATTATATTTTACACGCATGACCAAAGATTTAAAAAATTCTGCTCTCAAACGCAAGATAACTTTGATTCTGATCAAATATCCGTATACCAACCAGATTTTCATTTACATATCATATGTCAGTTGTTCAATAACTGATATTATGTTAATCAGGGTTACACCTGTAACATATTTCAATAAAAAAAAATTGGAAACTAAAGAGTTAATTCATAGTCCTATAATCAGTGATTTGCAAATAAACAGTAAGTTAACAATAATTGCGAGTACTATTAAATATTCCAAATTCTTTCATCATATTCAATATAAATGTAGCATTTGGATCGTTTGGTGTTAGATTACAACTATGTATCTAATATACTAGACTACTAGGGAAGTAGCAATATCGATAAGTTATTTCATTATCATTCTTATTTTATTAACTACATTTATTTTATTAATTTTATTTATAAGCATAGAGACTACATAATAAAAGTTGAAAAAATCAACAGTAAAAATATTGAAGCGATATCAATAAAGGAGCAGTGATAGAGCCGAGACGAGCCGGATATACTGCAGAAAATTCCAGTGATAATACTCATATTTTCTTTACAAGCAAAAATATTTTAACTAGAGTAACGAAAAATATGTAATTTAAAAAGTTTTAAAAAAATTACCCACAAATTTTGATTCTTTTGTGCCACATCACATGTATTTATATTTCTTAGTTCATAAATTATAAATAAAACAACTCTCTATACGAAATAGATTCATTCTATTTCTATTGCACGATATGCGAATGTAAATATAACAAACTAAACATATACGTATATATTAACAAATAAAATCTACATTAACGTTCCTATTTCTGTCAATCTCAATTATTTATCAAACTCAACATAAACTATACAGTTAATTATATTTTCAAGACTACGGTTAAAACGTTATTCCATTCTTAAAATATCTTATTTAATTAAATTATATTTTGATGTCAAACTTGCTGATAAGTTTAGTGTTAGATCAAAAACTAATAAACAATAACCGTTAGCTTCTTTCGTAATGTCATTACTTTTATTTAGGAAATGAAACCGGAAAATCTATGATATAATGAAATATAATTATTATTTTCTACAAAGTTGCAATGCTTTGGATGGAACTTGGTGACCGTCGGGGCATGTCATCATTATTGAGACTGAATGGGTTTAGTTTTAAATCAGCATTGAACCCACTGTTGTCTATAAAGTCTGTAATACAACGTTTTGGCATTTGTCCTAGAAAAACATTACTGAGTGTCGTACTTTGAACGCCTGATGATATTATGAATACATTAACTTCTAATTGAGTAATTAGATATTTAGCAAAGAACACTTCGATTTAAACTTGATATTTCTATCATTAATATCGCATCTATTATAAAGATAATTATGCATTTAACAAATACTGCTTTTATTATATATCTACTTTATATATGAGTTTATCTATATCGGTCAACAACTTGTTGTATATATGTTGAACGTATATTCAGATCGTATCGTTACTTTAAGTCTAATTGCTACACAATTAATTAAAATTTCAACCATTTCAGTCTCAGTGTCTTGCTGTTAAAATACTCCATCAAATTGTCTTCATTTTTATATAACGCAACCCATTGTGATCCTGGCATGGTATATATACTAAATTACTTAATATGTAACAAGGTAGTATTACATACCCTGACAAACGATCACACGCAAGACCGCTTTATTTCACATTGCGTTAAATAAATTTCTATATCATTACCCCTTCCACCTCCACAGCATATATTATTTTTCTTAGCATATTTATATTATCATGTGTCTAATATTGTCTTTTGACTGTTTGAATTTTTTCAATTCATTCATACTATGAGTATAACATGAGCAATATTTATAAATTTAAAACGACTGATGACGGATTCTTATTATATTCAAAAACACTCTTCATTTTTCACCTTTCACAATATTTTTTCTTTTTATAATTTGAGTTTTGAGGTAGATATAGTTTATAGAGCCGTATGACCAATCGATGCCATGATAATTTTTTGTCATCTATCGATATGCGTGTTGTCGTTAATTAAAGTTTTTAAGGTTTATTAAAGTTATGTGTTATTATTATATTAGTTTAGGGATATATATATGTATATATATTTATATATATATGTATATATGTATATATATATGTATATATATATATATATATATATATATATGTATATATACATAGTCTTTTTTATGTCACCAACAGAACATTATTGGTGACGTATTAAAGGATAATTAACATTACGTTATTAAACATATAAATAAATATTACATACTACATTTTGCCTTCAATTTTAACGACTCTTAGGCAATGAATAGTTTAAACAAACTTGTTGTTATCATCCTACCATATTTACCTATAAAGATACTTTATTATTTTTATGTAGTTACTTGGAATATTTAATACTACTCGCAATTATTGTTAGCTTATTAATTACATCAGTAGACTATTTATTTTGTTATATTCAATTAAAATTACAAGTATGTACTTGCATGCAATTCCTACTTACGTATTTAGAAATATAATAAGTTAACTAATCATACGATACATAATTTAACTTAAATTATGTAGGTGAAGATAAATTATGAAACTGTTTTATAATGAGTAAAAACTACAACAGGGCTTTTAATTTTCTCTCTATGTTAGATACAGAGATTAAACATAGACGTTTATTATATTATGTAAGTGAGATATAATCACAACTTCTTGTTGATTTCAGGATATAATTCCTTTATATTATAGGTCGTATGTGGAGGTGCAAAAATATGGATTTTTTTTATAGTACGCTATTTATTTCACGATATATTTTCTTCATAATAGATCACATGCGGAAAAGCAGATATGGAGAAAACTATTTTAAAGCAAGTATAAAATTAGGTTAAGTTAGACTATGTCATGAGAGATTAAATTGAAAAGATTATGTTAGGTTATTTTAGTGTAGAATAGGTTCGGTTAGGTTAACTTCGACTAGGAAGATTGTTCTAGACCATTTAGGCCAGGTTAGGTTAGGTAAGGAATGGGTGATCCAGGACATATACTGTGTATCTAATTATTCCAACAAACTTCTTACTGTATCAGAAAATTTACTTTTATTTTATTAGAACTTCTTCAGATGACATTTAGAAACTTGAGACGTTTCGAAATGTATAATGATAAAAGTAACCTTCTTATATTATAGTTACTTGGTAAATTAGAAGTCTCTACAAGTTTTATATCAACACTAATTCCTGTATACATTACTATAGGTACTTAACATTAATCCAAACATAAATTTGTATACATTCAGTGAGTGTTTCTCTTTTTTTAAAAATGACATGTAGTAACATAACATTAAGCTCTGTTTGAAACTCAAATTACGTTAGATGTATTAATGCGATAATTTATTGATTATAAGTATCCAAATCGTTTTAAAATTTGTTGATTCAACCACAAAATTATTCTATTTGTTATTTCAGAAAAGTGCATATTTAAATTTGTTGCATTCTTGATTGTGAAAATTAAAAAAAACTTATTCAAAAAGTTATTTTCTTACAATGTATTATAATTTCTACGTCTTTATTAATTCTCCTTAACGCTGAAATATTTGTTACTCTGCCAATCCATGGTAGTTTTAGGACTCTTCTTAATATCACATTTCAAATGCCTCCAATTTTTTGGTGGTTGCTGCCTTATGTGTCCATGCTTCGATTGCATAAAAGAGAGTCGTGAAGATGTAGTACTTTGTTAGGCTAAACCTTAGCTCCAGATTCATATTTCTATTTGTTTGTACTTTCTTTCATTTTAATAAAATTATTTCGCGCATTTTTCGCCCTCATTTCTATTTCGTTACCGTATTTGCTGAAAGAATTATTGATTGGCCAGAGGAAATATATTTATCGACTTGTTCTATATTCTAGCCTAAACAAAACCTAGTACGAGGTGAAATAAATAATCAAAAATCAAAAAGTTTTTTTTCTTGAGAATGGCTCGCTTCAATGGCTTGAGAATGATCTTGAGGAATGGCTTACTAAAAATTTTAAATTGATTTATGCGCTTTTTTGCAAATCTTGAAAATAGTTCTTCTTTATTAGTTTTATTTAATTCAAATAGAACACAATAGGTTCCAAAATGTTCCCTTAATCAAATTTAATTTTAAATAGAAAATTATATAAAATCATATATTAGGTTATTAGATATCATACTAAGTATTAATGATACTCCCAATTTTACTTTAAAACATCTTTGATAAAATAATATATATAAAACACGAATATAATAAAGCCTAAAGCAAGTTACTAAATAGATATCATTAAAAATCGTTCGATATTTATAAGCAATAATAATATATAATATTTCACTGTTTAATTATTTTTAAATTGAAACATTCAAAATAAAGAAGATTATCGATAAACGGTGATGAGAATTTTAGTAGTATTTCAAAATTTTAAATTATTATATGTATGGTAAAGTCTACAATTTTTAACTGTAAAAACTCTTATATTTTCAGAGAAAAGAAATTTAGCAGTGGCCAGGAAGACCACCGTAATGATTATTTACGGAGATATTTCTTGACAAAATAAAATTAAGTTTAAAGGTAATAATAAAAAGCAATGTTTAAGAGAAAGCACCGTTAAAATAAATAGTAATAAATGACCAACATTTCGTTACAAAATATATCAAAATATTATTATTCTACTCAAGTTTTAATCCAAGATTTAGTCAGGTCATTAAAAGAAGACATTACTGCAGTCTCTAATTTTATTTTAAATCATTTAAAAAGAAACATCCTGGAGTTTTTAATAACCAAATTCATCGTAATAAAATGGGACGCTTGACAATAATATAATTTTAGAAAGGCATGTCAATTTGGGGACTTAAAACTGTTTTATGCAGCTAAATTAAATTCCTTTTTCTGCCACTGTCTGTTTTATATCTGTAACAAAACCATTAATTTTTAGTACCGAAAGGATTTATGTCGCTTTGTTTTACTCAAAAATATTTTATACCCCCGCTCCTGGATTTAAATATTTTATAAGTGTATTCTACGATACTGTAATGATGTCATACAATAAAGTGTAAGTAAGAACAAGGCTCACCATATTTTAATAGGTAATAATTTCCATATAAAGGTGAAGTTTCCCGACGATTTAAACGGTTAGGTTTCGATTGGTCATATGCATCGGTCGTGTGTGATGAAATAGAATCTCGGAAGAATAATGAATAATGTCATATCAATGTATGTGACATTGATATGACATTACTCATTATTCTACTCTACTTATGGCTATATTATACCGATACAAAACGAATAAAAGATATGGCTCCGGTTATTGCCACGCGCGAATCGTGATAAAAAAGTAGAGTCCACAATAGACATATTTTTTTTAAATTTTGACATTATCATCTGTAATGAAACATTTTTTTTTATTTTATGCTAATGGAATTAAGTAGTATAATAACCTATCATCTGAACATATATAATATATACATAAAATCAAATATATAAAATATGCATAAAATCAAAGATGATGCAAATTGCAGATTTAGCTTGGTGATATTTTCTATATTATGTTTTAAAAATATATATCCAAGTAAGTTAATAAAAATTCTATAACATTTTTTAGGCACAAGCAAAGACAGAAGATAGTTTGATCCAAGAACACGCCTCAAATAAATATATATACAAGCGTCTTTTGGAAAAGTCTTCTTATTTATAATGTCTTGTGTGTAAATTATTACGAATTAAGACTTCCAAAAGACACTTATAAACATTTATGGGAAGTTTATTCTCGAATCAACTAAACTAAATTTACTTCGAGTGGAAATGGGCGGGGAAAGATTTTTGGATGTTTCTAGTCTAAAGAAAATTTTCCAGTTTCAAGTAAATCATTAATAAAACCTACTTGTACAAGTAGAAAACGTACTAGGTGGATTGCATTCATATTTGGACATTTATAAATATTTAAGGAAAGATAGTACTTTTTTTAAGCTATTGGCAAAAACCTATTCTCACAACGTAAATAAATATGCTATGTCTTTTTGTTATCACCATAATTTTTTTGTAATCTAGTCCCATTTAACAACCTTGTTTCTTTAATAGTCTTTATTCAGCAATTTTAGAAATAAAGTAGATGATTCTCTACTAATGCATATTTTTTAGAATATTTTTAATTTAAAATTAATTAAAATAATTTTTTCTTGTCCACGTAACGAACGCTTCCATATAATAATTTGCCTTATAAATAAAATGAAAAAGAAATAAAATTGAGAACGTTGTTATGCCCCTCTTCAATTATCATATGAATATTTAAAAAAAGTTGGTTAATAGGGAAGCCTCAACACCCCCCTCAAAGGTTTGACATTTTTGGATTATTTGAAGTGTTAGTACATCGATATCAATCCTATTGTCCCGAACTGCCACTTTAATTTAAAATAGTTACTTCCAATTATTCGATTAGATAAATATACAGATGCCGTATCATACAACAGATAAAAGTAATTCTGTAAAGTATTAACTTCATTTATGTTAAATATGTTCTTATAATAATAATATGGTAAATATTAATGTTTATATATTTTTATTTTATCTCTTTTCTAAGCAAACATCTACTTTCTTATAATTTCATACGTATCTGCAATTGGAAACAATTGTCACGTTTATATACACACTTATGTGTATATATATACTGATATATGTGTAATAGAGCACTTTAAACTTAAATTAGGAACGCAGTCTTTTTAACGTAAACCACCCTCATCGAATACCTTTAACTCCGAAATTAATGGCGATTCAGGTGAATACAGAGCAATGCGTCGATATTTATTTGTGGCGTTGGTCGCTAAATGGAACGACCCTGAACTTAGTTCTCTTATAGCGATAAGATTTTCCAACACTCCAGCGGAAATTGTGCCTATTGTTCACAATGAAAAAGGCAAACATTCGCGACGGAGTGTTGTTCGGAATATTGTTATGTAAATACACGCAATGTTTTACCCATAAAGGAAATAGCGTTTAGTGATTAACTTCATTTCGGAACTACGAAGCCCATTTGTAATACATAGTTATTTAACTTGTATTTGGCTATGATGTATGTTAAGTGTGATGACTAAATAATAATATATAATGTTTACAACACATTTATTCAGATTGAGCTGCACTTACAAAACAGAAGAATTTGTCTCTTTAATTGACAATCGATTGCCATTTTTACTTGTTATATAATTTGTAGTATGTAATAACTTTTTCTCTTACTAGTTGTTATCTGCGACTTCAATCGGCAAGTGAGTGTGAAACTTATCAATATAAAACAAATGAAAATTGGGTCACTTTCAAACCGATAAGTCAATATACACATGAAATATGTTATTATATACATACTTCCAACTATTTATTTGGTTAAGTATCTAAATATCTATTTCTGTGCATTTCTGACTAGATGAATAGATATATGAATAGAGATGGTAGATACCTAATAAATTAATTTTTATAAAACAAGCCTTCTATTTAGGGGAAAAAGCAGTTAATTGAATTAAAAAAAAAGAGTTCCTTAAAAAGAAGTCATGGGAATAGAAAAAATTCAACCAAAATTAACAATAAAACCAGAACCAAAAGGGACTTCGGTCTTCGATCTGTCCACACAAAAATACAAAATTACTTGAAATTCTTATTAGAACCTCCGAAAAAGCGTATCGAACGTTTTGATGGAATGACTGGCACGCGGCGCAATGTCTAGAAAAAGAGAGTACCGTCCTATGAATTCCGTAATAAACGCGATTATTTGGTCCACTAGCCTACGTACGCCATCGTGAAGGCGACTGTGTCCTGCGACATGTTTTATCCATTATATTTTTGTAAATATTAATATAACTGATGTCAAAAATAGCCTATTATTTCTAATCCGATTGAATCGGATATTCTTAAATCGCTTCAATAGTAAAAGAAGTTGTCTCTAGCGAATTCACAAACTAACATGACCTTTTTATTATATTAGTATGGTTTAGTTAAAAATTGAAGAATTAAAAAAACATTTGGTTAATAAATAACGTCACTTCTTTCATTGACTCAAATTAATTTAGTGCTAAATATTGAATATATTTGGGGTTAATTTTGTAGAAATTCATTATTCGGAATTAAAAAGCTTATAACATTAAAGAAATATAAGTTATTGTCAATACCGATACCTGAACGAAAGAAAGAGGTAGAAGAGAATGAAAGAGTTTATAAACGAAATATTAATAAACGTTTATAAATGAAAGTTAAAAACGTTTATAAATTTTTCTAAACGTTTATAAACGAAATGAATATCACTATGCGCACGCTGCGTGTTTTTCTTTGAACATCAGAAAAAAGTTGCTGAAACTCTGGAAAATCTTAAAGCTTAACAGAAAACTAAAATATTTTGTTATTTAGTCGTCAATGCAAAGAGAAGAGATAGGCTAATTACTCTTTTTGAATTGAATTGTAACAATACTGCTTTTGGAGTTATTATAATTATGCACTCAAATATTCAAGGTGTTAGGCAAAAACAAGTTGTGCTATAATTTCGTTCAGGCATCGGTATTTACAATAACTTAAGTAAAATCGTTATACAGTCGTAGAAAAATAATTGTCTTAAATCAATAATTAGTCGCGTGCAACTACGCAAGTGTGTCAGATGGTGCGTCGACCAGTTACGTGAAATCGATTTCAAACCTGCATCCAGAGTTAATTACTAACAATTTCTAATTAGTTGTATATGGGAATTACTGATGGTTATCCATATTCATGTAACATCGATGTTGAATAATGATAATTCAGAAAGATTAAAAGATTGATGATGTCAACAAAACTCACGACCTTTTTAATATTAACCTATGAATTATTTCGACGAATTAAATAATTTTTGACCGTCTTTATTCTTAACACAATATGTAATTTGTAAATACAATATAAAATAGTAAAACGATAGGAATAATATTGTTCCATATTTCTTTATTTTTTTCTTCGCCGTTAAGATGCTCTGATTTTATAATTCGTTGTTTTTGTTTTTCTTTTTCGATGTCATTAACCTTAATGAACACCGATGTTTCCAGATCAAGAATGGTGGCATATCGACATAGGTGGTTAAGAAATATTAAATTCATTAATAACCTGGTTTTGAAACATTTTAGAAAAAAAGAGAAATACGTAAACTATATTGGGTTCAGCCAAACTATCGAATTTTCATTGAATAAAATTTATCTTATAAATTCTAAAATGGCTATTGTTCTAATATTATAAGTACCTTTCAATAAATTGTAATTTTTATTTGGAGGAAGCAAGGAATTCATAAATATATTTTAAAAGTGACATGAAAAATTTCTGTTCATGAGTCCTTTCTTTAGTAAATAATGTTATAAAATTTATTCAAATTCTTCGAATAAAATTACGAGAAAGTTACAAAAATCATGCCTTTATTTTTTAATTTATTATATTTAATTTTTTCTTCACAAACTATTCAATTATGTTTTGAAAATCACGGCCACTCATTTAAAATTCAGATTTGCTTATGAAATAAATTTCGAATAAATTTACTTTCCACATGCCTATTTTCCATGTACGCATTAAAATATTCTATAAAGCACTAACCACTAACTCATAGGTTGAAACCCGGAGTTTAGTGGTAGAGTCTATGTTTGAGACTCACGGTTCAGACAGGCAGTACCCTGCAGCAAGATTGAGGAATTACAGCTCATAGTTTAATATCAGATTTTCCGTTTAACATAATACTAATTTAAAATAGCTGTTCCAACCATCTAACAATTTAAGCAGGCAGTACACACACAACGTCAAAAATGTAAAAATAGAAAATTCCTGATTAGGGCATTGCTAGAGTTAGGACTGTAAGGTATGGACTAATAACTCGTATAAAGTAAGTGATTTGTAAAAAAATTATCTTATAGAAATAATTTTCATGGAACGATATTAGTTTTTAAATTTACAGGAACGATACAACCTTATACCTGAAATCTGATAGTAAATGTAATGTTTTGAATATTCATCAACGGATATTAAATCTAATTAATTAATTAATAATTGTATTAATATTTATATTAATGTATTAAAAAATATTACGATTAATTAACATATTTCATATAATACTGTACTTACGATACTTCTGCATTTAAATTTGTACACTCATACTAAACATTTCCTTTGCATCAATGTTAGTTTTTCTAGTTCAGCCACGGTCTGAGAATGATCTGTTAGAAGGATCACTTTTACTTTATGTTTCACAATTTTGAACTTTGTAGCTTAAAGATTTTAGGCATCTAAAAGGCTAATTGTTGAAGTTGAAATTTTCGGATCAAATGACGTTTTTCCCTAAGAATTACCCTGCGTTAAAATTTTGAAACAATAACTTTTTTTATTTATTTTTTGCAATAACTTTCATGGGTCGTGTGTTATTTATATATATATTTATATATATATATATACACATATATATATATATATATACATATATATATATACACACATATATATATATATATATATATATATATATATATATATATATATATATGTTATGTTACAACGTAAATAAATGTCAACGAACCTGTGAAGTTTCCTTGCACTGTTGAACTGGCCATAAATATCACGTTCTTACTCGTGGAATGTATTAGCACGAGAAGCATAACATTGTATATTCCACGTAGACTTCTTTGGTTGGTCACATTCTGCGTTTAGATTATTTCTGTCGATTGGTTATTCTTCATTTGAATTTTTATGTTCGTCACGTATTCTTATTACTAAAGGCAGATGTTTTCCAAGAAATAACTTAAATATATTATTATCTCCCTTTTCAATAGATATTTTTTATAACCAATATTTTCTTTTAGTTTTAACTTTTTTTCACCTATAACACGTGTCACATTATGAAACCGGGAAGCTACGCTTAAATCATGAGTGCCATAAACATTTAATATGAAAAAATTAATAATTTAACAACTGTGAATGAAGTGCGCATTAAATCACATTTTTACAAAGCCTGTTTTAGATACTTATAGACATTATTCTAAAGCCTGTTTTAGATACTTATAGGTATTATTGATTGATGCCATCGTAATTCAATTTATATCCATGCATTAATTTAACGTCTTCGGAAAGTTATAGCAAATTAAATCGTTGATCAAACTCTGTCAGTTTAAATATAGATTTTGTTTCATTGCCCGCGATCTTCTTCAGCGTGGATCACTTTCATTTTATGAACATCCTCCTCGGAATCCCTTTCCATACGCCCACATAAACATAATATTCAGTTCATTACCCATATTTTGATTTTTACATAAAGATTTTCACAAAATCTTTTTCATTCGTCATAAATAATAAAAAATAGCAAATAAATATGCATGCTATTTAGCAACTTTTCTCACCGCGTCAATTTGTTACGTTATAGCAAGTTCAGGTCTGCATCCTTTCAGCTTGTATATGTAGTCAATACCTTTAGTCACTGCGAGGGTGAGTCGAAACTTATTTCGGTATATTTTTTATTACCTTTGCATATTGAAATCGAAATCACATTATTATCAACGTTGCAATATTTGGATCAGCAATATATTAATAATGGTTTGAATGCCTTTGTTCCTTGTCTTTAACAGTCACCTTTTCATATATTTGTTCTATAAAGTTACTGTTTGCTAAGAATAACACAAATCGCACATAAGTAATTATTATAATAAATTGGTTGGAAAAATAATATTTACTTTTAAACCTTTCAACGGTTTATCAAAACTAATTAAAAATATAATATTTTCGTGTGAACGTTAAATTGTATAAATAATATAAACTCCTTTTGTCGGATTTCCTTAGTTACACATCTCTTTTTAATTTGGTTCATGTGCATGCGGTTCATTATGTAGTTTTATATGAATAATCGGCAAGTATTTTAAGCAACTATAATTTAATTGGCTTTCTTTTGTTTTCTATATTATAGAATTCTATCAGAATTCTATATTATCAGTTAAACTCGGAACTTAACTATAAACAAATTTTCGCCAATAACCAACTATTCTAGCATAACTAAAATAAGCTGGTGAAGTACCTACATATACGAAACACAATTACTCAAACTTGGGACGGGTGTTGTTATAATATATTAGTTAATAAGAATACCATACCGATCTTAGAATTAATCCCTAATAGGGTTTGTCACAATAGTCGTCACGACATACGGATGAACATCAATAATATTGGCGCCGATTCTAATACAAGGTCAATAAGACATGAACTATTTTACAATAAATTAACAGGTCATTTAACCTGACATCTCAGTCTTTGAAAACGTACCTTACAACAGGTTATCCTTAATGAAACGTCAGTGGCGAATAAATTATATTTGTTTTATCTCTTACATTTAAGACGCAAACAAGTATAACGAAAAGATAAGAGAAATTATGTTTTATATGTGTAATATTTGGACAGCATAAAATGGACACTATTTCAAAAATGCCAAATTTTTACCAACACAATAGTATGATTTTATTTCAAAAATTCACATCTATATCATATTTAAACTAACTTATTGTTAGTTATTATTACATCTGAAAGATACTGAAAGACACCCGTGCTGGCCGACCTAAATATAAGAGGAATAATAGCTAAACGTCATCTGAAACCTAAAAAATCATAAAAAATACAAAAAAGTCTGTAATCTAAAACACGAAGAAATATTATGGTAGCTTGTTTGAGATATCTACAAAATTTCTCCAGATTTAAAAAAAGATACTGGCAAATGATTTTTTTAACAAAAAAAACTAGGTCGTAAATAATTTATAGTTATGGTACTCCTATGCTGTGCATTGGAGGCTTGTATGGCTGTACTTGACGTGCAAAAGAATTTTTGACGTGCAAAAGAATTTACTGTAAATCTACTTGCAAAAAAAAAAAAAATTATATAAAAAAAAAAAAAATATAAAAAAAAAATAAAATAAAAACATGTATAATATTTATTACAATAAATCAGACACAAACTTGACCATCAAACAATACTTACATCCAAATGGGTGTTCCATTATTTAATAACAGCCAACTCCTATCAATTTTAACGTAACTTTTTTAAATCTACTCATTTTAACACTACATTGGAGAGAGTCATCATAGAGATGTCATCTTATGCTTTGTGCTCAGATATTCACACCCAAGTTGTGCAAATCGGGATCATATTCTACATTTACAAATTCTACATAAGCCATGGGTTTATTACAAAATTTCAAAGTTCATGTGATAGAAATTGGAGTAAAATTATGAAAAGAATATTAAAAGTACACTAGGGATATAAAACGAAACAAAGAACAATAAAGGAATGTAACGGAAAACTAAAAATATAAAGAAATACAAAGAATATGAAAGGACGCATCAGCATTTCATTATTACATTTTGACGTATCATGTTATTTTAGTATAGTAAAATTTTGTTACAGAAGTTTGTAGTAATACTTAAAATGAAACATGTAAATTGAGATCCAAGAAAAACTTTCTTCATTTTAATTTCATTTAGAATTTCAGCTAATCAAATTAGTACATACTAACTTCTTTTCAAATATACCGAAGGATTTATAACGAAGAAGTCTTGCAGTCATTGTGTAATACAGTGCTTGCAAGTCCGGACAGAAACAGGCCTTAACTTGAATATATTCAAATTCAGGCCTGTTTCTATCACATACAATTAAAGATCCACTTTCAGCAAAGCATTTAGTTACTTAAAATATATAAACTTTAAAGAAAGGTGTGAGAATACTGTAAAGAAAGGTGTGAACCTCGTCCGTATAAGCTTACGGATGAAGTAAAACTTCTTTGTACACGTACGCTTAAGTGTTCGTACCATACTACCTCTAGCCTTCTAGTTTACCCTTATGTTCTCACGCACAGCCCGGTATCTAAGAGTGAGGATACTCATACTTTGCCAAATAACATAAATAGTAGGCAAGGCTTTCAAACGCCACGACGGCTAACGTTGGCGCTTATTAACTCTGCAAAAAAGCACCTCACAAAGATTTTTTGCCTTTTTACTTAGGGGCATCTTACAACTTAATCCTTAAAAATTAATCAAATGAGTGATTTCCTTTTCGATACTATCCTGGTTATATATTACACCGTCCAAAAAAATGTATTACTTCATATTCCAATGCTGTCGATACTCTTTCTATAGAATATTGATTAGGAAGACATCAGAGTGTTCTGACTGCATTAGAAGATACTGATAAGTTTCGTATTACGAAGTGGCAATATAAATTTATAAAAATTTATGAAAATAGATGCAAGTGGAATAAATTAAATTTCACAAGGATGTTGAATATAAAGAAGCGCATTAAAAATGCCGTTGTTAGGAATTTTATGTCTTAATCTTTACCTTTTCCAATATTTACTTTTCATCAACCGAATATGTTCTTTGTTCAATCTTTAATTTTTTTGCGTTTCTTTTTTAAGTAAAGTAGGCATTAAATAGATAAATTTATGCCAGTACATGTCATGCAAATATGTAATTTAATTATTATGTTATTAGTGTGGAAAGTTTGATTTGATTTAGTTGAAGTCTGTGAATTAGATAATTTAAAATTTTCCAAAAAAATCGAATAATTAACTTAGGATCGATAGAATGGCAAAGAATTTAATTATTTTTTATGACTTTCAGCGAATCAATTATTCATTACTTAGTTTAATCTGTTAAGACTGAGAATTCGGTGTCACTCTCTGAAAACAATCAAACTTTAGATCGGCTATAAAATCTGTAGTATAGGGTTACCCTTTTAGATGGGATTAGGTACAATGACACTATTGGAGAATAAATAGTGAATTTATCAGTAACAAACATATATTTTACAGTGAATTAAGATATTTAAAAGTAGGTTAATATAATATAGTACTCGATCAATTGTATGCAATTAAATATATTTCATCGTTAAAAATATGTAAAATTTAAAAATATAAAAAATATCTGGATTTATTAAAAATTATATTAAGTTGAAATTATGCCCCAACATCACCTCGCGCTGTCATCTACTGAATTGCTTTTTGCATATGCGAATGTATGAAATACAATACGCGTCAAGGTATTTCTTTTGATCGTGAAACTCTCAAATTTTATTTTTTCTGATGATTATCTTTAAACCGAATATATTCCTTATATTGACAGAAAAACCCTTATATATGCATGTATGTTAATAAAAAT
Source organism: Druceiella hillmani (assembly GCA_039881145.1). Lineage (NCBI taxonomy): Eukaryota > Metazoa > Arthropoda > Insecta > Lepidoptera > Hepialidae > Druceiella > Druceiella hillmani. Next base: position 2,749,252 of record JAYKKI010000022.1, read on the forward strand.
GATCATTCACCTGTGAGATACTGACGCTTTTCTCCCTCATATATCTGAATATGTTATAAAACTTGAACGCAGAAATAATTAGTTTATTTTAAAGAAACGACGTAACACGGTCATTCTATATTCATTTTGTGTGTCTATCATACAAGCAATTCAGCAATGAACAATTCTTTCCCCATATTTTATAAGATTTTCTGCATTTTGCGAACTGATTTATGTTTTTTTTCTACAAATACCAGAATATGACAGTTTAAAAATCAGTACTTTAATTCATATTAAATGTTTATAATTAAACTCCACATTAAAATTTTGATTCAACCTGTATTGGAAATATGTTTCCGTCATATTTTTTGAAAATGCAAAAATGTTCGTATTTGTATGTAACTATATATATTTTACTGTGAACCCTTATAAGAAAAACTTACTTCAACCCTTATCTTATCTCGTCTAATTTTAACTTAAAAGATCTAAAAATATTCACTTCATGTGAGGGTGGATTTTTTATATATGGTCTGGTAATATAATATTATTAGCAGCATTCCTATTTTTTATTTAAAATTGGTACCAGTTAATATACAACCAATCACGTTTTCCAATATGGTTAAACCATTACTACGGATGACTGCACGAAAAAATATTGAAAAAAGAAATAAAAATAAAGCAAATAAAATGAAAGTAATGAATGCCTTTACGTATAAAAAAAAAGTTGGTAATTATTAAAACCAAAATTAATGTAGTAATAATAATTAATTTTAAATAATGCGTCATAACACCCTTGGTTGATAATTATTTTTAAAAGGTAACCTTCTTAAAAAAAAAAGAACGAAAAAAATAAACTTAGGTTTAATGCATTATAACATCCTGAACTAATATTAAGATGATACGAAAAAAAAACTTTGAAAACGTCAGTATGAGAGTGAAAGGAAATAAAATGTTTGCGATTAGCGGTATCACATATATAAGTGTTGACTATATTCCATTCAATTTCAAGATAGAACGTTTACATAAATCGAATTTGACAGTTAAAATATGATTGGCACAAATATATTATTCGATCAGCTGACGACTATTTATAAAATTCATTGCATTATTCCCGGAGTATTATTAAATTATATATATAATTAAAATATTAACTTCAGAAAGTTTCACTATGAAAAATGTTATAAATACAAGTATTACATCATTATTTTATTGATATGAATTATACAATTTTACACGGTAAAAACGGACAATCCTCCATTTTTTTTGCGAAATAGTCAGGTGTTTCAAATATTTGTGAAAATAATCAAAATCTCGACGGCGAATAAATCTAGACCATATATGCTATTCATTAATTTTATAAGGAGTGAGATAGCTACAATGTATCAGCTTATGCTGATATATTAATTAATTACCTTATATAAACATATATTTATGGTATATTTGGTGTATGGATAATTAAACAAACATTGTGACATATCTCATTTTCACTTCAAGTAAGTGTTGGTTCTAAAATATTTTCCATTGTAGCCTACAAATTGTATACGTACTTTATGATAATGTTTCTGTAGTAACTGTGCTTTTACTCTTATTTCGATGGATATTCCTAATATTAAAAAAACATTAAAAAAGCTTTAATATTAATATCCGGTATAAGTTGGCCGCTCATATAAGAATAAGATGGCCACTTAATTTCCGGGTCATTTTTCCTCTTTCTTTGCCTTTTTCGTTATTTTTTTCTTTTTTCTCGTGTAAGTTTTTCTTTTCCATTTCTTGTTTCTTCATTTTCTTGCCACAAGTATTGCAAGAATTATTGAATGGAAAACAATTTACATGAGGCCGTAATTTACAAACAATTAATTGCAGCTAATCTTAGTAATTTTCACCGCATTCCACGCATTATATATTATCTCCGGAATTTTCACCGACTAATTCTATCGTTTCTTCTTCCTTATTACTTGAATGTAATTTAATTTTTTGCTTTTTAATATTAAGATTTGTCTTCATAATCTTATTATTTTTAATTTCGATTTTCTTTTTTTCACTAATATAGTCTAGGAATGCGAGTACCTTTACTATTTGCTTGGACAGTTTCCGAACGCTAGTAAACAGTTCTACAAACTGAGTACATATCAGTCGATACTTTGAAGGCGGATCTTTTTGTGAGCATCCTCATTAGATCTTTATGTTAAAGGCCCGGTTGGTGGTATTTCTTTTTGAATCCGTTCAGACGTAGGATCCTTAAGTATCATTGAAATCTCTTCAAAAACTCTGTCATTTTTAAGATTATCAGATATGTAAGCATAATCTTGAAAGATTAATCCGGAATCTAAATTTATCACAATTTATGAATTTGTTATTCGATTTGAGGTTATGTTATCGACAGGTTATTATATTCAACGAAAAAACAGTAAAAACATAAAAAAAATGAAAAATATTAAGACTGCAACATCAAATATCAACGTACTAAAAAAATCTCAAATAAATTGAAACTTTGAAGTTTAAAAACACTTTTCAATTTTTTTTTCAATAAAAAAATGTATACAACGACGTACACGTTCGAGCAGCAATCACTCACCAACCTTAGCTCACGACATATAGAGCAGACAGTAAAATTTTTCGGTTGGTCGTTTCATCGAACAGCCCATATAATATTGAATTACCCTACGCTAATACCCGGAAACTCAAACTTTATTGTGTTTATATATATTATAGTGATATACATTCGAATATGTATATCTGGTAAAACTAACTTATTAGTCTTTGGTTTGAGAACAACCAATGCAGGTTCGTATGATTATCTATCTGTCCGCCTGTTGCAAAAATACGAAATCTAATAATTGTATTGAAGAGGTCATATTTAAATTTACGTAGGACAAACAAATCTTAATTAATCCGAGCGCACAGTTAGTATAATTATTTGTGATATTCATTATTTATATAATCACAAGCGACACACTTCTTGTCCAAAGGTATTTAAATTTAGAAGATCAATTATATGTGTTGTTTACTGTAGGCCCACGTATGGCAACTTGTTTATACAACGTGTATTCAATGCTTGCTTGCAAAACTTATCAACGTAATGGCGGGAGATATCCGTACATCTCATCTTCCAATATTGCTTTCTAAATTTTTGGTGTTTCATAAAAATATTTTGTATTAAATTAACTTAATTATATTAATATGTGTTTTATAATGTTAAATTTGTTGTGTTAAATGTGTGATATTTTTAAGTACGAGTGTAATTAAAATGGCGAATGTTCTTCTAAACACCGTACCAATACAGCTGTTCAATTATACATATCACTGTATAATACTAAGATTACCGTCACATCACTGTAAGATAAACAGAAAAAAAAATTATCTGGACACAAGCAAAATTTTCAATTAAACAATGTCAAAAGATTTCTACTTGGAGCAATGTCATTTAATAAGCCCCGCGGCGTGGCTGAACGAACATTGTTATTGTTGATGTACGATGTAATTACTGTTGGTATACGATGTATTAGATAGATTTATGTTAAATAATTTCTGCTAATATGTTCTGCAATAGATATGATATGTTCTGTAATACTATTTCTCAGTGATAACGGCAAAACGTCGGCCTCGCCGCGCTAGCATTAGGCACAACCATCTTTGAATATCGGTGTGAAGCCCAGATGTATTGTGATGTAATTGTATATGTATGCAGTGTATTTTGTCTGTGAAAAGTTATTGAATTTCGCGTATTTTTATACATTAGTTTGTTTTAAAAAAATGTTTTAATGATTACTCAAAAATTAAGTATTTGCGATTACTTTCTAATAATTTTCTGTATAACTTAACATTTAATTAAACAACTCTTTCTGTAGAAATTTTTGGTATTATTTTATTATATGTCTTTTTTATGTAATACTTTTAAATTGTTTGAAACACTTCATCTTACTTATCTGAATTTCTCAGAAATATAAAATATAATCTATATAATATAAGTTACGTATGTACATAGTATAAATGTGCACACTAATAAAAGAAATATTTTTTAACCACAAATAGCAAACAAATCCACATTAAATTACTAAATTTAATGTAAGAAAAAGCTTTGCAATACCTGAACTGTTAAAAGTGTTTGTTTATAAGCATTCTATCTTGAAATTGAATGGACTATAAATATTTAAAACATGTTAACACGGAAAATTAGATATATTAACATGAATATAATGTGTCGGTTTTTCACATTTTTATGCAAAAATAGAGTATTTGCGAAATAAAAAAATCAAACGTGATAAACCCTATTCAATATTTTCGAATGTAAAAACGTCTTGCTTCCATATGGGCTATTCTCGAAACCTATTTGGTTATTAAAGAAAACATTATTATAGTATGCTATAGACGCGACATGCAACCGACCAGTATGATCGAATATGATTAGGAAATGTAACTGACCGAGAAAGACAGTAATCAGTAAAGGTATTTTTTTTATTCTTGGCAACACTATCCGAAGAATGAAGTTTAAAATAGAACATTTCTTTCTCTTTTGGATTTTATTAAATACGAACAAAATTAAAATGCAATAACATTGTGAATAACGGTACAAGTATACATGCCATTTTAACTGCAAAAAATAATTTTCTCACAAACATATAGCCTTTACTTAATACTAAAAGCAGCAAAAGTACCGGAAGTTTGACGGGATTTATTAATATGGTAATACTTTAATTTTATTATAACTCGTTTAACAAATTGCATCTTAAAGCTTTTAATACCGGAATCCACCGCAATAAAATGAGACACTTCGCAATAATGTCTACAATAATCAAAAGGCGTTTAAAATTAAGGACTATTATTATTTTTATGACGTTTAATTAAATATCGTCTTTCGATTCTGCATAGGAAATAATTAATTTAAATTACTTAAATGTATTTACAATGTTTGAATAATGAATATTTATATTTCAAGATTTTGACCTATAACTTGCTTTCTGAAATTGTATGATGCAGCTGCAAATATTTGATGTAAACATTAATAAAATAACTCTGTTACAATAACATTTAACTGAAAACAGTTTTGTTTCATATTCTAATGAAATTTATTTTTATCACAATTTAAAGTTGGAAAGACGATTTTTTTTAAACCAAATATAAAAATTTCAAGACTCAATATAATTATCTAATGGTTGTTGTTTAGAAATTAACCTAAATACATTAACGAAATATTCAGAAATATTACTCAAACTTTGAATAGATTACGGTAGTACTAGATACTCAGAATTTATATTAATTATAAAATGTGTACTAAAGTTATGAAACTCATTATATATAAAACGTACGTGTATAAAACACTTCTGTTGTATATATGTAGACTGTCGCATAAAATTAGTTTGGTAATTGATAAAACATATATAAAATAAAAAAAAAAGAAAACTGATCGGGGCGATGCCTGGTATAAAGGACTGCTAACAAAGAGTTTCCTTTGCTAATCTCTTATTTTTTCAAATGATTTACTTTATATACTCTCAAGCATTACTTGTCATTTTAGAATAGCGGTAGACACGAGCCAGTTGCTCTTATCAATATCGATCACTTGATTGCGAGCCTTGCAATTCTTGATATTACGTTTTACGTAATATTTGAGTCAAGTCACGTAAGGTGATAGATTTATTTTTTAGCGTTACACTGTGGATCGGTCAACTTAAGATTTATTAATGATTAAAAGGAATAAAGGTAGAATTTTGTTAATGACTGAAAGGAATAAATTAGAGGATAGAATAATACAATGCCACATTATGTGTCAACTTTAAAAGTAAAGGAAGAGAAATTTCATCCAATAAATCTCTTTTATACATTCTTTTTTTTATACATTTTTATTACATTATACATTCTTTTATACATTCTTTTTTTTATATATTATACATTCTTTTTTTTATATATTTCTTTTTTTTTATATATAACAACTTCCTTATTCTGAAACACATTACGATAACAAATTAATACTAAATTAGATTTATACCAAAAATATTCAGTGGGGAACCATTTCGATATATTAAAAAATGACATATGGCAAATAACCACGAAATATTTTTCAAATAAACAGCTTTAAAATAAATAAGAAATGTTTCTTTATAAAATATTTCAAAATATTATTCTACCCGTGTTTTAATAATTTGCCATCATTAAAAAAACATTACTTCAATCTCCAATTTAAAATAAAATTGGAGACTAGTAATGTTTTATTCGTTTAATAAGAAACATCTTGAAATTTTTAATATCCAAATTCATTATAATAAAATGAGCCAATCGGCAGTAATATTATTCTAAGAAGTCGTGTAAAATTAGGTTGTTCGGTTACTGTCTGTGTTATTTCTATATAATAACAATTAATTTTTAGTGCCGAATGATAATTACCCATTAATTCTCTTTCGAATGAATTTATGTCGCTTTGTTTTGATCAAATATATTTTATGATCGTATTATCCGATACTGTACCCTATATATATTAGGCACAACGTAGTAAGCTGGAGTAATCTACATTGAATTTTATTAGTGTAAGAACAATACTTATTTCCAATTTGTTATTGTGTAACAATGTATACATTAAATGTAAATTTTCCAATAAAAATTCACACTCAAGTGCTTCGGTCATCTACATCTATCGTGTGTGATAAACTAGAGTCTTGAAAGTATAATTAATAACGTTCAATTACTGAATCGGTAAGCTGATGCCCTCGATGGCGTTATACTCCATAGAAACGGTATATAAAACGGATGAAAAATATCCGCCTCGCGCGAACTACGATAAAAAGATGAGGAGTCCACAATGGGACATGTAGTGAAGTGAAAGTTGTATTGAAATTAATAATTTTACCAAATAAGCCTAATTTTTGGGAATCACTTTTAGGGCGATAATGATATGTCTGTATATTTAATGTCATGAGATATCATGTATGTTACATGAAAATAAAAGTTTAGAGATACAAGTAAGCAAAACTAATAAAGATGTCTCTGAAAAATATTTTTTCCTAATATTGCGATTTGAGAAAACAATAAAAGCTTCAAGACTATCCTAAGATCATTTTCATATCGATGAGTTGATAGACGCATTAAGTTAATATTCAATACGGGCAGATGGTAAAACAAAACTTATTGTAGTCGTTACTTGATTTTATGCATAATTGATAAATACGTTAACATTGCGAATGTAATATTTCCGCAACAATTTACATGCTCAGCTTACAGTAGAGTTTTAAAATTAAAAAGGAATAGCATTTATTCATAACAAAGAAAAATTAAACTACGTAAAACCACATATTTTAGACAAATTCTATAATGGCATAGATAATGAAGGCGTGTCTGTAAATATTCAAATTTGGGTTAAAATAAAAATCTCATAAAGAATAAATATTATTAATATTCTGACAATTAAAATAACATATTATTATTAATGTTGATTCGTTTTTTTCAATTTTAAATGCGTATATGGAAGTAAAAATTGAAGATGATTTAACAGTTTAGTTCCTTACTATCAATGTAAATATTTGGAATAAGTCACTTATTTTTTTTTCCTTAAATTATCCCTAAGATGTTTTATCTCGGAGTGTTAAATAGTTTAAATTTTACTTATTATGTTATAATAAATGTCCCAAAAAATTATGAATAAAACTACAGTTTCAATCAGCCAATCTATCAATAATTCGTCTATTACCATCAAATTTAACATTTATATCGTTACAATCTTTTCCAAATAATCACTCTTGTGTGAGATATACTAAGCGAGTTCAACTTATGGTTTAAATAAAAACAGAAAAAATATTTTTTATCTATTCTCGAGAATGGTGGATTTTACACAATATATCTTTTATTTGGAATTAGATTTTTGTGTTCATAATGGTAATTATTTCCTGTTCCACTCCTGGACTCCACTGACTGGAGTTACTATGGCATGTTTTTTGGATATTTGTAATTCGTAAGGATATCCTTCAATGCTTATTTACTTACTGGAATCGGTGAACTGGATGTCCTTTCATTACTTTATAGTGGCCGGAATTTCATTGCGGAGTTTGTGGCTACTGTATAATTGCAATTTATTAATTCCTTTTAATTTTAATTTGTGTCTTTATAATTACTTATGTTTTTTTTTAATTTCATTATCGTGAATATATTGATGAATAGTTAGAAATATATTTTAATATTTGATGCCACGCAACAATTTTATGTGAAAATACAAAATAATGTAAATTTTGTTGTCATTCCGGTAAAATTATCAATAAAAAATATTTTGTTACAAATTGTGAGAAATCAGTAACTTATAGATAAAAAATGTGATTCTTTTTCTTCTTCCGTGCCTCTTCCCTTTATTTGAGGTCGGCCCTCCTCGTATTCCGGCGCCAAGTCAGATGATCTTGGATTGTCCCTACATCTAAATTTGCCCGCGCTAAATCTTTGGCAACGGTTGTCCACCACGTGGCCTGTGGTCTTCCTATATCCTTTTTTGTGTCCGGGATAGCCAGGGCAGTTTTTACGGCGTTACATTCGTCCCGTCTCATCACATGCCCGTACCATCGCAAACGACTTTCTACCATCTTATCTACGCTATCACTATGGGTGCGACTTTGAAGGATCCTCTAATGTACTCGTTCTGTACTTTATCAAGTTTTGTGACTCCCGCTGCACATCGTAGCATTTCCATTTCGTTTGTGTGCATTTTTTGTTCATACTGTTTTTTGATGGCCCAACATTCTGCATCATACACCATAGCTGGTCTTACTGCTCTTTTGGACCTTTTACCTTTTAGTTGTATTGGCATCTTTGGGTCGCAGAGTACATCGGAGAGCATTCTCCATTTTTGCCAGGCAGCATTTACCCTATGTGTAACGTCAGCATCGACACTGACATCCGCACTCAGCATTGACCCCAGATATTTAAATTTATTTACCTTCGGTAATGGTTATCCGTCAATGTTTATGGAAGCGTTAGGAAGTGGTTGGTCAGAAAATTTGCAATGAGATATTCGGTTGTGCTTCTGCTAATGCGTAGGCCATTTTCCTCTAGTGCTTGCTTCCAGTCATGAAGGGTGTTTTGAATTGTTTCTGCATATTTGTCGACCAACACGATGTCGTTGGCATACAGTATACACCAGGGAAGAGCAGCATGGGCATGTTTGTTAAGATTGTCCATGGATAGATTAAACAAAAGCGGGCTTAGTGTCGAGCTTTGATGTACTCCAACTTTGACTTCAAATGGTTTATTGGTTCCAGCTAGACTTCTTACTTGTGTGCTGATGCGGGTTTTTGTTTTCCTCTCTATAAATAAGTTTTAAAAATTGAATCTATTTATTAATTAACGGGATGAAATGCGTTTATTCATAATAAATAGAGATTTTTATTGTGATATTATCGTCCGCAATGAATGATATTTTTAATGTATGCTAAAGACATTGAATATTATGATAACCTATCTTTTTAAGATATTCAATAAATATATAAAAGCAAAACTAAAAGAAAATAAGCTGCCTTTTATTAAATGACCTACGGAAATAATTATCTAAAGGAGTATATTGGTGCGCTCAGTGTCATCGGTTTAAAAGTTTATATCTGCCATGTCTCGGTTTTATGAGTCGCCCGCCCGCCCAAAATATTCATTCACCCTTTAATTAATCATCACTGAGATTTCTTGAAATGTTTTGATGACATAACATGAAAATATTGTTTTATTGATATTTTCCACAATAGTTGATTTTAAAAATATTCTTTCAGCCTTTGTAGAAACAATTTCAAAGATGGTAGTCTTTGGGCTGAAAAAAATTCTGCAAGTATTTTTTATGCATATACGAGGAAAGAAGACTCTTTATTTACCTTATGTTTATATTACTACTGACAAAAGGAAGACTTGCATAAGGTACTTGTAAACATTTTTCTGAGGAGTATTCTAGAATTCGTGTAGTACGTACGGGATATTTACTACGATAGGAAAAGGGTGGGGAAAATATTTTGAGGTTTTCAGTCTAAAGTTAAGAATTTACCGGCTTTTGAATATATTAAAAATAAAATAATCTTGATTCTCTATCCCATTAAACAGCCTCAGCATTTATGTGTTACTTAAACTGATCGCACATTGATATCAATACCTTTTGACCCGAAACTGAGGCTTAAATTTAAAATAGTTCGGTGCGAAACTTGCATAGGTACGAATATAATAGAATCGAATATAATCCCACCTTCTATTTATCTGTCTATCTCTCTTTTTCCCTGTCTTTCATCTTTTTACTAGACGGTTTGATATTCATTGTTAGAAAAAATATTTTGGGGAATATAACAAAAATAAATTGCTGTTAATGTTAATAATATAAATTGTTGTTTTGGAATGGTTTTCCGTCTATCTGTAAGTCTCTGTATTTTTTCAAACATCTCTGCTGGGATTCTGCTGGGTTTGGAGTAATATCTAGCGTATATTTTATGGCAATCGGCCAACAAAGAAGGTATGGCGTTTTGTGTATTTACTATAAAAATGATTATTTTTGTAATAATTTTAATAGAGGATGTTACATGTATTTATTCTACCTTAACAAACTTCCTAAAATCAACATGCATACAAAATCGTGGGCACAGCTTCGGTAGTTCATAAGATATTTCTATGTCAAAGAAATAATTGTCATTTAAATTATATAAAAATAATATCTGTGTAAGATTTTATTTTGCTATAGATTAAATTTACTACTTTGGCTGAAACGGTGTCAATCTTTGAACAACATATGCAGAAAATCCAATTTTTCGAACATTTAAAATGCTGTAGGGTAAAAGTGGGATAGTGGCCTTAAGAGGATTTATTTTTGAGGCGTAATTCATATTATGACTTGTAAACGCACTACACACGCAGCTAATATTTGTATTTATAGAACCGCTCCCATCATCTTAGTATGCAAGCGACCGCCGCGCTTATCGGACGTATTTTGTTTTTATAGAGAAAATTTGCTATTACCAATTAAACCATTTTGTTACCAAGTGTAACTTTTGAACTTTAAATCTAAGTGACATTATTTTATTTTTATTAGTATGTGTATGGTTTAATTTGTGATTGTGAGTAATTCTTTTTTTCAATTTTTTAACAGTATTTTGTTTGAAATGGCGGGGCATATATTCCTACTGAAAAGGAGAGTTGCTTCGTTTTTCATGAGTATAGATGCCCTTAGGGGCATCTATCCTCCTGGGTTATTGTACTGCTTAAGGTCATGCATGTGCTTATTTTTCTCTTCAGATAGGTCTAACAAATATGTCAGAAAAGCCTGAGCTCCTCCACGTGCAGGATGGACGCAAGAGTCATTAATATCTGCTATGTAGGAAATTTCAAAAGGCATTCTTGGTATTAATGAAATTTCACGTTTATTTGGAATTCTTCGAAGACATTGAAAAGACGCTATGCTAATAACAATACTGAAAAACAGACATTAGGTAGGAATTTTTGGTATGACCCCCTTAATCCTTTAATTCTTAACTATTTTGTAATATTAATTTCTTATTATTTTTTTAGGAAAACACCCACTTTTTGATTTCGGAAATTAAAAAAACGTCTAGTGTTGCATATTAAAAAGCTAGAAAAACTGGTTTCCATCTAAATAGAGATATAATACAAAGATTAGCATTTAATTTTGCCGAGAAACTGGGTGTGAAAGCTCTTTTTGATAAAGAGAGTAGAAAGGCAGGGCTGCATTGGTTACGATTGTTTTTAGAGCCTAGTATTCGTCAGGCTGAAGGTTGAGTTGCTGCTTAAAGTGTTGACAGAGAATTATTTATTCGAGAAACCAGATAGATTATATAACGTAGATGAAAGAGGTGTCCAAGTTAAATAAATCTACTGGAAAAGTTATTGCTAAAAGATGTGCAAGAGTAGTCCATTCTATTACATCTGCGATGAAAAGGTGAAAATCTATTGGTAATAGTGTGCTGTAATGCTGCAGGAAATTGTCTTCCACCAGTGGTGACAATTAAATGCGTAAATAAGAAACCTGAGTTTTTGGATCCTGGTTCAGACGTTTACACGAATAAAAAATCCGCGTACGTGAATGCAGAGTTATTCCATAAATATCTTAAAGAAAATTTTATACCCAGACAACCAAATGGGAAAGTCTTCTTGTTTCTGGATGGTCATTCTTTCCACATGAATGCCATAGACATGCTTCAGTCTGCTAAAAAAATGATATTATTTTATTCTGTTTACCTAGCCATACCACTCAAGCCCTCCAACCACTGAATCGCTGTTTCTTCAAGCCAATTAAAACATTTTATACAGCTGAAAGAGGGAATTGTATAATGTGTCACACAAGGAACGAAAAATAAATAGATTATTTGCAGGGAAACTCATTGAGAATGCGTATTCTCGAGCGACCTAGGCTTCAAATGAAATTTCAGGGCTTAGAACTTGCGGGATTTACCCTTTTAATCCTTCTTCTACACAGGATTCAGGATTTACCCTTTTAATCCTTCTTCCTCACTACTTCATATAACTGTTTTGCAATATCTGACGTTTCTTTGAGTAATACAAGGTCTTTAGAAAGCAAATCAGGCCGTCAAAATGATGTCCTAGAACAGGACGTAGATGCATTCGGTTATGTTCTAAAATTCTACACAGATTTATTAAATGAATCGACTCTGGTAGTTGATCAGATTGCATTAAATTTTGATCAGATTGACGTTGATCAGATTGCATTAAAGATTGCATCTGATATTGTTCCCAGTAACATTAAGGTTGTTAATCAAATTGAAATCATACTTGAACAGGAACCAGGTCCTTCCCGTCCACCGACTGTAGATTTACCAGATAAGAGACTTTTTAATTCAAGCCCATTAATACTTTCACAGAATTGTAATATCGTCAATATCAGTGAACCGGAAAAAGAAACACCAAGCAAATATTTACAAGAATGTTCGCCGATACCAAAAATTCCGGTACCATTTCATGAGAGGCGAAAACAATCAGCTACAGTTTTGAACACAAAAGAAAATATCAAAGAGAAGCAAGTAAATTCAAAGGTAAAGCTATATTAGAAATACCATACAAAAATAAAAATCGATCAGCTGAAGAAAAAAACAGAAAAAACAAGCAAAAAAAACCAAAATAAATTAAGGAATCTAGTGATGGGATGACTATTTCGAGCAAATCTGATTCAGATACACAGAAAGATGCTAGATGCAAAGAATGTTTTGATGAATATTATAATACTAAATCTTCTGCATATTGGGTTCAATGTATTATGTGCAAGAAATGGTTACATGAAGATTGTACTTTATATGGTGACTATTATAATAATGCGTACGCACTGAAAATATTAAAATAAAAGAAACGTCAACTGAACTGAAGTATTTTAATTTTTGAGACTGATTAATATAAAAATATAATAACGAATACAAAAGTGTAATGTGCCATGGCTAATTATAGAAATAAAACTTATTAATTATAAATATGCTTTGAACTTTTCCTAGAGGCTACTATCCCCATAGTCATAATAGCCTCGAGGCAGTTAACCCATATAATAGGCATCTATACTCACAACTAGTCCGTTTTAATTTGGCATATTTTTTAATATAAAAAAATAACTACATCTAATTACTCTAAATCATATAGTAAACCATAGATACAAGAATCACTAAATCAAAAAATGAGTTCAAATATCTATACTATTAATTAGTAAACTATTCCAATTTTACTCTATCGTTCAAAAAATAAAGCTAGTTTTGAAGAACATTTGTTTATTTTATATTATCAATAATTATTCATATTGTTCATAACGTCGTAATTATTAATACTCAATTATTTTTTTTATTTATTTTTTTGTAAATATTTAATAATTATATAAATATTTGCAAGTCCAAAAAATTGTCACCTAAAACGATATTTAATAAATATATATATTTTCAAAACTAAATTAAGTAATGCATTAATTGTTTCTATTATATATTTTCATTAAATAATATATTAAAAGGTTTGGGAAATATATTACCATATTTTGGTTGAGGAATTTTCTCTGCAATATAAGAATATTCTTTATTCTCGAATTATTTTATTGAATGTACGTCGTCATTACATCAAATCTATCTGTACCTACTGATATCAAAGAAAAGAAAAATAAATTTAAGAGCTTTTTTTTGGTCAGAAAATTGTAAGTTCTGATAAATATGCCAATAATCTCTATTTTCATCAAATAAAATTTCATAAGAATCAGTCAACGATAAAATATGATGCAACCTGGAATATAAAGGAAATGAAAATAAAATAAATTTAATATTTCGAGATAAATTCGTATCAAAGGCTCCTGACACGTTACGATGGATATTTTATAAATTAATAGTCAGAACGTTAAACGATTTTATTGGAAGGTCACTTTTTAGACATTATTTTAGAAAGTTTATGTGAGAGTAACAATTAATACTTTTTATTGAGTATGTATTTTCATTTCATATAATATAATTTTCTTACCACATAATTGTCTTTTCCCATTTAAAATTATATTACTTCCCCATTTTAACATTAGCTTAAATATGTGACCACATTGAAAGTATTAAATATTTATGTTCATCAAATAGAATATTTTTCTTGGTTTTTTTCCTTGCTTGTATATTTTTGTTTTTTTTTTATTTATATTTCTTTACATAACGGGCATGGCAATGTTGAGTAACAGCAAAACCTCAACCTTTCTCTTAAGCCTCTCCTCTAAATCAATTGCGCGATAAGGATTCCGTTTTTCTTTTTACAAATATAAGAAATAGATCAATCACCAAAAAAATTATATATATGTTTTTTATAAAGATGGTGAATTCAATTCTTCTGAATACCGCTAAATTAGTTGGAATATAAACCAATAAAAAAGAATCACAAGAAATATTAAAGTATTTTAACATTTTCATTTATTAGAAACACATTTTCAATTTATATTAGGAATAACATACTCCTTGACTGAGTCATTACACTACTAATCTATTATTATTATAATAGTATTCCTATATGAAAATTCTATGCACCCTGAAAGAAAAACGTAAGACGAATGCTTGATTGTTTTACTACAAATATTCTTCTAACGGCAAAAGTTAAATGTTCACATGATTTAATAGTACACTTAAAGATAAGACCTTACACATCTATATTGAAGACCCTTCACAAAAATCATTCATACGAATTTTACTATAAACCAAAAGCAAAGGAAATTTTTTCAAGATCTATAAAACAGCGTAAATAGCTAGATTCCCCCGTTTTCTTAGCACATTATAAGGCATATCTGTCTTTCCTAAAACTTGTATCTCCTTTTAAAATTTATATTACAAATGTATTTATTATTTTTATAAAAAATGTATGTAAATAAAAGGACTAAATTTAATAATTAATGTACACTAATAAAGAGGTGATTTCAATTCTTAATATTATATATCATACATCAATATATTTATATATATATATATATATATATATATATATATATATATATATATATAATCAACACTAAAACAATAAAGGGAAGATGCGAATTTGTTACGGAACTAAAACCTTTCCTTAACTACTGAACCGATTTAAATTTTTTTTTCTAATTTGACACTCCCTTAGAAGATATAAGCTACTTTTATATAAGCTTTATCAATCCTTAAACAAAGACAGGAAAAGAAATTAATGATCAAATAAATCATCATCGCGGTTAAGTTACGACAAATATAGAAAGTGGCGCTGAAGACGTGGTCGAATATCCCCTTCCTAATAAATTGCATTATCGACGTTAGGTCGCGTGTCATTCATTCCTTCAAAACGTCCGAGGAGCTTTGTCACTGACGACGTGTCTAATGGAGTCTTCGAATAATTTAGTATTTGTATGTGGGAAAATCGATGGCCAGTGTGTCTTCTTTCTGATTTTATTGCCAACTCGCAACGGTCCGTAGTTCTGCTGTGAACTATAGTATTATATTTTCATTTTTACCCGTGGAAACGAAACATTTTCCCACAGTAATAAGTAGCCTATGTCCTAGTGTAGGTCTAAGGTATTTACATGCTCTTTTGAATTGTTGATATATTTATCACCGGTTCGGATAATAAGTTCTGCTTGAGCTGAATCCGGTAAGAAAATCGAAAGCCATAATATTTTTATAATAGCAATACAGGTTTTTCAAATTGCATAAACTTAATTACCTAAAAAAAATTAAGGGTGAGTGAATTTTGTATTTTATAGAGCATTCTGAGCCGTGCTCTTTTATCTTCTAAACAATATGAAATTTTGTGACAGATTTTTACAAAAGTTACGTTTTTATTGACTGATAATTCTTACAAGTCACTTGAGATTTTATTATAGATTATGGATGTGCATATATTGTCCTTTAAAAGATATAGTTACTTTATAGAGCCCAATTAGGGGCACAATATATATATATATATATATATATATATATATATATATATATATATATATATATATATTTATATATATATATATATATATATATATATTAACATACTTCATAATCAGATTACAAAATAAAAATAAACAATATGTATATGTATATATATTATTTATTGTTATTTTGTAATCCCATTATGAATTATGTTAAAAATAAGTTTAATAGCTTTGTTGTACAAATAGATTCGCAAATAAAATATTAAGTAAATCACTAGACGCTCTTTCATTGGTAAAACTAGTTTTATTGGCAAACATTGCATATATTTACATAATAATATTTGTAATAACAGTTTTACACCGGTGTCTGCCGTTTTCATTGTGAATAATAGTCACAATATCCGCTGGAGTATTGGAAAATATTGCTGAAAGATATCTTATCGCTGAAAGAGAGCTAAAGTCATGATCGCTCTGTTTAGTTCCAATGCTACAATCAAAGATCGACTCACTGCTCGGTGTTCATTTGAAGTGCCCTTGATGTCGGAGTTGAAGATAATCGATAGGCTTGGATTGTATTTAAACAAGCACCGCGTTCCTAATTTAGGAAAATTGTCGGGATATTTTGCTATACATTTATCACTGTGTTGTAGGAAATTAATGATATATTTTTATAGTAAATCATGAGAAATCTTCTTTCGTTTATTTAAATTTTTTTTAAATATTAATTTTTTTCAACTTATTATGCTTACGGTAATTATTGTTCGTGAATCGTAAGTTACAGATCGCAATTACGATAGTAACACAACTTTCAATCAATAAATATACATTTGCGTATAAGCAACTCTATTATTTTAAAATTACAAACGTGTTGAAAAATTATATTACGTTTTTACAAATTTTTCATTTGTAAAGAAACATTTGAACAGTAAAGAAATGTTTGCCAACGGTTACATTTTATTTTGTCTGCACGCAGATATACTGCATGTTATATTAAGAGCTCATAATTAAAGTACTGGTCATAGTGCAACAATAAAATAATTCTTATTTCCTTGTTAAATTAGAACAAATTTTAGGTAGTTACATTATAGCCGCAGATAATAATTTCTGAAAATTTAAAAATAATAAATTTCAATGCTAGGCGAGTGTCGCCTATTCCTTTTCTTTCTTTGAACAATATGAAAAAAATTTGTTGAAGCCCTGGAAAATTTTAAAGCTTAATAGAAAATTTTGGTATTGTGTTATTTAGTTGCCAATGACACAGAAGCGATCGGAGAGTTTCCCACTGTTGAGTTTAATTGCCATCATGCTACTTTTGTAGTTAGTGGTAAATAGTTGTCAGTTATTTCGCAATAACGAATAGATATTTGACGAAATATTCAAAATATTAACATAGAAATATATAAGTTTATGATATTAATCATGGTATCTTTTAAATTTCTGCGAACATTCAAGCAATATTTTTAACCTATTTTATATTTTTTGTATTCATCTGAAAAATAAATGGCAATTTTATAATAAAGAATAATAAAAGGTGTGAAGAACCTCATATAATATATATAATAAAATTTATTTTTTTCCAATATATGTAAACTTTTAATTAGATAATATATATATATATATATATATATATATATATATATATATATGTATATATATATATATATATATGTATATATATATTTTACTAATGAAATCATTTTATTTATTTATTTATTTATCTACTTTAATGTATCTAATTGACACATATGACGGACTTATTGCTACGAGAGCAATACCTCACAGCCAACCATAACACCAGTTCAGCCCCGCTCGACGAACAGCCGGGAATCGAATCCGGGTCTCCGCGGTGCGCCGCGTCGTCACAGAACGCGTCGTCGTCGTTACGACAAAATTTTCATTAATAGGTTGTGGTAGGTGTAGCTCATACATTAGCACACTAAAATTTAAAGTGATTTGCATTAAACTATTGTAGCTTTGTTGCATAAGGATGATTATGTTACGCCGTATGTTATGTTATAGCCACGCAAGTAATTGCTTCATTCATTAATCAGTCATCTCCAATATAATCACAACAGTTAATTGAATTTAAAATTATAATCAAGGGTTAACTCTTACCTTACTCCTGAAGAGTTGCTAAGACGAGAAAAATGTTTTCTGACTTAAAATAATTTCTCAAAGAATTATTTTATATTTACTGTTAACCTGAATATATTTCCAATAGGAGACATTCATTAGACATTATAAGTATTATGAACATGTTCTTGATTAATTTAATTTAAAAAATAAAAGATCTTAAATAAATATTTGTATATATATTTATATATATATATATATATATATATATATATATATGTATATATATATATATATATATGTATAAAAATATATATATATATATACATTTATGTGAATCCCATTAGTGATGGACCAACTTTTAAAATTTAAAAAATAGCCAGTTCTCAGTGGCACCTTTTTTTCAGCACTTAAAATCAACGTTTGGTTGTGAAAACTACGAAATCTAAGAAGTAAAACTTAGTTTTTTTGCAGAGATTTCGTATTAGTTGTCACCAAAATATTTTAATTCAAATGGGCTATTATTCTTAACAACAAAAATATTAAAAATTTTACTTAATTTGTAATCGCGGCACCTAAATGTCGACCCAATTGTAATGATTTCCACAAATTTTAATAAAGTGCCTTTATCTCAAAAACTAAGTGATTTTCATTAACGTCAAATTTAGTCAGAAAACCAGCCTTAGTTTGGGCTACCTCACCTTTTTGGTCAGTCCGTGACTTACGGGAAACTTATATTTTAATGAAATTAGCATTTAAACTTTACGCACATGATTTGATTTATCAGCAATTGGAAATATGTTTTATGTAAAAGACGATTGAAATTATCCTCGTCTAGTCTTCCACATTTTACTTTGTTAGTTATGTACGTTAAGTACATCGGAGCCTGTACTATTTTTGCTTTAAATATTGTAATTTTATGCAGTATACTAAATCGTATCATCGATATGTCAAGTACCCAACCTGATGAGAAAGAAATTTATATGTAGAAAAGATCATAAAATATCCAGTTTTCGTAGCTTCTAAAGAATTGGATAATACCCTGAATAAATAATACCCTTTTAAAATTGTATAGAATATCAGAAGTATTTGCATATGTTTATCTTTTGGAAAAAATTTCGTACTTGGCGTAATGTTTAGTTAGGATTTAACCAACTGCTAATCAACTATGTGTACACAGTGTTTTTATAGCGGAGTTATATAGAGGTTATTAAATGTAATGTTTAGTTAGGATTTAACCAACTGCTAATCAACTATGTGTACACAGTGTTTTTATAGCGGAGTTATATAGAGGTTATTAAATGTGGCTAACCTTGTGTGACATTTTTAGACCACTAAAAATATGATTGAATATTTGTACTCAACCAAGCCTAAATAGCTTGACGTAGTCTGTGATTAAAATAAATTTATAAGTTATATTTTATCTCGAGAAATAACAAGTTTTCTTAGAATGAAACTTAATTTTTTTCACTTATGTAAAATAATAACAAATTAACTAATGTATATTATTTTAAGTTAAATAAGTGTACAGTCATGAACAAATAAAAGAAATGTTAAATTTATCGCATGCAACTACGCAAAAAATTCGATTTCATGAGTTGCACTGGAACAATCACCAACAAGTGTCTAATAGGGATGAATAACCGTCATTGATATTCATGTAACATAGATGCAATATAGAAATAATATCTGTAATATGAATAAACATAGAAAAATCAATGATGTCCGCAAAATTTACGACTTTCTATAATATTGATTCACAAATTTATTCGAATAATTATGACACGTGTTAACATCGTGTAATTCCGGAAAGTGTTACAAAATGATAAAGTTACAGGATTACAATTTTTTCATCGGTTATTATTTAAAGCCAGGTCGCAAGGGATTTTAAATTTATTGTTCTTCTTCTTCAGTCAACAAAATAATCGATCTTATTGAACTCTGATGTTTCGAGTTCGATAATATTTGAGTTATCGGTGTTAACCTCGATGTACTTAATGATGATTTTTAACTTCGGTCATTCCCCTTATTTTCATCAGATTTTGCACGAAACTTGTTTTCAGTTATTTACCAGAATAGCTGTGTGCGGATGGCCATTACAGTTTATATCCAAAACCATACTGAAATGTTCGTAAAAGTTTGTGTATCCCACCTAAAGCATTCATACGAAAAAAATAAAGACATCTCGGATTATTCACCATCACCTTACCATCACATCACCACCTTATCGGATTATTCACCAGCAATAAAAATATTTCGGAATTTTAAAACTCTTGCGAGTTCTTTCCAATTTTCAATATAATACCGAAATTTTTATTTAGTAATCCCTTTAAATTTTAAGTTATTTCAAAATTTAAAATTCCTAAAAATATGTTTTGGCCTTAGTTATATACATACTAAACATAAAAACCTTGAGTTCAAAAGCCATACTTAATTTATTAAAATATTTTCTTTGGTTCTTACTATATTTATAATTACGAGATTGGTATAAAAAAATAAAGTTAGCAAAATTAGACATTTTGAAATATTTTTTTACTGTTTTTTCGCAGGATTATTTGTGATTGGATTTCAACTCTGTTTTTAAAGCTAAATTAAGATCTTATTTCTTAGATTCTCTTATTTATCGTATATTATATTTTATATTATATATTATTCTCGATCCATCCGGTATCCATGACGTGATAAAATATAGATAGAGAGCTCGCTCTCCACCTGAAGTCGGTAAATCATTCTGATTCAATATTTTTTATTCTAGTGTCACATTTTCATGGGTTTGATAAATTATTGCAAGTTCGCAACTTTAATCACTCTACAACAATTCTAGTAAAATGACCGCGAACGAAATTTTTACCTATTTTAAGTTTTCACCATTTTCCTATATTTTTCGGTAAAATAACGTTTATGTTCGAAATATAGAAGTTGTATGTACATTGGAAGTAATGGATAGATTTCCGATCTTGTTATTCAGGGACAACATCAAAGATCATATAATTGGGGACCAAAATGAAAGGTCCATTTCTAGAATCAAAATACAACCAGATTTATGAAATAGCGGGTCTATGTAATGCCATCAGGTGTTTTTTAGATTTTACTTGCTCGGTATTAGCTCTAGACTACAGTAAATATGTAATTATATAGGGAATTAAAAGTGACCTAAAATAGGTATGGAAATTTATGCGATATTTATTTTAGTTTAAAATATCAAGCCGTAAAAAGCCTAAAACTTTTTAAATGATTGATAGTAATTTCTACAAAATTATTGAAATTTTTCTTGTTGTGTAGAGAAAAAAAAGTTAAATAAACGAAAAAATGAGAGAAACATTTTTAATTTTGTCTTATAATTTCTTACCGAGAATATGAAGTAATTAAAAAAGTTGTCCACGAAGAGAAAGACCAAATTCGATAGCGGATTATTTCAGAAAATTTTTAAACATAATTGTAAAACTCCTAGTTTGCTACCTGATGACAATATTATAAAGGCAGGTATTGTATAAGCAGGCTGGGCAAGCTTTAGGATATTTTCCATGAATTCTATTAAATGAATATTCAACAGTTTGATAAATACGATATACTTTAAATATTTCCGTTTCTTTGCTGTAAATTTTTTCTGGAAACAATTAAAAGAAAATTATGAATTATTTTGACATTTCTCAACCATCAATGTAAATTTTGTAATTAAAATAAAAAGGGAGATTTTGGGTTAAATATAATATTACCTATGGAATATTTGAATAATTTTCAACAAAAACTGCCAATTCAAACTAGATAAAATGAAAAGTTTTAGACAATCTAGAAGGCTTCACGTTTTTAATCTAACTGATAAATTTAAAACAAAATTAAATTATGCTTTAGTGGACAAATATACATTTGAGGATAATCAGGTTAATCATTAGTTATGGTCGATAAAGTCAGTATCAAAATAATTAAATATATTTCTTTTTTCCATTAAGTGACCATAGATCATACATTTAGCAGTTTTGCACCTTCATTTTAGTATTCATTGTATATAAAATCTACAAAAAACGTAATCAAAAAAGATTCGGTTAAATTTCCTTTTATAGGGATAAGATTTAGAAAATAACAAAGGACAAGAACAAATAGAAAATTTATTCATGACATATAAATGCAAAAATTATTAATGTTAAAAAAATTATAGACAGTAAAACTAATCACCTTATACAGCACCGTTAATAGGGTACGACAGGGATGCACAATTATGTAACAGACACGACAAAGACAGATAATGGCATCTCTTGTGGCGTGAGAGGAGCATGGTTTTATCATACACGCCACCATGCGGCGTGCTCTATCCTGCGTGTCGGTCCTTCCGGAACATAAGAGACATTAGCTCGCTGACAATTGGTTTATCAGGGATTTAATTTTTTTTTCATGATGATTTAATCAAATTCTCGTGTCTATTTGGTTGATTGTTTTATTATCAATATATAAGCATGTCGTCAAATTCGCACGTAGGAGTCAAAATCCACAACAAATATTAACTACGTATTTAAGAAAACCAATATTTAGATATTTATTTAGAATAAAATGTTTATTGATAGTATTGGCATTGCAAACGAATCCGCGGTTAACTGATGACAACATATAAATGAATTAAAATAATATCGATATGAAACAAACCTAACTCATAAATATATTGCAATAATAAATTGCAGTAAATAATTTAATCATTTTTATTTCATTAACGGACTACTTGTATTCCTCTAAGAATTATATGTAATTATCTTTTATGTAAAATATTCAACTAAATTTATGAAAGTAAATATGAAACAATAATATATCACTTACAGTAAACATAAAGCAAATAATATTTTGTCCCTATAAAGATATGGCATACCTCAAAAAAGAAGGCCAGAAAAAATACTTTAACTCACGAAACGAGTTATTTTAAACTACTTACACACTTAATACATATATTCAGGGACGTAATCTTGATGAAAATGTTCTTATTTAATTACAATGAATTCTTGGCTTAAGTTTATTCCTGAAATACTTAATGGGCATGATAATAGTTATCTTTGTACATTGAAAATAATTACTTCGTTAAATACGTAAGAGAAGAATTTAAAATTTATTTCAGGGTACGAGAGAAAGAGAAAGAGAGTTCTACATTTATGTCCTTATCATTTCTGTCAAGAAAAAGAGAAAGAGAACTAGATTATATCGATTTCAAGATAATAATTTAATAGAAAGCGGTTTGTATGAAGACGATTTCTGAAAATTATCCGATTTCTATTCCAACATCAAACGTGATATGTTCTTGCAATCTAATGAAGATATCCATGTTGAAATCAACACGTGTCATTGAAATTTGATTTAAAAAGTTTCTGTGAGTTTTCCACATTGTTGACGACTTGGAAATCTAAGATAAACAGAACGTTGATAACTATACAATGTATTTACAGACAGATTCCCAATTTCCTTTACAAAATCACCTTTACCAAAAATGTTATATTTCAGTTTATTTAATTGTGTTTAAACAAGTAGAAAGTGGTCAAAGAAGTGATATTTATAGCTACTACTATTGCTTACATATTATTCTAAATTTCTCTAAGATCTAAAAAAATGTTAAAAACTACATTACAATACCTTAATTATTTTTCCTAAATAAAGTTCCTCGTTATAATTATTTTCAAAATTTTAAACCATGAACTGGAAAAAATATCGAAACAAAGAATTTTTTTATAAATAATATATGTAAGCATTTCATAAATTAGGCCTGTATTGTAATTTTGTCTATCTCCTAATCTTTGGGTATAACGGAATACTCTAAGGTAAAAAAATAAAAATTCAAAAAAATTGTATCGAGATAAATTAGCATATATTTCCAGCAATTGTTTTTCAAGTATAATAGTCCTCACCTGTACTCGGTTGCCCTTAGCCAATAAGAAATACAAAAAATAAAACTTCATACAAGAAATAAAACATTGAATTGAACAAATGTTAAAAGTTTTGGTGTTTGTTAGCTAATAACTAAGTAACCAAGGAATGAACTACTATCAAATTTAGCATGGGTATACTTCGTATGGTGATATAACACATAGGCCATACGTGGTTTTACCATACTTGGTGTGGCTATACGTGGCGGATGTGAAATATGAATACCATCATAAGTGTATTTAAAATTTTGTTATTCCATTACCCCTTAACGTCAGGACAGATTTTTGTAAAACCTGGTACGTATATATTTTCTGATAAAAATAAACTTACAGAAAATTTTGCGGCTTCTTTTACTCATTCAAAAATGAAGATAAAGCCCCTGATTAAAACATCAGTTCGAAGTTCAAAAAGTAGAACTATTAGCACAATAAGAATCATCATTATTCAGTTTCATTAATAGTTAAATATAGATATAGATGTAGAGATGTGTTATTTAATACAATATTTTATATGCTACAAAATTATAGTAATATTGTGACAAAGTAAAAGCAATTTCTAAACGGTGCGCGGATGATAGGTATCTATTCCAAATAACTTTGTTCAAAAATTAATCGCTAGATATATATCAAATATACTTTAACGATTATCTATAAATTTTCTCATCTTACACATGTATGTTATGAGTTATAAACAAATTACATAACTTTGTGCTATTCCCATTCGATTCACAGGAATAACTCGGCAGGAAATTATCTTCGTCGTTAGGTATTACCAACACATATATTACAATATTCTGAATTATAATACGGCAAGGGTTTTTGCCCTTCGCATATTGATAAATGCATATAATTTTATAGAACGTTGGAAAATATTTTCGAATAAAATAACGCTACAACCACGATTGCGCTGCTTGGTTCCCGATGGTACAAACAAAATAGCAGTGCTGTCCTTAGAGTTCAGTTGAACTGCAAATTTATTGGGGTTGAAGTTAATGGTAAGGAATATAAAATAAGGACGTGGATTTCTTTAGACCGACAAGTGGACTCCTAATACAAAGAAGCGTTCAAAATGAGGCTATTTATGAACATGCATGGCGAGGCGGTCACAGTCTAATATAAATAATGTTGATATTTATGTTAAACTCTAATTGGCTACATGTAAAATGAGGCTATTTATGAACATGGATTTGCCACGCATGTTCATAAATAGCCTCATTTTACATGCTTCTTTGAGCTAGGAATCCACTTGTCCGTCTAATGAAATACACGTCCTTATTTTATTTTCCTTGCCATTTAAATATCAATTGCAATACCGGTATTTCAGCCTGTATATTTTCAGGGCTATAAAATAAATGAGAAAATTACTAATAAAATTCAAGTTTAATCACCAATAACAGTTACTATAAAAATTGGATAGGAGATCAATTTGATATAATTACGGGTCGGCTTGACCAAGGCCTGTATCGTATGACATCTATCGTCGCTGGGTAACCAATTAAATTAAAACAAGGTTTGTAAGTGTATATATGAGACTCGTTATGAATTCTAAAATGATTTAGACATAGGAAATTTTATTTGTAATAGTATTAAAAGCTGTATAATATTTATTTTGCTTTGCCTCGTCCTTGTATGTGATTTCGTCAATATGCGTCGTGTTAAATTTGCACGTTTGTGCACGTACCTGTGTACACAAGTTCGTGCAGGGTTGCATGTACAATTTTGTGTGTTTAGCTTTTCCGCGTTAGCTCATTTCTAGACGTTGTGCTAATAGACAAACAACCATTTTTCATAAAACAAAATTAAAAATTCAGTCGAAGGATGTGGAAAACGGACCCAACGGTTGGATTTAAAAATTTATCACGTAACTAGATGAAATGAATCATTTCATCCTATAAAATTAGCATTAGATTATTTTTATACAAAGAAACTGTTTAAATCTTCACTCTTTTCATTCGACGACGTGTAAGCATTATATTTTCTGAGTCGGTGCAAAATCTTAGCAGTCGGCTGTAGCAAACTTTAGACGACGGCGCTAAAACTTCGTTAATTCCCAACTAACTTATTTCTGTTTATCAATTAAGGTGTAGTTTAATTTTTAAGTACGAAAACCAATTGCAAAAATCACACTAAACTTTGTATATGTATTTTAACGAATTAATTCTGAAGAAAATATAAAAAATCCAATTTCGTTAGGCCGTGAAAATTGCGGCTTCGGGAAAAAGGTTTTGGCCGTGAAAATTGTGGCTTCATTACCACGTGATAAACCAGTCATGTAATATTGATTCGACTGTTATAATTAGGCCGTGGTCTGTAAATATTATGAACACTATATAGACTTACACGATGACAACAGTTAGTGAAGATTACGTTTCCCATTTATGATGTCAAACATATTTTTGGTTTGCTTGGAAGACATTTACAATTAGTATAGTACAATTCTTAGATTTTATGAATTCACAGTTTTTTGAATGCCAATAGTAGGAAAAATTGCGCCCTCGTAATGCATATAGGTACTCCAATTTCCTTTTACACCGTTATATTACGTTTTTTTATACAAACGTAATATTACTGTGATGCATTTTAATGTTTTGCGCTGTACAAAATATAAATATACGTCAAAAGCGGTTTATTGTCTCGAAGAAAATGTCAAAATTTTGGAATTTGTTTCTCCTAATAACACTTTTTATATGAAAAAAAACTAATTTCAGCTACGTATTACAAATACTTATCTATACATTTATGTACACGCGGCGAATATGTATATTCTATTGGTTTTCAGATTCATAAATAAATAAAGTGTAATACATAAACAAGCATCGTTCCTCTGAAACCAAGTACATAATAATAAGGCGAGTAAGCAGTACTAGTATATACTCTCTGTATATACTTAATTCGCTTATTACATATAGTGAAAATAATTTAGTTAATTTTTGCCGGATTATTGCGTTGTGTTAATTTATAGTTTTGGATATTGATTATATATAAAACAGCACTTAAAGTTTTTTGTAATACCTTAAAATGTTTCGTTCATTTAAATTTTCTTATATTTTTTTCCCACCATTTGGATGATACAAATATTCAGTACTTTAGAATATATATTTTACATCATGACTTGAATAAGAGATGAAATCAGACATCTTTTTTAATATTAGTTATGATGTGAAAATTTGCAATCAATAAAATGGTCAGTGAAAGACCTTATGTGGCAGTTACTTGTTAAATCTAATTTATTGAGATTAAATTTTTGTGTATCTATGCTTAGACTTACACACATTTTACATTACATGCCAATGTGTTACCCGCCTCCAAATATAGATCGTATATGACATAGTGCCCATTATATATGTGTTTAATTTAAAGTTTTCCTCCTAGATTAGAACCAAAAAGTTACTTCTCAAAGAACCAACAGGTTCTTTATTAAAATTACTAAGTGTTAAAAATCGATATTGCTCCGTATCGAACATGTCATTCAAGCTATATACAAGCTTAATCCTGCTCCGATTTGAGATTAATCGTTTTTTGCTATATCCGTATAATTCGAACAAAATCCATTATTTATTATTTTGAGTTATATCCATCATTACTTTTCTTGTGAATTATGGGCATAATTTTCCAAAAAAGGTTATAGAATCGTATAATTTATTTCAAATGTGAAGTATACAAGTCCGTGCAGGTGTCAAGTTTTAGGTGACGCATAACGACCTGCTCGTCCTTTAATTGTATTTCGATACAATATAATTTTGAGTCAATGATAAGAGATACTGGTGTATATTGTATTCAGATAACCATAGAGTTCCGGGCTAAACTAATATAATACATTCTTATAATATGGCTAAATTTACATAAGAATGTGCAACGAAAATATTTAGTATCATTCTGTTAGCAAGGCTTAACACAAGCGGTATATTTATATTTCGCTTGAAATTTAGAAAGCCATTTAAAGAAAACAAATATACTAATATATTTCTTTATATTTCCGTATTGAAGATCTTTCAAGAATTGCAAAAAAATCTAGAATTAAGGTCTTTGATCCCATTGTATAGCTGTAATTAAGGCACGTTTTCTCTTCCGGGTCAAATATGTTTTTGACAGAATTGTAATACTTGATGACATCCAGTTTTCCTTTGATGCTTCAAAATATATATTAGGGTCTAAACTATATATTTTTTAAAATTGTTAACCGAATTTTACATGAGTATTTCTAATTAGCGGGGGGAAATTATAAATGACTTACATGTTTAAAAAGATGTACTATCGATATATAGTTTCACAATTAAATGAAACTACGTGATGTAGTATTATTTCTACTTTCTTTAATTTCTTTACCACGACCTAAGTTTCGTTGTATTACATCTTCAGGTGGGATATTAGTAAAGATAGCTATCTTTGCTAATATCATCTAGCTATCTTTGCTAATAATATCTTTGATAATATTTGCTAATAGCATCTTTGCTAATATTCCACCTGAAGATGTTGTAATACAACGAAATCTAGGTCGTGGTAAAGAAATTAAAGATAGTAGAAATAATACTACATCACGTAGTTTCATTTAATTGTTAACAATGAATTTCTACAAAATGAACGCCAAATATATTCAATAAAAAATATTTAATACCTAAGTTTAAAAAAAAACTTTGGAAATGTACAAATAGTGACTGATCGTGTATCTAAATAGTACGAGAATACATAGTTTTTAAAATTTATGTTCGGTTTGAAAGTAAGTTTACATTGTTTTTGAAATGTTTGTCCAGTTTGGAATTAGGCGTCAAAGGCTGTAAATATCGTGAACAATTTTGAAGATAGAAGCACTTCTACCATTACGATTGTTACTGACACAACTATTAATAATATTTGAAAATAATTTGAGCATTAGGTTGATGATATATGCTTTGACAAAAAAAGTACACCACTTTATGTCCATCGCCATTGAATTTTCATAATATTTCCTCTTTTGTGTACTGTAATTTTTGACGTGAATACGTCTTTAAATTTGCTACCATACGGGGGGCAATCCAAAAAACCTAATCATAATAAAATCGGAGAATAAAGTTTGACGTTGCAGTTTCGAATCTATCGTCTACATCAAAAATTATACCACTGGATAGCTAAAGGATCAAAGAATTCATTACGATAAACGAGAACAGTGACGCATCGCGCACGGTGGAAGGGGAGGGCCGCCATTTTGAGGTTATTTTGCTGCATATCGAGATTTGCAATTAGTATAACTTTTGATTCGGAAAAGCTACTATGTTCGTTTAAGTTAAATCGTCAGTTGTCGTCAAAATCTATCGATTGTATATAAAACATTGGTTTAAAGTAGTGACAGTGAATATAATAAGGTATTAGAATATAATGTCAACCTATACGCGTCGAAAAACCAAATACAGAGATCGTATACGGCTGGAAAGGGCTTCTCAAGAACAATCGAATGGTAATACTAAAACACCATATGACCGAGTCAAACAATGCCGGGATCGTAAAATAATGAATGCGGCTAAGCGGGTCAATGTTACATAGACGTATTCACGTACAACACACGGATGTGTCCATGACACAGCCACACCCCATTTTTTAATTTAATGATATGAATTAAAGAATATCCAGCAATAATCTAACGTATGGTTCAAAATCTATGACCATAATATTTCGAAATGTTATTCCGGGCGGTATTTTTAACATTTGTAGAATTGTTTTCAAACCTACAAATGTATACAATTACCTATTACAATTACCTACCTATATATACAATTTTAAATTTTGCTTAGTAAATTTATCCTTTATATTTTATATTACATGGATAGTATATGGTAAATGTATTTAATTGCAATAGTATC
Organism: Druceiella hillmani; assembly: GCA_039881145.1. Taxonomy (NCBI): domain Eukaryota; kingdom Metazoa; phylum Arthropoda; class Insecta; order Lepidoptera; family Hepialidae; genus Druceiella; species Druceiella hillmani. Next base: position 2,779,371 of record JAYKKI010000022.1, read on the forward strand.
AAATTGACTATAATTTTTTAATTCTTTTTTTATAGGATTAAGTTTGTGAATTTCAACTTTACACTCAATGTTATGAATTACATAATGGTCTACTATGTAATTCATAAGATTGCTATTCAGAAATTTTTGGTAGTATTTTCTAAGACAATTCGATAACTGAAATTTCCAATTACTAAAATAAATAATGAATTTTAACTACTATGGACAATTTGTACACTCAAATATTTTAGTTTAGTTTTAAAATTGTCTGAACATACATACGAATCCGTTAGGAAAATAATTGACAATAATTCTCATCAAAACTAGATTAAAAACGACAATAGGAAACTTTTCTGCCTTTACATCGAATAGTGCAGTCCATATGGACAGTTATTATGTAAAAAATCGAGAAATTGTATGTAAAATATCAATATAATAATGAGAAATTTTATTACTGCGATAACTTTAGTTCCGCGACAATTTTGCAGCAGAAAATTTCCTTTAGCAGTGAATCAAATAAAACGTTTGAAAATTTTCTTGCCTATAAGATAGATATTTATTTGCTGACATCAACGATGTACTTCAGCATTTAAATGAATCGCAGTTGAACAACAATAAGAGTTAAAGGTGAATTCGATAGACGCGGATTGTATTTGAAGGAGGAATGGACTTCAGATTCATTCAATAGGTGATAATTAGACGTGTTATTGCAATATTTATTACACGGTAATAATATTTTATATTTATGTAACTAAAATTTTTAGACGCATTTTATTTGCTTTGGTTTATAAGAAAGTTGTAATTTTTATTCATGTAAATAATTTTCATTTCTAAATTTTTAAAGAGCCAATTTTTAGTTGCGACCATATGTTATATTATTAAATGTAATTATATTATTAGGAAGGAAATTTCATGCCATAATTGTAAAATAACTAAGAACTAGTTACAAAGCTAGCTAGCAACAAGTTTCAGTTAGAATGATAAATTTATGTAGAAACTACGTCTTTTAGAAACGACAATAGTCATCCGGCTTACAAATTTTCCCTCATCCTAATGTTATGGAAGCATCAATGAATCCAGATTTTCAGTTTATTTTGTTTGGTTGAAAATAAGTTAGATTTTACTCAATGGAACAAATGATTGCATGTCATTACATATTACTTTGTGCAACATAATTAAAAACTGATATTTGTAACAATGTCGAGTCAACTGATTGAAAATAGCAAAAAATCTCCTGTAAACCAATTAAAAAATTACTTTTTAAAAGAAACCTGTTTAAAATTTTACGTCCCGATACATAAAGTGCATAATGGCTACTGTTTACAGAACAACCTATTTATTCCGTTCACATGTAAAAGACCGAAATGTATCACTCCCTATAATATATGGAAGGATAAAGGAAATATTTCAATGAAAACAAAATTCGTTTTCGAGATATTTAATAAAATAAATTTTCCCAAATAACATCAGAAGAATACTTTATGCCATCTACAAAAAATACTTCATCTCGTCGAAGGATATCAGTGGGTAAAAAAACCTTGTAACCTGTAAGCACTTTATTTCAGTATGTTAATTTATTTTAAATGTTTTTAACAAAAATCAGAAAATCCAATACAGACATTAATACTACCAGCAATTTATTAATTTTTTTCTTAATTAATACCCGTTATACACGTTGATGAATAAACAAAATACTGTACTCACAAGCAGATTTCAGGTATACGTTTTTAACTTTTTTGGTAAATTTTAAAATTAATATTATTCCATAAAAATAATTCCAATATTTTATTTATTTAGAAAACATCTAGATCTCTAGCAATATTCTAATCAAGAATTTCGCTACTATAATTTGTTTGGTTTCTCTGTAAAATGACATGTAATCATTTGTTCCATTGAGAAAAATGTAACTTATTTTCAACCAAACAAAATAAACTGAAAATCTGGATTTATTAATGTTTCCATAACATACGGATGAGGGAACATTTTTAAGTCAGATGACTATTGTCGTTTCTAAAGGACGTAGTTTCTATATAAAATCATCCTTCTAATACAAACTTGTTGCTAGCTAGCTTTATAATTAGTTCTTAGCTTTTTTACAATTATGGCGTAATATTTCCTTCCTTATAATATAATTGTTACATTTAGTAACATTAAATTTGGTCCCCACTACAAATTGGCTCTTTAAAAATTTAGAAATGAAACTTATATACATGAATAAAAATTATAACGTTCTTACAAACCAAACCAAAGAAAATGCGTCTAAAAACTTTTTTTACAAAAATATAGAATACTATTACCGTCTAACAAATATTGTTATAAAACATCTAATTATTAACTATTGAATGAATCTGAAGTCCACTCCTTCAAATATAATCCGCGTCTATCGAATTTATCTTTAACTCTTATAGTTATTCAACTGCGATTCATTTAAAAGCTGAAGTACACCGTTGATGTCAGCAACTAAATATCTATCTTATAGGCAAGAAAATTTTCAAACTTTTTGTTTGACTCACTGCTAAAGGAAATTTTCTGCTGTAAAATTCTCGCGAAACTGAAATGATCGCAGTAATGAAATTTGTCATTACTGTATTGGTATTTTACATTCAATTTCTCGATTTTTTGCATAATAACTGTCCATATGGACTGCACTATCCGATATAATGGCATAAAGGTTTCTTATCGTCGTTTTTAATCTAGTTTCGATGAGAATTATTGTGAACATGAATGTCTAAAAAAAACCTGGGATATTTTCATCATTTAAAATAAAGTTTTCAAAAATCTTGTTTCGTATTTTTAGAATGGATTCGTTTTATGTATATTCAGACAATTTTAAAACTAAACTAAAATATTTGAGTGTACAACTTGGCCTTAGTAGTTACAATTCGTTGTTTATTTTAGTAATTGAAAATTTGAGTTATCGAAGTATCTTAGAAAATACTACCAAATAGTTCGAGATAGCAATCTGATCTATTACATAGAAGACCATTATGTAATTCATAAAATTGAGTATAAAGTTGAAATTTACAAATTTAATACTATATAAAAAATTTTAAAAAATTACAATTAATTTAATACTATAACAATTAAATACGTTTACCATATACTATCCATGTAATATAAGATATACACGATAAATTTACTAAGCAAAATTTAAAATTGTAGATATAAATAGAATTGAAAACAATTCTACAAATGATAGAAGTACCGCCCGGAATAATATTTCGAAATACTATGGTCATAGATTTCGAACCATACGTTAGATTATTGCAGGATATTATGTAATTCATAACATTAAATTAAAAATTTACAGTACACAAAATAATAAAAATTAACAAAATTCAATAGCGTTTGGACATGAAGTGATATACTTTTCTTTTCAATGCATAAATCCTCAACCAAATGCTCCAATTATTTTCAAATATTATTAATAGCTGTGTCAGTAACAATCGTAATAGTAGAAGTGAACGAAGTGCTTCTATCCTTAAAATTGTTCACGGTATTTCTAGCCTTCGACGCTTAATTTCAAACCGGACAAATATTATAAAAACAATGCAAACTTACTTTCAAACCGGACAAGAAATTTAAAAACAATGTATACTATTTAGACACACGATCAGTCACGATTTATACATTTTCAAAGTTTTTTTTTTAAACTTGGCTATTAAATTTTTACTTTTAAGTAAAAATATTCATATATCGATTCGCTAATAGTTCACTCATTTGTTTAACATGACCTTAACCACAAATTGCTTGTCATGAATAACGGATTAGCTACGGTAAACACAAGAATTTACACTATCCCCTTGCGCTTTTGTCATTTTCTATGCTTCAAAAGAAGGGACGGGATGGTAAAGTAATTTTGAAAAGAATCTGCTTGGAAGTTCACTTTTATTATAATTTTCACAATTGTTGACTTCGTAGTCTAAATAATCTGAGCATCCACAAGGCTCATTATTGAGATTGAACTTTGTGGATCAAAAGGCTTTATTGACATTCCGTAGGATCTAGCTTGCGTTAATTTTTTAAATACTAACTTTTTATAAAATGTATTAACTTTCGTGGGCCCAGTAAATATACACATACAAAACATAGACATATATATGTATATATATATACATATATATATATATATATATACATATATATACATATATATATATTTATATAAACACTAATTAATAATGTCCTAAATAAATGTGAACGAACGTGTGAAGTTTTCTTGAACTGTTCATAAATTGTACGTAGTTACTCGTAGATTGTATTATGAGAAGCAGTCCATTATATATTCCACGTAGAATTCTTCGGTTAGTCACATTCTGCATTTAGATCATTTCTGTCGATTGCTTATTCTTCATTCGAATTTCTATATCAATCACGTATTTTTATTACCAGACGCAGATGTTTTCGAAGAAATAACCTAAATATTTTATTGTCACTTTTACTAATAGATTTTTTTACAACCATTTCTCTCTTTTATATTAACTATTTTTTGACGTATAACAGATGCCATATTATAAAACCAATACGCTTAAGCCACGGGTGCCACAAAAAATATTCATCACGAAACATTTAATAATTTAAAAACTTTCAAGGAAAACTGCATTCAATTAAGTTTCACACAAAGCATGTTTTATATACGTGGCCATTACACTTACGTTATTGGTATATTAGCCTCTTCAGCTGTAGCAATTTCATCGGTGGTCAACTTTCATCACTTTGAATACGGACTTTTTTTTTATCCGCGATGTTCTTCATTGACCTGCAGGTGGTCTTCTTCATTTAAATCCAACCTCGGATTCCTGTTCAACATAATCATATCAGAATAATGTTCATTTCTTAACCCATATTTTAATTTTTAGTAAAATAACAAAAAAATTATTTCAATCGTTACAAGCAATAAAAAAATCGTAAATGTATATACATGCTGTTGAGATCCCATCTAATTGTGTAAGTTTATAATATTACAGCAAATTCAGGCACGACATAAACAAAATATATTGTACTTTCGGGCTGTATCCATAATTCAGGAGGATAGGCCGAAACTTAATTTTGGTTATTATTTTTTACCTTTGCATATTGAAATCAAAATAATTTTATTCTCATTTCAGTAATATTTGGACCAGCACAATTTTAATATTTATTTGAATGCTTATGTTCCTTGTCTACCAGACTCACCTTTTAATACATTTGTTCTAGAAGGTTACTGTTTTCTAAACATGACCCAAATCTCAGATGAGCAAATATTTCTAGATAAACCGGTCGGTTAATTAATTTCAATTTTTAAACCTCTCAGACTCGTATCGAAACTAATTAAAAATATAATATTTTCACGTTCACATTGAATTGATATATATATATATATATATATATATATATATATATATATATATATATATATATATATATATAACTGACTTTTGTGTCGGGTTTTCTTATTAGCATATCTATTTTTTTAATTTGGTGTATATGTATGTAATACATTATATAGTTTTAAATGAATAATCAGCAAGTATTTCAAAAAAATCTAATTTAAGTGGCTTTCTTTAGAGCACTTTTTATTGTTCGATTTATACATTTAGAACATCGAAAACAAAATTCCTCAGAAATAAAACTGAGCATATATTTATGCTTTATGAATATTATTTGTATAAATTACTATCTACACTCTAGCTGATACTCCTCACAGCAAATCAGTAAGATAAAGGAATGGTCACATTATACAAAAGTTTTAGTCCCCAAGTGGACACAAGCAAAATGGACTATAATCTTAAAATACAATGCTCTGAACACAAAGTTCATGAAAATATTTTAATCATAACTTTACCTGAACTATATATTAGCAAGTAACCTCGGAAAATAATTAGATTTGGTACTTAACTGTAAACGAATTTTTGCCTGTAACCAACTACTCTAACGCAACTCAATAAGCAAGTAAAGTACCTACATATTTGGCACAAAATCACCCAAACTAGGGACGAGTGTTATTATGTTTATATAATATACTAGTTAATAAGAATACTATACCAACCTTAGAATTAATATCTTATAGCCTGTTTCACACTATTCGTTACGACATAAGGATGAACGTTGATAAAATGGACACCTATTCTAATACAGGGTCAATAAGACATGAACTAATTTACGTTATCTAAACTGATACTGACACCATAGTCTTCTGAAAATATGCCCTTGAATCTGTTTTCTTTAAACAAATGTCAGTGACCAATAAAATATATTTGCTTTGTCTCTTGCATTTAAAATACAAAATATGAAGTATTATATAAGACTAGCGTGACCCGTGCGAAGTCTTCGCATTATTTATTCCATTATGAAGCTCAGATGACAGATCAAACAAATATTTTACTAAAATTGACATATAGAGGCGCAAGTATCAAAAGCATTGAGCTAAAGCGCCACTTTATTTATACGTCAGTGGATTTGAAATTAAGCAAAAATTTTACCGACCGTCAATCATATTGACGTTGAGCCGTTAGATGGCAGCATTGCTGTTTTGTGTATATAATTTTAATAATTAATTAATTTGCAAAAACAATAGCTATAATAAATTTTGTAGTTGTGGATGCCGGTAGAGCAAGCAATTATCTATAAAATTATATATAATTTATGTGGATTAGTTGTGAAGTTTTTTCTAAAAAGGGAGTGTAACATCTTAACCTTAGCGTATTAATATATATGATGATGATGATATGATGATAAGAAATATTGAATACGAATTTAGATTTGAAATATTTAGATAGTCTAGATTAGACCCTATTTAAAAAATTCATAGTTTAAAAACAAAAAAGTACGAGTTTAGACACTGGATTACGTATTAATAAGTACAGAAAAATTAAAAAATCTGATACCAAATTTTACATGATTTTGCTTCATATCTTCAATATCTACATCATATTTAAACTAACTAATTTTAAGTAATTATTATATCTGGAAAAACCGCGTCATCCGGGCTAATCGAAATCCAACAGGAACATCAGCGAAACGTCACTTGAAATTTAGAAAAAATCATGTGAAAAATCAGCCTCAAATAAAATAATCAACAAATCTATGAAATTAAATGTAATGAAATATTGTGACCGTCCGTTTTAGATGTCCATAAAATATCTAGATACTTAAAAAACAATACTAGGAAACGATTTTGTTGAATACCCAGTTTTACAAAATGATAAGAAAGTATATCTGACTGTTCAATCTTTGATTTTTTTTGCATTTCTTTTCAAAGTAAAGTAGGCATTAAATAGATAAATTTATGCCAGTACATGTCATGCAAATATGTGATATGAATTATTATGTTACTTATGTGGAAAGTTTGATTTGATTTAATTAATTAAAGACTGAATTAGATTAAAATTTTCTAAATTTTTCGAAGAAAAATCGGATAATTAACTTAGAATCGATAGAATTGCGAACAATTAAGTTATTTTTTTACTTTCTGCGAATGAAATATTCGTTCCTGGAAGGTCATAAATGTAATAGACGAATTCTTGAAGATGTGTCCCTTATAGAATTCGGTTAGTTTAATCGGTTTAGAATGTGAGAATTCGGTGTCACACTCTGATAACAATCAAACTTTAGATCCGCTATAAAATCTACAGTATAGGGTTACCCTTATAGGTGGGATTAGGTACAATGACATTATTGGAGAATAAATAGGGAATTTATACCAGTGACATATATACATTTTACAATGGAAGTATGTTAATATAATGCAGTATTCGATCAATTGCATGCAGTAAAATATATGTCCTCGTTAAAATTATGTCAAATTTAAAGAAATAAAAAACATTTGGATCGATGAAAATTGAAATCGTCACCTCGGATTCTCATCTACTATATTGTTTTTTTACATATGCAAATGTACGAAAGACCCTATGAGTCAAGGAAATTATTTTGATCCTGAAACTCTCATGTGTTATTTTTTACTCTTTTAGACTTTATTAATTACGAACAAAATCAAAATGCAATAATATTGTGAATAACGGTACATGAATAAATCTCATTTTAAATGCAAAAATAATTTTCTCACAAATATATAGCCTTTACTTAATGCTAAAACACCACACTTACCGCATGATTGACGGAATTTATTCACGAGGTGATACTTTAATTTTATCGTAAATCGTTTAACAAATAGCATCTTAAAGGTTTTAATACCGGAATACGCCGCAATAAAATGAGACACTTCGCAATAACGCGTACAATACTCTAAAGGCGTATAAAATTGAAGACTATTATTATTTTTATGACGTTTAATTAAAATCTGTCTTTCGATTCTATGTTTGAAATAATCAATTTCAATTATTTAAATGTAAATGCAATGTTTGAATCATTAATATTTATATTCCAAGATTATGACTTATGCTTGCTTTCTTAAATTGTAATTGATGTGGTTGCAGATAATTGGTGTAAACATTATTAAATTCGTTCTGTTACAATAACGTATAAAACTAGTTTTGTTTCTTACGCTAATGAAATTTATTTTAATCACAATTTAAAGTCGGAAAGACCTTCAAGTTCTTAAAAAATATAAAAAACGAATTTTTTTTCAAATAAAATATGAAAGTTTGAAGTATTACTATAATTATCTAAAAGAAATTAACCTAAAAATATTAACGCCATGTAACGAAATATTCGGAAATATTATTCAAACTTCGAATAGATTACGGCAGTACCAGATACTCAGAATTTATCTCAATTATAAAATATATAATAAAGTTATGAAACTCATTATATATAAAACATACTCGTTTCATGCGACAGTCTGCTGTGTCTATCAATTATTTGAAGGCAATTTATAATAAAATATATAAAATTTTGAAAAAGAGGAAACTGATTGAGGCGATGCCTGGTATAAAGGACTTCTGACAAAAAGTTTTCATTGCTAATTTCTTAATTTTTCAAATTATTAGTTAACATTATATGCTCTCAAGGATTTTATGTCATTTTAGAATAGCGGTAGAGCCTTGCAATTCTTGATAGTACGTTTTTCATAATATTTGCGACAAGTCACGTAAGGCGATAGATTTATTTTTTAGCATTACACTGTGAAACGGCCACCTTAAAATTTCTTCGATCGGTTCTCTTTGATCGATTACCTAGATTTCACAAATTTTTCCATTCAATGTGTTATCTCACATAATTATTACGTTACTTCAGCAGAGTGATTAATTTTTTGATAAAATTATATTTGTCCTTGAGATGCCAATTTTAGATCTTATTCATTTTGTGAATTAAAACAAACTACAAGTATTATATAACTTGCTGCCGGAAACATCATAGATTAATAAATAAACGCTTGCTATATCGCATTTGCTTTATCATTATTTATCTCTTAATACATAGAAGCTACTAATATTATAAATAATCGTGTGTTTGTGATACTTAGCTTCTACTCGTATATCTAGTTAATATGTTCTCAAACTTACTTACATGATGATAAATAAAATAACTGTGACAAAATAATTGTAACCACATACAGAAAAAATTGTTTAAAGATGGAATGTTATAGGTTCAAAAAAAAATATAAGTATTTTAATTTTTAATTCAAAATCAAACCATTAATAATTATAAACAAATCATCCACACCAAACTCGCCATATTCATAGCTATGTAATATTTCTTTACGAAATGTAATATTACTATATGTGATAATAAACTTTATAGCAATATACATATATATATATATATATATATATATATATATATATATATATATACAAAATATATATATATATATATATATATATATATATTTATATATATTTATATTATTTGTAATTCATCGTGAAAGCTTTGATAATTAAATTACCAACATCGGCAATTTGGTGAGTAAATCCTTCGTTTTTACACCGCTATAAACTATACATACATAGTATTTATGAAATGTAACAAATTACACTGTGTTGTAATAATTCTTAAATCAAAATATGTGTAAATTAATTATCATTTTACGTCAAAATATAACAATGGAAAATTCTACAAAACATGGCAAATAACTTTACGTTAAAAAAACATTTTACTATTTTATAATGAATGGATTCGAACTTCTTGGAATGACATTGACTTTTAATTTATTCATGTAAATTATTTCGTAAACTACTGTTTAAATATGCGTAAGTAATTAACTTTAGTTCCAACACCTATTATTCTGTATTCTTTGACTTCTCTTTACATTGTAATGTCTCATTATTCCAAAAGAATAGGACACGAGGTACATAATGTTATGTTCAGTTTGAAGCAGAAACTTTATTTTAGGTATTGTAGGTCAAAAAAGTTTTAAAGTGTATCAATAATGATATTTTACTATTTTATGTTGCGTTTCGGTAAAGTACATGTTTTAATCTATCACATATCTCCTTGTATGTAAAAACAAATAAACCTATAAATCAAACAGCTTATTCCGTGTATTATATTATGAATGGTGAAAACGTATGCGACCTCAAATATTTGGTAACTAAATTTTTTATTTGTTCCATATTATCAACTTTACTCCCTATAAATTACTATTACATTATAAAAAGTGAAAAAAACATGAACATAAATTGTTATGAACAAAAAAAATATTAAAAATATGTTCTTGAGAACTAAATTAAAATGTTTCTCCTTAATAACTGAAGTTAACAGATGTCAAAGCGAACTATAAATACCTTACCAAAGATATAAAATTAAATGATGGGTTCTATTGAAAGCCCTAAAAATAGTTCTTCTTTATGAGCCTTATTTAACTAGATTTAAATATAATTGCTTACTAAAAAACAAAATGTAATCAATTGATTTTGAAAAAGAAAGTTATTTATAATTAAATCGGAATTAATACATAACATGAAAACGTCATTGATAATCTTAATTTTATTTTTAAACATCGTTAGTCCAAGAATCTATATTTGTGCGTATGTATTAAGACTAACTCAAATTAGTAACCGGGAATCTTTAAAAGTCGGCTGATATTTATAATCGATAATAATGCTTCATAATTTTTTGTTAAATCGTTATTAATAAATTGAGATGGTACTATCAGAAGCATGTAAAAATCTCTAAACATAAAGTATAATGTACGTATGTGAATATATTCGCATATGAAAAGAAATAAGATGTAGTAATTCGTGAAGATGATCCTAATCATTATTTATTCATCCTTCAGAAGATTGTACGTGAAACCTCTTTACTGTAAGGTTTCATTGAATTTAATATTGATAAATTTGTTGACAGTTCGATTGATTAAAACAGATTTAATTTATATTAAGGGCAACTACATGCAGTAAAAGAAATATTACAGAGCAGAATGAGTGAGGATAGATAATGCACATTGCTTAGTTGGGTAGTTTAACGCAATGTGAAGATGACGCTTGTTGACAATAAAAGCTCGAAATTTAAATTATATCAGTATTTGAATAAATATAAATATTCTTACACAAATACTAAATAACCCCTAATATATATGACGCACTTATAACAAAGCTTGTTCCTTAGACCGTAAGTTTAGAGTTCGGCGATAATGAAGAGTAGGACACTACTATAGCTACACGCTTAGTTAAGCGTCAAAATCAAATTGGTAGATAGGTGACATATAGTCCATAATACAAGCAACTGTCAAATTAATTTTCTTTTCGATTCTAATGTAAAAATTTTGTTTATTTAAGTGTCATCTACATCGTTAATTTCTTTCGAAGAATAAGGAAAACATGTGCCTTAAAAATAGCGTAAGATAGAAACTATCAGTAAAATTTATTAATGATTGTAAGGAATAAATTATATAATAGAATATTACAATGCCATATTTTGTATGAACCTTAAAATTAGATGAAGATAATTTTCTTCCAATAAATCTATTTTATGAATTCTCTTTTTTCTCATAGCCGATGATATAATGATTTTCTTATTCTGAAACTCAATAAAACACCAAATTAATACTATATTAGAACAAAAATATTCAATGGAGAATCGTTTCGATTTATTGAAAAATGGCATATGGCAAATAGTCATAAAATATTTTTCAAATAAATAGCTTTAAAATAAATAACAAACGTTCCCTTGTAAAACATTTCAAAATATTACTTTATTCATGTTTTAATTCTTTTGCGTCATTAAGAGAAAACATTACTACTATCTCTAATTTTAAATACAATTGGAGACTGTAGTAATGTTTTATTCGTTTAATAAGAAACATCATGCAATTTTTAATATCCAAATTCTTCGTAATAAAATGAGCCATTCGGCAGTAATATAATTCTAAGAAGTCGTGTAAAGTTGGGGACATTATCTGTTTTACGGTGCTAAATTAAATTCCTTTCTCGGTTACTCTCTGTGTTATTTCTATATAATACCAATTAATTTTTAGTGCCGTACCCATTAATTCTCCTTCGAATAAATTTACTTCGATTTGTTTTGATCAAATATATTTTATGATCATACGATCATATATGATACCTTACCCTACATATATTAGGTACAACGTAGTAAGCTGGATTGACCTAAATTAAATTTTATCAGTGTAAGGATGATATTTATTGGTACTTTATTATTGTGTAAAAATGTGTCGGTTAAATGGAAATTTTCCTGAAAAATTCACAGCCAAGTGCTTTGGTCATCATCTATTTCCAGCGAGTGTGATAAACTAGAATCTTAAAAGTGTAATTAACAACGTTCAATTGCTATATCAGTAAACTGACATCTTCGATGGCATTATACTCTATAGAAACGTTATAGAAAACGGATGAAAAATATATACTACACTATAGAAAACGGATGAAAATAAAACTACGATAAAAAGATGGAGAGTCCACAATTGGAAATATAGTGAAGTGAGCGTTGTATTTAAATAAATAGTTTTACGAAATAACCTCAATTTTTGAGAATTACTTTTAGGAAAATAATAATATGTTACAGACATAAACGTCATTAGATGTCATGTATGAAACATGAAAATAAAAGTTTAGAGATACGAGTAAGCAAAAGTATCAAAGATGTGTCTGAAAATTATTTTTTTCTAATATTTCGATTTTAAAGATCATTTTCATATGGACGAGTTGATAGACGCATTAAGTGAATCTTCTATACGGGCAGACGGTAAAAAAATTATTTTTGTCGTTACTAGAGTTTATGCATAATGGATAAATATGTAAAAATCGCGAATCTAATACTTCCACACCAATTTACATGTTCGGCCAACAGAAAAGTTTTAAAATTAAAAAGAAAAAACGTTTAGACATGACAAAAAAAAATGTCAAACTATGTAAAACCACACATCTTAGAACAATTCCATATTGGCATATATGGTAAAGGCTTGTCTGTATATATTGAAATTTGGGTTAGCATAACAAGACTGAATATTGCTATCATTCTGATAATTGTAATAAAATATGTAGTATTGATTCGTTTGTTGCAATTTCAAATGTGTATATGGAAGTACAAATTGAAGATCACTTTACATTTTAGTTCCTGACTATCAATGTAAATATTTGGAATAGGACACTTCATTTTTATTCCTTAAATTATCCCTAAGATGTTTTATCTCGGACTGATAAATAGTTCAAATTTTACTAATTATTTTATATTAAGTGTTCCGAAATATTATGAATAAAACCATAGTTTCAATTAGCCAATCTATCAATAATCCGTCAGTTATCATCAAATTTAACATTTATTTAATTACAATGTTTTTCAAATAATCTCGTTTGTGTCAGAGACACTAAGCGAGTTCAACTTATAGTTTAATTATTGAACAGAAAAATTATTTTTTCTATTATTATCGAAAATGGTGGATTTTACACCATATCTCATTTATTTGCATTTAGATTTTTGTGTCTAGAATAGTGATTAATTGCTTTTCTACTCCTAACTGGTGTTAATACGCCATGTTTTTTTGGATATCTGCAAGATACCCTGCAATGCTTTTATACTTACCGGAAACGGTGTCCTGGATTTTCTACAATTTCTTTATAGTGGCTGGATACTTTAATTTGTTTATGGTGTCCGGAATTTTATTGCGGAGTTTGTGTATCAATGCATTTTATTAACACTATATTAATTTGAATTTGCGTCTTTATATTTATTTTTTTTTAAGTTCATTAACGTGATTATTATTTGAAACCGAGGATTTTGGTCGTTTTACCATATATATTGAGAAATATATTTAAACCTTTCATACCACATATCAGTTTTACGTAAAAATACAAAATAATGCTAAATTGTATTATTATTACGGTAAAATTATCGATAAAAAATCTTTAAAATTTTAAGATATCAGTAACTTGTAGGTAAAACTCGTGACTTATACAAAAAAATCTAATATTGTAATACATAAAGCTTCTGTAAGCGTTTTCATTTTTCTTTCTATAAATAAGTGTGTAAAATTTAATCTGTTAATTAACTACAGGGATAAAATGCGTTTATTCATAATGCAAAGACAATTTTTGTGATATTATCGTCCGCAAGGAACAATTTTTTAATGTATACTAAAGGCAGTGAATAGTATAATAACCTGTCTTCTTGAGATATTCAAGAAATATCTCAAACCAAAACTAAAAGAAAATAAGCTGCCTTTTTTTAAATGACCTACGGAAATATTTAACTATTGGGGTATATTGGTGCGTTCAGTATCAATTGTATAAAAGTTTATATATCTGCCACATCCTAGTGTTGTGAATCGCCCTCCCGTACAACAACATTTATTGACCATTTATTAACATCACTGAAATTTCTTGAAATATTAGGATGACATAAAACGAAAATTTGCTCGATTGATATCTTCCACAATACTAGATTTTAAAAATACCATTTCAGCCTTTGTGGAAACAATTCCAAATATGGTAGACTTTTGGGGCTGACAAAAATTCTGCAAGTATTTTTATTCATATACGAAGATAGAAGACTGTTTATTTAACTTATGTGTATATTACTATGAACAAAAGAAAGACTTGCAAAAGGCGCTTGTAAACATTTATCTGAGGCGTATTCTAGGATCAATAAAAGTAGTACGAAGGGGAAACTTACTATAAGTGGAAAAGGGTGAGGAAAATATTTTAAGGGTGAGGAATATAATAAGAATAAATTATTGTTAATGTTAATAATATATATTGTTGTTTTTGGAATAGTCCTTCTATCTGCGAACCTGTTTATTTTTTCATACATCATGCAAGAGCAGCTAAAAAGATTTCGATCATGTTTTACTAGTGAATTTTATTGGGTTTAGAGTAATATCTAGGATATATTTTATGGCAATCGGCCAACAAAAAAGAAGATATGAGGTTTTATGTACTTACTAAAAAAATTTTTATTTTTGTAATATTTTTATGCAGGTGTTACATGTATTTATTCTACATCTAACTTAATAAACTTCCTATGATTCACAGGCATACAAAGTTGCGGGCTTGTAGTTAATAAGATATTTCTATGTTTATTGAAATAATTTTTATTTAAATTACTTAAAAATAATATCTGTTTAAGATTTTATTTTGCAACGGATTAAATTTGCTACTTTGGCTGAGATCGTATCAGTTTTTGCTTCACATGTGCAGAAAATCCATTTTTTTCCACATTTAAAATACAGGTACCGTATCGTACATCAAATAAAACCAATTTTGTAAAAATATTATTTAATTTATATTATTAATAATATATATTTTGTTTATAACTTAGTAAATATTAATATCCTAAAATTGTACATAATTTGTTTAGTGAATATTTATTAATTACATAAATATTTGCAAGTAAAAAAAATTTTCACTTAAAACGATTTTTTAGAGAAATAAATAAATTTTCTAAACTAAATAAAGTAATGCATTAATTGTTTCTATTACATATTTTCATTAATATTGTGTTAAAATGTTCGGTAAATATATTACAGTATTTTAGTCGAGGAATTTTTTCAGCAATATAAAAATATTCTTCATTCTCGTGTTATTTTATTGAATATGCATCGTCATTACATCATATCTATTTACCTGATGATATCAAACAAAACAAAAAAGAAACTTAAGACCTTCTTTGGTCAGAAAATTGTAAACTCTGACAAGTATGCCAATAATCTGTTTTTTCATCAAATCAATTTCATAAGAATCAGTTCAACGATAAAATATGATGCAATCTGGACTATAAAGCAAATGGAAATAAAATAAATTAAATATTTCGACAAAATTAAATAGGAAGATATATATCTTGATATTTCATATATCAAGATATATATCTTTATAATTGACACTAAAATAATAAAGGGAAAATATGAATTTACCCCAAAATTAAAAACTTTCATTACTTAATTTAAAAATTTTACACTCACCTAGAAGATATGAGTTATTTTTATATAAGCTTTATTAATCCTTAAACAAATACAGAGAAAAAAAAATTAATGATAAAATAAAGCATCATCGCGGTTAAGATACGACAAATATAGAAAGTGACGCAGGAAACGTGATAGAATATCCCCTTTATGAAGGCTTGCACAGTAGAAAGTTGCATTATACTCGACGTTGGGTCGCGTGTCAGTCATTCCTTCGAAACATCCGAGACGCTTTATCACTGACGATGTGTCTAATAGAGACTTTGAATAATTTCGTATTGGTATGTGGGTAAATCGATGGCCAGTGTGTCTTGTTTCTGATTTTATTGCCAACTAGCAACCGCCCGCAATTTCGCGCGTGAACTACTTATTTTGTATTGTATTTTCATTTGTACTCATGGAAACGAAACATTTTCCAGCGGTAATAAGTAGCTTATGTCCTAATATAGGTCTAAAGTACTTACAAGCTCTTTTGAATGATCCATATATTTAACACCGGTTTGGAGAATAGGCTCTGCTTGAGCAGAAGCCGGCAAGAAAATCGTAGGTCATAACTTTTTTCATAATACCAATAATAACCATACAGGTTTTACAAACTGTACAGACAAATTAAGTGAATTTATATTTGGTACAGCATTCCGTGCCGTGCTCTTTTATCTTCTAGATAATCTAATATTTTGTAAGACTTTTTTACAAAGATTACGCTGTATTATGTTTTCGAATTAGTTCACTGACAATTCTTGCAAATTACTTAGAATTTTTTAATAAATGCGTGTATATTGCCCTTTGAAAGATATATTAACTTTATGGCGCCCATGTGAATGGAAAAGTGAACATATCTTTATTTCAAGTATATATATTGTTATTGTTGCTGTTTTTCGTAAATAAATCAATATTTTTGTGAATGTAGAGCATTTTTTATAAATACATTGATATTTTATAGTCATTGGTGTATACTTTTAAATTTAGTTAACTAGTCACAATGCTATTTTATAGGTACAGATGTATCTGACGAATTCGGCTAGGATGATAATACATATGTATATATATATATATATATATATATATATATATATATATATATATATATATATACATATATATAATATTAAATGTGTTATTTTTTTGTGATAACAAAATATATCCGGAAAATTCAACACAAGATAAATCGTATCCAAAACGTTTTACGGGAGTCACTTTTGATAATATTTTTTATAAAATTTATTTTTATTTACGTACTTGTACATATTATTTATTGTTATTTTGGAATCGTATCATGAAGTATGTCAAAAATAATTTTAATAAATTCGTTTTACAAACAGTCTCTGTAATTCAAAAATTAATTTAATCCCTATACACTATTTCATTTATATAACTTATTTTATTGATAAAACATTGCACACATTTATATAATAATATTCCTATTAACAGTTCTATACGAGTCTTTGCCGTTTTCATTGTGAATAATAGTCACAATTTCCGCTGGAGTGTTGGAAAATTAGCTAAGGTTATGATCGCTCTATTTAATTCCAATGCTACAAACAAAGATGTATTCACAGCTCGGTGTTCATTTGAATCGCCCTTGATGTCGGAGTTAAAGATAATCGATAGGCGTGGATTGTATTTATACAAACACTGCGTTCCTAATTTAGGAAAATTGTCGGTTTATTTATCATTCTGTTGGCAGAGATGAATTTCAAATTTTTAGGGTGCAATGAAATCATTAGAGATTCTTCCACTCTTTCATTTATTTTATTTTTTCTTTTCATTTTGCAATTTTCCAGTTTGTTATGCTTACATTTATTTTTTGTTAGTTATACGTTCCAGATCAAAATTACGGTACTGGCACAATTTTGAAATAATAATTATAAATTGTCCAATAAGCAACTCTTTCATTTTATAGTTACTTTTAAAAATTATATATATGAAATAAATTTAAATTTGAAATATAAATAGACTTTTAAGTTTTATTTGTAATGTAAAAGTTTGTAATATTAAAACAATATTTGCCAACAGTTATATTTTATTTCCTGTAAATAATATAATGCATGTTATAAGTCCATAATCAAAACATTGGTCATAGTTCAAAAATAATTTCTGTTGTTTTTACACTACAAAAAGAGTACTCAAAATATAATTAGGAATAAGTTTTATTTTATTCATAAACTGAAACCATTTTATATATTTTCGTTACAGCCGTAGATAATAAATTGTTCAAATATTTCTTAAAATCTTAAAAATAATAACACAATTTGTTTTCTTTCCTTCAACAATAGGAATAAATTATCGAAGCCCTGGAAAATTCAAAAATCGTAATAGAAAACAATGGTATTGTGTTATTTAGTTGCCGATAGGACAGAGATGAGATCGGAGGGTTACCCGCTGTTGAATTAAATTGCGATCATGCTGCTTTTGTAGTTTGTGGCAAATAGTTGTCAATTGTATCGCAATAATAAATAGATATCAGGCGCAGTGAAATATTCAAGATATCGAAATAGAAATATATAAATTATACTATATTACCTAATAATCGCCGTATTTTTAGCTTCGCTACTGGTTTTTTTTATTCATTTGAGAAACAAAAGTTGATTTCATAAAAAAAGTTAACAAAAGTTTACCCGCAAAACGTATTGATTTTGTATATATATATGTATATGTGTATGTATATGTATATGTATATATATATATATATATATATATATATATATATATATATATACACACATATATACATATATGTGTGTGTATATTTATATGTGAGTGTGTGTATGTGTGTGTTCGTGTGTACGTGTGTGTGTACGTACATATAAAAAAATAATTGTTTCCAACATATGTAAATTTTTAATTATAAATATGTATTAACAATGAAACCATTTTCATTAATAAATGTTGGCGGTAGTGTATATATAAGTATATTAAATTTATTGTGATGTAAATACTAATTTTACAGCTTTATTAAATGGAGTATATTGATCCTATATTAAATGCTTATATTAAGAGCCACACAAGTAATTATTTCATTCGTTAATCACTCATTTTCAATGTAGTTACTGAAGTCTATTGAACTATCATTTGAATCGAAAAGCGCACATGTCTGATAATTAGAAATGTCCAGGAATGAAAAAAAACTAATTATTTTCTGGAGTAGTATAAAATTAATAAATTTTGTTTTTGAGTTACATTTCGGGATCAATATTAACAAAAAATTATATAAAATTGCAAGAATTACAGAATTCCTTTAAAGATCTTCTGTAGGCTCTCTTTCGTCTGAAGTTGGCCATTGGAATATTTCGTCATAAAGGTCTCTAAAATATGCTGATATATGTTTCACTTTAGCAATATCTGCAATTTTAAGATGATTAAGAGTGACTTTGTCACTATAAGGAAATTTTGGAAATAATGGATGTTTCTTGAAACATGTCACTACCTGTATATTTTTTACTATCACATCCCTAGGTATTCTTGGATCAAAAACAAACTCATAATAAGGCAATACTCATGATAGTGACTTTTTTATTTTTAGGTACATAATTTCTATAACTTCTTACTGATAAAGGTTTAGCTATGAAATCAATAACATCTTCTGCATTTACTTTTACAACGTTAAATTTCTTTGTGTTACAGTACTATACTATAAGATTAATAAATTGTTGACGGTTGAAGGCACGATATTCACGTCGAATTATCTTTTTGACGACTGTAAAATTTCTGTCACAATCATTTAAAGAGTGACCGCGTATTGGAAAATAAATATGGATCATCATAATTATTTTCACAGGCAATGCTATTAAAAATCAAAGAACCGTATTGTTCTTATTGTGTCCAGGGCGACGATCACAGAAAAATGGCGATCAGTTATTTAATTTGTAATATACTGATAATTGTAATCGTTTAAGAAACTAGAGACTTCATTGAGACCTTTGAAAGCTTGTCCCTCATAATATGAATTAAATGTTCCTTTGCCTGTCCTCATGTTATGAATGCAGAATTCATAAACCCAAATAAATCTATAATAAAAGTATTTCTTGTACAGGGTTAAGTAGGTAAAGGTAAGTTTTGCAGAGCGTTGAAGGATAAACCTAAAACCGTTTAATTATTTGCACATTTTTTTCTTAAATTTCTCTAACTTTCTTATAAAATTTGTTTGTGCAACCTTTGTGTATTATTAGTCCTGCAGTTGCTGTACCTTTTGTACCAATATTTAAGTAGGGATCTTTTATTTAACATTAAGTTCTTTACATTTCCTATAAACATCAATTTGTGGTCTACCGAATGTTAAGTCAAAATTCAAATTAAAATATGGTCCAAAAAACTTATAGTTAATTTTTCCTGTCATTTCGAGATTCTGTCTCAAAAATATTACTTATAATTTTTAATATTTAATAGCGATGACAAATACCGTGTCTTAATGTCATTTGAATAATGAAGTTCTTTCTTGTGAAGATAGATAAAAAAAATGTGAATTTGAATGCCTCTGTTACATGGCATTATTTTGTTCTTTTTTTTACTTCTTCCAAACGGCTGAACCTCTTAGCTGTTATTCCATGTAAACTTACAAAAGCAGAATAATATACCTTTTCCTTTCAATACGTGTTTCGACACAATATTTGCAGGAAACAGTTTTAAGTTTTGTCGTTGGTAAATCGTTGGTATGTTTTAAGGTGTCTTTGGGTAATAATAACTCGACCATACTTTGAAGATAACTATCTTGCTGGTCTTTAGGTTTGAAGGAATTAATTGGTTCAATAAATGCATCTATATTCTCTTCAGAAAACTCATCAAAACATTTTTGGGGACATCTATTGCCGTATAATTGATCATCAACATCTGTAACTCGCGTTATTACATATTATACCGCCTGATGGTAAGAGGTCGCCGTGGCTCATAGACGCTTGTAAAACTAAAAGAATTACTCGTACTCGTAGAATTACTTATATTTTTCGATATTTACCACTCCCATTTTCTTCTTTTTCTGGAATTTCGTGTCGGAATTGATTATGAAAGCGCAATCGCACATATTTACTAGCTACTGACAACGCACTGACTGACGGATGATATAATAGTTTTATTTTAATGAATCACATGAAAAAAAGAAACAAATATAATTTAGATTTACCGTTAAAATATTTGTAAATATAAATCATACAATTAAAAAAGAGCACATCTCGTAGAGTTATGACTTTTTCGAAATTATTTCTGTACACGCGATGACGTTGATAGTAAAATTAATACCTGAGTTGTGTCTTTCTGATCATAGTAAATGCTGGGAAGCATTTGGATAACGTAGACGTGAAAAAGTGAATTTGTCAAAATTTGTGAGATTTGCCCTTTTCGAACTTGCATATTCAATTATAATCAAGGGTTACTCACATCAGATTCAGGTGATGCTAAGGCCAGAAAATATTTTTGAACTTAAAATAATTTCTCAAAGAATTATTTCGTTTTTGCTCTTAATCTAATATATTTGCAAAATGGGTCATTCTTCAGATTATATGAAGGAATTGTAAACTTTTTCTTGTAAACCAATAGTTGAACGTTTGGTGGCAGGAGTCGAAACTATAGCGCTATATTATCGTAAATACGATGTATATAGTATATATGTATATTCGTTATATAGTGTATAAGTATATTACCGTGAAAGCAATCGTGAATTGGCGTAGTGGCGTTTTAAATACGAAAGTTTTCCCAGGAGAGCAAAAGGGCAACAATCGAGACAAAAAATAATATGCGAAATCTTTTAGAATTATGAAGGCATCCCCGTAATTGATTTTAAAGACCTTAATACTGTCATACACGGAGAGTGCTGTGCATTCCCCATCGATAAACTGCGTGACGAAAAAAAGGAAAAACCTTGGTGAATATTATCCAAGGAATCCTGTTGCTCCATGATAACGCCATACCATAGATAACATCCATACCGCTACAATTGTAAAGGCTGCAGTTTTGTGAGAATATGCAGGTTTACTGAGATTAACCAACCACCATATAACCCGGATATGATCCCAAGTGATAATTTTTTATTCCCAAATTTGTAGCGGGTTTTACGAGAAAAAGATACTTCCAGTTACAAAGAGTTGTAGTGGACCGTCCTTAGCTATTTTGGAGATAAGTAAAGATTCGTATTTTTTTAAAGACATAGAAATATTAACGCATAGATATCAATAGTGCGTTAATAATAAAGGGGATTACATTGAAAAATAATCATGTCATTTCATGTTTTTGGTATGTATGTATGTATATATATATATATATATATATATGTATATGTATATATATATATATATATATATATATGTATATGTATATATATACATATATATATATATATATATATATACATTAATGAAATGAGCCCTTACACTCTACGTACATAGTATGACTCATCAGCAACTGACAATGTGTTTTAGGTCACAAACATTTTTCATATCTACAATTTTACATTGACAGTTGTGTTTTTATTTCAATACTAGATTTTTAATCAGTGTAATATATCTCATCGCAAATGCGTCAAGTAGCCAACCTAATGAGGAGGGAATTTATATACAAAAAGAATAATATAATATTAAGTTTTCGTAGCCCCCAAAAAATTTCAAAATACCCTGTAAATTTTTAGCATTCTATAAAATATGAAAAGTTTTTGTAAATGCCTTTCGTTCCAAAAATTATACATAGTTTGTAAATTATTTAGTTGGAATTTGTTCAATTTCACTCGTAGATATCGCTCACATATACAAAGTTGTAAATACGAAAATTACTTTTTTGTGTGTTTTTTGTTGATATTTAACTATGCAAAAAGATTAGTATTTAACTATGCAGAATGGTAAAAATATTTGAATAGTTTTACTTAACCATGTTTAAACGGCTAAACATTATTTGGTATTAAAATAAATATACACATTACTTTTTAACCTTAAAAATAGCAAATTTACTTAGAATACTCTTACCATTATGAAAAATAACAAAATAATTAATGTATAATGACGTAAGTTAAACAAGTATATAGTTATAGACATATAATTCTCGTAAAACAAATGATCAATCTGAATTGATTTATTTGCGTGCAACTACGCAAACAAATCGATTTCAGACCAGTGTCACGAGATGCGTTGAACCAATCGTCAACTAATGTTTAATAGGGCTCATTGACCGTCATTGATATTCATGTATCATCGATGTTATGTATACAAAATATATAAAAATCGATGATATCAACAAAATTTACGACTTTTGATAATATGGATTTAAGACTGAATTCGAATAATGGATTACTTAATTTGTGACATACGTAATTTCTGAAAACATCACAAAATGGTTTGTTACAGGATTATATTTGTTTCATGTTTTCTTTATTTAATGCCAGGCCACAATGAATTTTAAATTGACTGTTCTCTAATTACCAAAATAATTGATTTTAGTTAACTTTGATATTTTGAGTTCGATAAATTTGAATTATCGACGTTAACATGGATAAACATACCAACGAATTTTCAAAACAGCTGATTCCTATTATTTTCAGCAGACTTTGCACGCACTTTGACTTTTTTTTTGAGAGTTATATGCTTTTGGCTATTACATTTTACATTCAAGCTGTTGTGGAAACGGTCATGAAACAAATATGTGTCCCAACAAAAACATTTATATGAAAAAGTGTACCAAGTCCTCATCGGATTATTCTTCGGTAACAAAAAGGTTACAAAATTTGTAATTCTAGCCAGTTCATTTCCAATACAAAGCTTGTAATTAAAATTTGTGCCCTGACAAAATAAAACACGTTTTTAATGTGATATTGAGAATTAAATATACTTTTAAAATTTGAAGATATTTCAAAATTCATAATTCCAAAAACAAGTTCTTGCCTCAGTTAAATACATGCTAAATATAAAAAGTCCCCAAGTTCAAACGACATAATTAAGTTAATAATATAATTTTTTTTATTCTCAAAATAATTCTAATTACAAGTTTAATATAAACTAGACAGATTTATTATTTCTATAAAAACCATGATAACACAAATTAGCTTAAAATTAGTGACACTTAACAATGTTGATTTAAAAATGATCTTCAAAAAAAACACTGGTGTGTCCTTATGAGTACACAATATAAAACTAAAATTATAAATACAATAACGTACACGTATTACATTAAACTAATCTAAATAATTTATTAAACAGTAACTCGATACACTTGAAATATTACCCTGCTTATATACAATAACATAGGTGTATTATATTAAACTATACTGAAATAAAATATCATTAAAAAATAAAACGTATTTTTCGAAACGATAAACTCTGTGTTACAGTTAGACAGTGAACTTGCTCGGTCGATGCCGAAGGGAGCCGAGTTTATCTTATTCATTGCCACCGACCTAAGCATGATAGCTCAGTTTCGTTCACTACTCATAAAAGAACGTGCATGATACACCTAAAGATATTTCACTTCAAAAATTAAACCAGGAGAAAATATAGACTAAAAAAATTTTCTTTGTTTACATGAATGTTTTTGATCGAGTCCAACTCAGTTTTTGAAGCTAAATTAACGTTTTATTTTTTAGGTCCTGTTTTGTTTATGTTTTGCTTTTATTACTTTCGGAGCATTCATAATTCAATGTTAATCCGTCTCTTATCTCTGCCGCAGCAATATGAAAACGAACAGCTAGCTTTGCAAGTGCAATCCATCTAACGTCGATAAATAAATCTGATACAATATTGCTCATTCTAATATCTAATTTTTTGGGCTTTGATAAATTATTGCAAGTTCGTAGCTTTAGTCAATTTAGAACAAATTGATCAAAGTAACAAAAAAAAATAAACAACATTTTTGCATTAGTTATTTTTCAATTTTTTTTGTAACACAGTAATACCGCGTAAACACCTTACTTCAAAGTTCTACGTATATTGGAAGTAATGGATAGATATCGTTGATCTGTTATTGAAGTCCAAAATTAAAGATTTATGATGGAAGACCAAAATCAAAGGTCCATATCTAGAACGAAAATAAAGCCAGATATATGAAACAAGGGATCTTTGTAAAGCCAACAGTTATATGTTAGCAGTTCGCTTGCACTCTGGTATGAACTATTGGTTACCTGTTTATGATGGAATTGGGTTATATTTGGAAAACAATTTTTAAGGCAATGCTTGGAAATTACTATGTCAAATTTCCGACAAAAATAATTGGTAAGAACATAAAACATATTTTTTTTATAGAATGCCACACGTAGAGAAATAGTAATATAAAATGTTGAGCAGTTGGCGAAACAAAAATGTTTGAATGAGTGATGAGTGTTTCTGCAAAAACAACATTAAATAAACGGAAAAATGAGAGAGAAACATTATTAATATTGTCTTATAATTTAATTCCGAGTATTTTAAATATTTGAAAAAAATTATCTACGAAGAGGAAATCGATTAAGGATGTTTTCTTAAAAGAAATTTATAAAACTTCTAGTTTCTTACCTAAACAATGACAATCTTGTAAAGGCATGTAATACGAGTACATAAAAAGGGTAGTTAAGTTTTGGAATATATTCAATAAATTCTATTAAATGAATATTCATCAGTTTTAAAAATACGATGTACTTTCCATATTTTCGTTTCGACTCTGTAATTTTTTTTTGAAAACAATTGAAAGAAGATTATAATTTATTTTTAAATTTCTAAACCATCAATATAAGTTTTGATATTAAAATAAAAAGGGAGTTTTTGCGTCGAATTAAGAAATATCTATGAAATTTTTAATAATTTCCAAAAAAAAGTCAATTTAAAATAGATAAAATGGAAAGCTTTTAGACAATATTAATGGCCGCACGTTTTTAATCTGACTAAGAAATTGAAAACAAAACTAAATAATGCTTCAGTGGACAAATATACATTTAAATATAATTATAATAATCGTTATTTATACCTGATGGACATACTACCTAAAATCTTGCTTTTTTCTATTAAAAGGCCATATACCATATACCTTCATAAATTTTACAAATTTGTTTGAATACTCTTATACAGAAGTCTACAAGAAACCCGTAATCAGAAAAGATTCCGTTAAATTTTGTTCATATTTGTAAACATATAGACACAAAAAAGGGAAAATTTGTTCGGGACATGTGAATGCAAAAATTATTATGTTTAAACAATTATAAAGAGCAAAACTAATATCCATATACAGCACCGTTAATAAGATATGACAGGGGTGTAAACAATTATGTGGCAGGCGCGATAAACAAAGACAGATAATGGCATCTATAATGGCGTGAGAGAAGCGTGGTTTTGTCATACATGCCAGTAGACGGCGTTTGTCCTGCGTATCGGTTCTTCTGGAACATAAGAGACATTTGTTCGACGACGATTTGTTTATCAGTCATTTAAATTTGTTTTCATCGTGATTTGATGAAATTCAGACGTCTATTTCGTTGTTTCATTTTCAATAAATACGCATGTTTTATCATACACGCCAGTAGGCGGCGTCTATTCTGCATGTCAGTTCTTCTGGAACATCAGAGGCATTTGTTTAAGAGTTATTTAAATTTTTTTTCATCGTGATTTGATGAAATTCTCACGTCTATTTCGTTGTTTCATTTTCAATAAATAAGCATGTGGGTGTCTTTTTCGCACGTAAGAGTCAAAGTCCACAACAAATATTACCTATATATTTAAGTAAACATATATTTAGATCTTTATATACAATAAAATATTTATTGCGACTATTGACATGGAAAAAAAACCGTGGTTAACAGATGATAACATGTAAATTCATTATATATAAGACTTAAATACAATTATACTTTATGTAAAGTATACAACTAATTTTTTTTTAATAAATATAAAATAATATGAATCACTCGTGGTAAATATAAAACAAATAATATTTTATTCTTATAAATATATTGTATACTTCAAAAAAGGCAGGCCGGTAAAAATACTTTAACTCAAGGCATTGGTTATTTTAAGTTACTTATACGTACGACGTAGTCACGATGAAAGCGTGCTTATGCCTTTACAAGAAATTCTTGACTAAAGTTTATGCCTGAAATACTTAATGGGCCTTGTAATAGTTATCTTTGTGCACTGAAAATAATTACTTCGCTAAATACGTAAGTGTCCAAAAGATCGAAATTTATTAAACACTTTAAAACATTAAGTAACCTCCTTTTAAGCTTTGCTCTAGTTTTATAGAACTATGAACTGTGTTGTTTTATTAAAATAAATAGATTATCTAACGCTCAAAGGTGCTTCTTATTAGACAATTCGTGTTAAATTTAAGTATGCTGACGATTTTGGTTTCAACTTAAAATAAAGAAACTCGAAAACTTATAATATACGCGATCCAGATAACATCTGCCTACGTTTGCCGATGTAAAGAATTTAAAATTTGTTTAAGAGCTTAAAAGAAAAAGAGAGAGAGCTAGATAATATACAATTCTTCAAATTTATTGTTTCATTAAAAAAAATTATTGATCTACATTAATGTCATAATCATTTATGTCACGAAAGAGATTGAAAGCTAGATTAAGTAGATTTCAATAAAGTAATTTTATTAATATTGGTTCGTAAAGAGACGATTTTTAAAAAAAAATTCCAGTTTCTATGCCAATTTCTAGAGTTATATGTTCTTGCCGTGTAATAAATATATTTTTTTTGAAATTAACATGTATCATTAAAATTTTATTCAAAAATTTTTTGAGTTGTCTACATTTTAATGACATAGAAATTCAAGATTAACAACACTTTGATAACTGTGTCGTGGGTTGTTGGATGTGTAAAGTGCCGTGTGCAAATATAAACCTTGAATTTCTGACACACGGTCAAAATTAACTAAATGAAACATAAAAAATACAACAATCTCAAATGTCAATTATTGAAAAAAACTTATTCCTTTCTCGAAAGATCTATAAACCATTACAGTGCCGTACACTACCGCACTCACTCAAAGTGGCAGTGAATCAAGTAGCGACGGTTCTACTTGATTCTCAGCCACTCTTAGATTTCTACACCTTTGCCAAAAAAAATATGTTAGAAGCGATACTTATAGCTACTATTGCTTAAATATTGGGTTGGCTAATAAGTTTTTAACCTCTAGTTGCTGTTAAAAATTGTTATTAAAAAAATTATACAATTCCGGTGACTTTGATTCAAAAAACTGTCTGAAGTCGTTTTGAAGACCTTTTTTCATTTTTTTTTCACGTAAATGATTTCTTAGAATCCTGAATAAATGATAATAAGAGGGCGTAATGTTCGGCAAATATGGTGGATGAGTAAATAGAATCCAGCGAATCCTCCTCTATGTCACGAGTACGTTTTGCAATATGTGGTCATTTAGAAAATAAACTCGATCCTGTTGATTACTCAATTTGTTAGCAGTTCACTTGTTGACAATAAATATCTACAGTAATTGTAGATCCCTCTGAAAGCAACTTCCAATGAATAATACAGCTGAACATCACCTTTTGAGCACTTATTTCAGGTTTGGGTACTGAAACTTTTGTTTCTCCGACACCAAGCTATTGACGTTTGCGTGTATCGCTAACGAATGTAAACCACTCCTCATCGCCAGTTAGTAACTGATTCATCCAATCGAAGTGACGTTTCAATGCCAATAACTGTTGACAAATATCAACTCTGAACTGAAAGTTATGTGATGAGAATTCTTATAAACGTAGCTCATTAACTAATTGACAAGTTGTTAGTCCTCCTCCTCAATTAGGCATCCTAATCGTTGAACGTCCAATTCAACAGGACGTCCGGTACGGGGTTCGTCCTCGAGATCGTAATCATCATTCGTGAACTTTACGAACCAAATCTTTGCCGTCACGTTAGATACCGTGGACTCATTCATGGCGTGACGTATATTATTTGTGGCAATCTTTACATCGTGACCCAAACGAAATTCATAAAGTAATAGAATCCGTATTTGATATCGATTTAAATCTATTATCTTTCATGTAATTCACTTAACGCTTCGGCGCTGACTGTTGTCAACTAACTGCACTTTAGTCTTTTTACACTCTACAGTAAAATCTTCTAAAAGTTTCGATAATATTTCTAGAAAAGTCTCGAAATTTTGGCTAGAAACTTACTAGCCAACTTAATACTATTTGTTTCGTTATCTTTGCAAATTTCTATAAGTTTAAAAGAATATAAGAAACTAGGAATCATTCAAAGAACACAATTTTTTTCCTACATTTTGGGAGCTCCTCAATACAATTTTTTCAAAAATGTATTTAAATATCTATATGAACATATAAAAAAAATCGAAAATAATTTTTTTTAATAATATTTATTAGCATTTCACAAGTTTTAAAATTATGCCTGCATCGTAATATTTTTATATTTTTGTTCAATATTGTATATGCCAAAATCTTTCGGTTTTACGGAATATTTGAAGATAAATAAAATAACAATACAAAGAAAATTTCCTTTTACATATAATTCATGGCAACCAAAGAGAGCAATTGTGTTAAATTACTAAATCTTCTTATCTATTTACTTTCTCAAAAGCTAGACGTCTCATCATGGTTATTAGTATATCTTTCCAGCAAGTGCATTACAGACACAATAGTCCCCGCCACTACTCGATTGCACTTAGATATAAGGAAATAATACTTCTCAAAAAATAAAATGAAATATCGAATTCTATTGCATAAAAATCTCCATCACATTATAAGTGCGAAAGTTTTGATGTTTGCTACCTAATACCTATGCAACCAAGCAACGATTTACTACCAAATTTAGCATGGGTACACTTTGTGTGGTGAAATAACCCATAGGCCATACATGGCTCTGCATGCATGAAATATAAATATTCCCATAAGTGTATTTAAAATTTTGTTAATCTATTAGATCTAAACATCAAGACAGATTTTATAAAATCTGATATGGGTATAGTTCCTGGTATAAATTACTTTACAGGTTATTTTGGACAGGAGTTATAAAATAACTTTTCTACGAAGGAACTTGTTTTTTTTCAATAATATACATTTTGTACTGCGATCTGCCAATGTATCCTACAATGTCTTATATACCCATTAATAATTTAATATATATCCATTCAAATTTTGTCATTTCTCTTACCAATTCAAATATGAAGATGTAGTTCCATGATGAAACCATCAGTTTGAAGTTAAAAAACTAGAACTATTATTATGATAAATAAATATAAAAGAATATGAATATTCATGTGCTAGTTACAACTGGTCTTAATTGAACAAACTCTTAATTAAACAAAAATATTCTTCTCATGAAACATACGTTGTCAAAATTTACTTCAATTTTTGTACTAACATACGAAATATATTTAGCAAAATAAGGATCATTATTAAGGTTTTATTCGAATTAGTAGGCAAACACAATACTTGATTGCGATTTGTTATTTAATGTAATATATTATTTGATACACAATTTTAGTATTAATGTAAACGAGTAAAAGCGATTTATAAACCGTACAAGGATGATAAGTATCTATTCCAAACAACTTTGTTCGAGAATTTATCGCTAGGTATATATCAAATATACTCTAACGATTATCTATAAATGTTCTCATGTTACACATGTGTGTTATGAGTTGTAAACAAATTACCTAACTTTGAGCTATTTCCGTTCTATTCACAAGAATTATTCGGCAGGAAATTTGCTTCATCATTGAGTATTACCAACACTCATATTATAATATTCTGAATATATGCGACTAAGATTTCTGCCCTTCTTACTTTAAATATTGCATACGATTTTAATAGAACGTTGGAAAGTCTTTCGCTTAAAATAACGCTAAAAATAATGCTTAAAATAACGCTAACAAAACCACAATCACGATTGCGCCCTTTGGTTACCGATGGTACAAACAAACCATCAGTGCTATCCATAGACTTCAGTTGAATTGCGATTGAAATGGAGTCGAAATTAATGGAAGGAATTTAAAATATGTACGTGGCTTTCATTAGACTGACAAGTTGATTCCTAACTTAACAAAGCATTTAACATGAATCTATATATGTCTATATGTATGGCTTGGCGGTCTTGTTTATTATAAATAATTATATATTTGTATAGCTACATTTATGAGGTAAAGCATTGCCAAAAAATATTGGTCATCAAGATAAGTAAAGTAATTAACATATGGCATTCTAAAATTAAGTCATGTTAAGTTTATTCTACACAGATAATTTTTAAACACCCGATCCAGGTTTTTGACATGCAATTTTTCACAAATGTCTTGAGTTTAGACGGTCAAGTGACACAATTCTTTTTTGCGGAAATTGTATTTTCGACTTGAGCTTTTTAACCCCCGGGGAGAAGTCCTGGTCAAAAACATTTTTTGTCGTTCTCAATTCTCATGAAAAAAAATTCGTGTACAACGTAGTTACTTGAAATATTATAAAATTAAAGATTCAATAAAATACTTTAGAAATCATCTGTTGAAAATGTATGTACAGCGTTTACACTTATGATAGTAAGATATGATAGTAAAAAGGTCA
Organism: Druceiella hillmani; assembly: GCA_039881145.1. Taxonomy (NCBI): domain Eukaryota; kingdom Metazoa; phylum Arthropoda; class Insecta; order Lepidoptera; family Hepialidae; genus Druceiella; species Druceiella hillmani. Next base: position 2,811,113 of record JAYKKI010000022.1, read on the forward strand.
ACGTATTTTTTATACGACACAAAGGCGTTAACACAAACATTAATTTTAAAATAGCTAGTTTAAAATTCTTCCATTAAATACTTGAAACAATCTTTAAAAAATTCTAATATTAAGAGATAACACAAGGAAGATGCTTTTCTTCTTTGTGAGAAACAGAAAACGACATTTATTGCCTGTGGGACCCGCAATATAATATCGGTGCAAATGAATATCTACATAATTAGCATCTGATAAGGGAGACATGAAGTGAATATAAAGGAATGACAGTAAAAATGATTGCTGTTTAAAAATCACCTTCCGCCCTCTACAACTACCAAAACTAACTCATATTTTTTTCCATTCCCTTATAAAAATTTGAAAAATAAAAAGATCTTAAAAGATTTCAATAACTCTTCTTAAACATTTATTAGCCTAGCAATTAGTAGAAATTATTTTTTATTTAGTTAACTCTATTTAACAGGAAAACACATAGTTGTTTTAATAACAATAAATCGTCAAAAACGAAATAAATAACGTTCAAACTTACATCCGTAACTATCGATTTCACTACACGCACGATGACCTTTGATGTAACTCATTAATAAAATTATTTATAAATTTAAATGTTAATCTGCGTAATTAAAGTACTACATCATAAAATATCTATATAATTATTTTCTTAAACCTGATTTTTTTTATATTCATTCATAGAAAGATGAATGTAATTTAGTACAGAGTGATGAAGAGCCACTGTCTTCGAAGTCAAAAAAATAAATTATCATCATATGTTCAATAAGGTCTGAGTCTAACATTGAACAGAAAGTACGTTTTTCTAATATGAATTTAACGATGGTTACCGATAAGTAATTATTGCAAGACTCGCTCGCTAGGTCAAGTTAATCTACTTATGTATTGAAATATACCGTCTACATTAGCAGAACAATATTTGTTTGCACAACGACAGCTTGAAAATTAATATATACAAACATCGATCACATATTTACTAAACAGCATATAAGGGTGATTTCTAACATAAATGAATTATTTTTTTTCAAATTGAGAATATGAAGTAAGGCTTAATAATTCCATGAATATTCTTATCATTATAAATAAACATTCTAAATATTAAAAACTAATCACCAAGTAGGGAATACTGCAGGATATAACTACTTGTATAATTTCTAGAATGACTTAGTCAATACAACAAAAATGTTTAAACACATTTACACTTCTAGTTTACCAACCTTTCTTCCGGCATTTAGGAGACAAGAAATGAAGGGTAAATGTTAACCGGGTACTCCAGGGATTTGCTCAAGACGTAAAAACTGGTCTATATAAAATAACTTATTCTACTCAAGTCATAAAAATAATTTTGGAGATGAATTGATTTTGAAAGTTGAACTGATGTTGATTAGATACAAATATAGTAGTTAAAAATTAAATTCACGCAAATTTATAAACTCTTCTTTTTTTTTAAATAAATTCTCAAAATATTTCTTATTCCTTTTATTCAGCCTTTTGTTCCATTATTTCTAAACATAGTTTTTTTAATTTTTTATACTGTGATTTCTCACAAAATATCCTAAAATTCTGAGACCAGAAACATACATTATACATAACGCAGCTACTGATTTTGAAGAGTATTACTATACACAAGAGAAATAATTAACTTGTAGAGTATTACTTCAATGGTACTAATAAGTACAAGTTATTTCTGTTAGTTAACTTTGTCAATAACATCACTATTTTTATGAACTTTCATAATATCTGAAAACGTTTAATTTACTCGAAACCATACTTTAATTCTTAATATATGGTAACAATCAAAAAATGAAAATTATTTCGACAAAAATATGGATCAATCTTCAAAAAAAAACAGTTAAAAATTAAATCAATTGCCAGATAGGAAGGTGATTTTAGCCACATTTTATTAAAAATCCTTAAATGGCTAGAATGTATTTCACAAATATATTTCTGTAATTCTGCTTGTTTTATGATCATTTGAATGAAACTATTTTTCAATGTTCGTAATGAAATTTCTCAAAGAAACATAAATTATAAAAATTCTTAAACGCAGTAACTAATTTTGAAGGTTGTCACTACACAACAGAATTAATTAACTATATAGTACTGCTGCACTTGTAGAACAATATTGAAATTTATTCGATATATGTATAGCTATGGATATATATATATATATATATATATATATATATATATATAGCTATGGATGTATATATATATATATATATATTTTTTTTTTAAATTTTTTTTTTCTTTATATTTTTTGCTGTCCCTTTACGAAATAAATGACGATTTTCAAAGTTTGCTTGAAAATGTTGTTTATACACATACGAAAGTTAAATTTTATTACGCATTTTGTAACATTTTATTTAAATCATGGTCCGAAAGTACCAAATGTATTATTAGGTGATATTACTATATAAAAAATATCAGTCTGCTTTTATTAACAGATTCATCAACAACCTTTATTCTGTGCAGACATTGCCATAAACATGCTACTGTTGATCTTTTGCATAATTTAATTCTAACGAAACACTTGCAGTGTATTTTAGTCAATTACAAATCATTGTTAACGTATATATTTTAATATTCTGATCAACAATACAACACGGTTTCTATCTTTGTTCTGTAAATAATTGTAGATACGATTTTCGGTGGAGCGTCAGGATATTTAATCGCGTCAAAGAGGATTAAAGCTAGAATGGCTCTATTTGATAACCGATGATATAAACATAAAATCATTTCGCTGACCAGAGTTGTATTAAAACGCTATTGTACTAGAGTTGAAATTAATAGCGAGAAATATGGATAGAGATAGCGTTCAGTAGAGAAAATAAATTTAATCTCAATGAAATATTCAAACTCTCTCGCAAGCAATATAAAAAATATGATAGTATAATTAAAAAATATATTTTTAAGTAAGTGTTACATTTACACATATTAAATTGTTCACGTTTTCGTTCATGACGAAGTAAGTGTTAATTACTTAAAAACAAATTTATTCAAGGATAACATTATTTTATGTTTATATGCAAGACACGTGCTGCATATATGCATAATTTTACGGAGATCGGTAGGATAGATAAAGCTTAAAAGCAAGACATATGAAGAAATGAAGGGAGTCACTTTCGCATTTATAATAATATATAAAGTTTAGATAATAGTTTATTTGTCACGTGTATGTATAATTTGATTACAGATACACATCGAATTTAATTACCCCTCGATAAATATTTTTGCCTCTAAAGAGTAAGATATCATGTTTTCTTACTTAAAGAAGAATGATATATAAATGAGAATGTGCTATAAAACATAAATGAAATATACACTAGATAGCATATGATACAGTATCTGTTTCTTTTCAAAGAAGTCTAAGAAAAGTTCGTTGTATCCTATTATGCAAGTTTTATTAAGGAAAGTTAAGTAATTTCAAACATTAACCAAGGACGTAAAAATATATTTAAAAACATTTAAAAAAGGCTTTCCCGGTTAATTAGATGAAATACATTTTTTGAGTTATGAGATAATAAAAATGTGTGAAGTTATAAGAAAATAGAGACCTATTGAAAAAAAAAAATTTTTGGGTAAAGTGAAATTAATTTTAAACTTGATTTAAAAAAATACTGCAGATATTGGTGAAAAATTTCAAAATAAACAATTGATACACAAGTGAACTAACACGCTAGACTATTAAACACACACCACACGTGCGTACATATTTTTATACCTAATTCAATACAATATGATCAATTAACCTAATTACAACATTTTTATTATTTCATAAATAGCCCAAAAGTAAGATAAATAATATAGTTATCCGTTTCTTTTGATGTAAATGTCAAAGATTTTTAATTTTCATATTGGAAACCAATGCATTGATAAATTTGACTATTAACTACTGAATAGTGCAATATAGGTACCAACTATTAAAAAATAGCATTGGACTTGTGGATGAATTTAAAACCAATCAATATGATCACGGTAGCTCACATTGTCGAAACGAATCTATTTTAAAATATCAAATTAAATTTTGTTACTTCATCAAAACTTTCACGCCAACGTCGATACCGATCGTTGGATCATACCGTTTTAAGTTGCATCAATATAATATGGAACTAATATAATCAAAATTGTTTGCTTGAGCAAAGACAACATTTCCTAATTTTGATACTAAACATATAGTTACGAAGAAATCTGAAATTAACTCCATTTGAACTAATCAAAAATTTAATTATTTTTGACCGCAAAATTCCGTTCTTCTTCTCTTTACTCCTTAACCTTCCCTAACTGCACGAAAGATTGATTTTGTAGGATGTAATAAATACTACAAATTCTTGTAGGAACGTCATTATTTCCAAAACAACAAGGAACTTACGACTGAAATTGTAAATTTTCTCAACCAAAAAGCTAGAGCTACTATAAAAATTGGATAAGATACCAAAATAATATAATTTATGCACGTTTAAGTATCGTCTAGGGGTCAGCAATGGTCTATATCTTAAGATATTTATCATCTCTATCGTCTCTGTACATCCAGTTAAATTAGGAAAATAAAGTTTAATATATATAAGTAATGTATTCTTAAATAATTTAAATGAATAAAATTTAATCTACACTAATATTTAACGCTGAAAAAATTTACTTTATTTTGTTAGATTACCTATAAATATAATTACCAATTATGAATTATGATTATCGTCATCCTTTTTTGCATGTAACGTCATCAATACGTGCTTGTGTGTAAGTGCGCGCGCGTGCACATTTGCGCACACATGTCGCACGTGTATGACGTGTGCGTGCGTACATGTGAGCGAACGTGCTTCCCTCTCCGACTTCAGATATTTTATTTACTTCTTGATAACTTTAACATGTTTCATATAAATAAATTAAAATTCGAGCAATTGAGGCGACCCACAGATTTGATTTTTATTTCCACTCAATATTGAAGTTATACTTCTTTAGCGCGTTATGAAAAAAGTATAGAGCGAAATTTTATAAATACAGGATGAAGTTGGCATCGATTCAAAAAACAAGAATGACACAATGAAGTTGCTCACTAAACATTTATTTATATCGATTTACTTATCTGAAGTATTAGGCGCATATGGGTGTGGAAGACTTTGTTTTGATGATAGTGTCGTCAAACGATTATTTAAAAGTAAAAAAAATTATGCCGTAACTGCATTTGTTCGAATTATGGCAGCTATCAGACGATCATGAATTGGTACAAGACAAAATGCTTATTTATTTCAAATTTGATAGTCAAAAATTATACTGTGACCGTATTAGTTCAACTTTTTTCAACATTACCATAGCGACCAGATGATCATGAGTTCGTAAGAGAAAAATACGTATTTCTTCCATAAGGTGAAAATAGATAGATCAGAGTTTATTTTCTTCTGGCTTTCCGTTATAAATCATTTGCCACATCGTTTCTAAATTATTGGGCTTGAATTTTATATTGCCTTTTTTAGTAATTGAAATTTAATAGTGGTTCATATAATAAAAAAAATTTTTATTTAAATAATTTAATTTAAATTTAATTTGATAGATGAGGGGTCCACCATTTTATTTTTCTGTGGGCTTTTCATCGTTCTTGTATTATGCCAAATGAGTATAACTTCTGATGCGCGTATATAAGTACACATAATTTTTTTAATACCTACAATGCTCACAAAACAAAATAACTCATTTCACCCTAAAAATGTTGTTCAGGGCTATTTCTGTACAGAAAAAAATTTAATATACGCTGTTTCCCTTAGGCGAGATAGAATATTATACTTTCTGTGTCACCTGCTAAACCTCGTCAGTGAATTGAAGCATATTTCACATGAGGTTCAAAAACTTCATGGATGACTAATTAAGTAATTTTGTAATATCAAATGAAGTAAAGTTTTGTTTATTAAGTATGGCAAAAGACTGGAAAAAGCATATAAAACTTTACATATGCATTTTAATGAAAAAACACGCAAATCCAATTTTCCATCATAACCGTATTAAGATTTTGCACATTCTTTTTAACCGACTTAGAAAAAAAGCAAGAGTTTCGCCATTCGTATATATATTATTTTTTTTATGCGTGTTCAGCGATAATTCTTAACCGAGTGGACCGATTTACATGATTAATTTTTTATTTAAAAGAGCCATATAAATTTGACGATGATCTGATCATGAGTTTTGGACATGAATGATCAAACTCTTCACCGAATAGTAGTAAATGAACTATGTTTCAAGATATTTGCTACGGGTATTAGTTATTTTCATAATAACCCACTTACCAACTCACGGTGTTATGATGAGTACTGGAGACGAACTATTTAACTCCGTAACGGATGTTAGTAAACCTACCGTGATATATGCTACTAGTAGTTGTTACTTTGAAAAATTACTTACACCGTCGACCAGGTCAGGGAATGATGAGTTGTGGAGTTCTGAATGATGGAACTCTTAACGTATGGTAGTAAATTAAATGAGATTCAAGATAGTTGCTACTGGTAGTTATTGGTTGGCAAAATAACTACACCACAGATCAGGTCAGGATCTGGTAATGAGTAGTAACTCCTTAACGGATGGTAGTAAATATTTGATTTTGAATATGGAGAAAGGAACTCCTCGAAGGGTAATTGGTACTTGGCAAAATCAGATATTAGAGTGCTATAAATGATTATATATTGTTCTTCTGGGTGTTACGTTTTTTTTTGGAAATAACTTGCAAAAGTAGCTATTTAAGCTTGAGTAAGTAATATAATTATACACTCACGAGAAGTAATTAGTTTTCTTATGGCATATAGCAAAAGTAATCTAGTAATAGAATTAATATAAAAGAGCTCGGAACGTAATTTTTGCAAGCTTTAAAAGATTTCATTCGTCACAACCATTGTATACTCTTTTTCCTATAATTTTGATAATGCAAATATACAGTACGTAAAAAATATTAATGTATAATGACTCGAACAAGTAATGAGATCTTATATCTTTAATATTTTGTATAAACAGAAATTCGATTACAAAGAAATGAAAAGTTTTGTAGAAGATTTTCATGTCAATTACTTCGGAAATGAAATTTATTGGGATTAAATTTTTGTATATTCGTCCATAGACATATCATATCGCTTTCCAATTACGTCTCAATATGTTACCCATTTCAAAATTCATTCAAATATTAGTAATTTACATATTTTACATATATTTGCATAACTGATTTAATTTGACGGTGAAACTCGTTCTCATAGGATAACCTTTTGCGTGTATTAACTAGAAAACCTTCCTTATTAATGATCTTAGATTGACTATTATTGCCTCTTATCAAACAAGTTATAAACAAACTTCATCCAGCTCTAATTCTAATTTAAAAGAAACGTTAAAAAAAATACTCCATTTTATTTTGAATAGTATGTCAGTATTTTTTCGTGAATAACATATATATAGTTGCAAAAAAAGTTATAAATTCTTTTTGGTTCATTGAAGAGAAATAGTAGCAATAATAGTATCAGATTACCAGTAAAAAATAGTGAATTACCTGCTCGCCGTTGAATTCTCGATTCCATTAAATTTAAGGTTAATGATAAGAAATGTAGATGTAAATTGTATTCAAATTACGAGCTGTTCCGGATAAAACTTTGAAGGCATCTTATTACCAAAGAACCAAATTCTAATAAAAAAAAATTGGTAATAATGGTATTTAAAAAAACATTCCGATGACAAAGCTCAATGGAAACCATATCTTCATATTTCGATTGAATTTTAGAAATTGGTTTACAAAAAAAATTATCCTTCATTTCTCCTTCATTCCACTTTCGTTACATTCGCCTATTTAAGAAATCTCAAGAGCATCTCTTGAGATTTCTTAAATAACAGACATAATATTAAGAAATAAATTACATAAAAATTGAAATACGTTACACAAGGATGCTTAAATATGTAATTGGAAATCCTAATTGTCAAGAGACTTGTTATTAAATTCAGTTGAAATTTGATTAACCCAAATTTCAGTCTTGGAAGTATGTATTATTATTACTGACATCTTATCGAAACAGAATTAATATTTAATTAATAAAATAATTGTAGCAAAACTTATCCCTTAACTTAGCCATTAAGTATTACTGGGAATGAATAGTGCCCTTAGGCTAAGATGGGTGAAAATACACTCGTGTTTGTTTTGAAATTAAATAGTTATTTTGGAAGAAATCTTGTGGTTATCTAAGATTATGTTAATTTGTGATTATTCTACTTAATATATAGTTTACGAAAAAACTTAAAATAATCTAATTATTTGAAAATTAAATTATATTTTGACAGTGATATTAATAGTGTACTTTCAAATTAAACAAAAAAGAATAACGACCGTTTCTGGCTCATCTATGAACGTATCTATGCACATTACCAATGTTTATACATATTTTATCCCAGTATACACCTGTCTGGTACATTTCTGCTTTGCTAACGGAACTATGTTTTAGAAGTACTGTAATACTAATTGTTAACATCCGAATTTCCAGGGCTCCTTTAAAATCCCTATTAGAGGCGAGTATAACTATTTTTTCTTTTTAGAATAATTAACACAATTTTTTATGAGTATTGTGGATTAATGGCAGGTGATTAATAATCTAGTAAAAGTAAAATAGTGATCTAATAATCTATAAATGAAACGTCGATTATGAAATTAGTAATCGAATGATCCCGATAATTATCATTTGAGAGGCTTCTTTAGAGTATTTGTTTATTAATTGTTTTCGCGTTTACTCATTTGCTGATCACATTACCACCAAGTTATTAAGTTTAATATTTTATGCTGCGAGAATGAAGTCGATGTTTTTTTCCTAATAACTATTATTCATTCATTTTCATGATCATCTCAAGTATAACTTATAACTATGATATGATGACCCTTTGCTGAATTAGTAATTACTAACAGCAATAATAAACATATTTCGACATATGTTAATCATTGAACGACTTCGTGTCGTTTATAATTATTCTTTTATTTACAGTATTAGTTAGCAAAATAACATTTCGTCTAGTTTGATTGATGTTTTTAAAGATTTTTAAGATTTTTTTAAAAATGGACGCTAAATCTCTAATGACTTTAGGATGAACATTTTTCAGTAGTGTTTTGTGCCTGCGTTAAAAACGAGTAATTTAAATTTCTATTGCAATACGAATGAGATATATAGTTTGTACAACGATATTTATTTATATTCTTGCCTGGCTTAAAAAAGATACTTCTTGAAATCAAGCGTCCAAGAGATTATCTTTTTCGAAACTTAAAGGCAGGCAGAAATTTTAATATATATATATATATATATATATATATATATATATATATATATATATATATATATATATATGTATATATATATATATATATATATATATATATATATATATATATATACACACACACACATTAGGTTGTAGAAATCTTTTCCTTTTTTATCAATAAGCTTTACTGGACGCAATATGTTTCGTTGGTTTTAAAATGTTTCGTCTATAGTGATGAAATTCAAATTTCATTTGTGTTTTCTGAAAGAAAAAAAAACGGTTTTAGCTTTAGTTCTATTTTTTAAGGGTTAACACAATTTTTTATTTTAAAAAAATCTGTTTCTTTTTGTATCAATTCAGTTTAGTTATAGTTTAAACAAGTTAAAATTTGTTCATTTGAAGAGTTCTAAGTATTTACTTTATTCTATATTAGCACTAGTGTTCCCTAGTGGAATATTGTGAGCAATTACATAAAATTTTAAAAGTTTTTTTCAGCAAAAAAGTTTTTTAAACATTACTATCAAAATTGTCAACCAATTGACTCTAAATTGCTACTAAACCTTTTTTATTAATTATGTGGAGAATAAAGGGGTTTAATAAAAATTGCCTTCGGATAATTTTTTAACTCCAAAATAACTTCAAATTATGATAGTTTGTAAAACTCATAAATATTTTTTTAGTCAATACTATGTAATATACATATTTCTTTTTGTTCCATCTGCGACTCCCTTGGAGAAATCTTAAAAACAGATTTAGCTTCTAAAAAAACTTGGCTACTAACAACATTTTGATAGCTTTATTTTTTAAATGTATTTGTTACTATTTCCCATTGCTACATATGCAAAAATTCATTATATGTTCTGTGATTTGCAAGTCTATTAAATACGGTAATAATAGGTAAATACAGCATGTTAACCTTCACAAGATAAAATCAACAGTTAACCTTTAAGGCTATTTTTATGAAAATGCCGAAATAGATGTGATATCGAACCGTAGGCTCTCCTGTTAAAATTAGGACCATTGTATGATATTTGTCCTTCGGGAAAAAAATAATGTGATAAGAATTAAAAAATAATGATCGAAAAATTTTATTTTATTATTTTACTTATTTACTTATATTTTCAATATTAGACTGCCTCATTGGAACAAGATAGATGTCGCTAACAAAGTTGATTTCATCGCGGACGTTATCGGATAATCTAAAACGATACAAATAAATGTGTGAGATTTTTCGTTCACCGATAAGTGTCGGTGTCGTGTCTTGTAGCCTCATGGCTCCTCCGCGATGAAATCAACTTTGTTAGCGACATCTAGGTTATAATTATTGAAAATTGTTGTTTAAATAAGACGTAATGATGGAAGTTGTTGAAGAACAACCTTATATGGGTGTGGGTAAATAACTTGGTACAAGCTTTTTTAATTTTTTAATATCAATCAATAAGTATTCAAGTTTCTTAACTCATGTACACCAGTTATGAAACTTCGTCAAGCAAGTAAAGTATTTTCAAATAAGACAAAAAACTGCCTTCAAAATATATCACTTCTAAAATTAAATCCAATCTCTCTTAACTTTTTTAAAATACTTCGTGTTTTGCATTTTGAATATAAAGCAAATATCATATATACCCAACTAATGATTTTAATGGAAAACACGTTTCAAAACATATTTTCAACAGAATATCGTATCAATGTGGAATAGTATAATTACCATGTGCCGCATTAGAATCGGTCCCGATATTATTGACTTCGTACAATTAATGCGCCGAATAATGTAAAAACTCCCCCTAGGGTCAGTGCTCTGATCGATCTGTATCCCCATATATATATATATATATATATATATATATATATATATATATATATATATATATATATATATATATTTATATATATATATATATATATATATATATATATAAATATATTTATATGCATGTATGTATATTTAGATGCGTATACCTTTAAGGGACCGGCACACCGGAGTCAATTTCCGACCGCTGGCCGTCGGGGATTAAGAGATTTTTAAAAATCACGTAACTAAAATTTCATAGACCAATGAACGGCATTTTATTAAAATATAATAATAATTTGTGAACATGATTATGGTTATTATCATGGGATATGTATGTATAAATATGAATATATCACTCAAGCTAATTTTAATTTTATATTACATCAAATGAAAGTGTAATCCTAATAGAAGTTCTAAAAATTATGCGATAAATGGTTTAAATTTCCAAAAAAATGTATAATTTATATAGTAGAAGTTTTAAAAACCCTCTTCATTTCATATAATTTAAGAATTATATACAATTTAAATATATTTATAATAATAAATCACGAAAATCAAATTTTAAATAATTTATTATTATTTCATGCTTAAAAACTTGAAATGAGACATTATCGTAGCAAATCATATGTTTACCTTGAAAGATACTACATAAAATAATACTCTAATAAAGACCATAGAGAAAAGAAGAATGTACCCGATATTAATAATATTTTTTAAGTCTCTTTTTCTATGTTTAAATTAAGAATATTTCACGAAATAATTTATAGTTCCTTTAACTTAACTCAACATATACGGCTAATTATTTTCGTAAGTATTAAATCCATTCTAAAAATGGACATACTACACACGCATATATACACTCACTTATATATGTCTAAAAATAAATTTTCAAAATACAATAATTATATGTATCTACACTGGCTGCACTGGATTTCATAGAAGAGTTATTGAATTAGATTATTAAATAATCGAAAATAAATCGAGCGGCTGTGTGGATTAATTTTAAATATATCAATAAAATTCAACTTTATTTATACTGGGCTTGGTAAATCTTGATATAAATACAAATAAATTAAATTATATTAGTTCCATGCCTTTCAATACTAAGCACCCATTCAATAAGGTACTTATAAATACCAACTAAAACTTTAAATAAATTCCATAAAATCTATCTCGCTACTCTCATTCGTTGAATAATAGACTGCATACTTCATCAGTGAGCGTTACGACAATATCAACTCCATGTCTAATTAATAAACCATTGTCTCTATGACAACAAATTTCAATAGATAATAACTGTGTAACTGTGCATATGTGTTTTAGTATAACATGATTTATATATGTCTAGTAATACCTTTAATTAATGTATACTCGTAATTTCGGGAATTATTTCAAATATGTATGAAAAGGATAAATGTTTTTTTAAGAGGCCTTATTTGCTTGCAAATTTACTAATTGATGATTTAAACCATATATGCCAAAAATAATACTAGTGAGTTTTTCGACTTCGGTCTAGTAAAATAATTTACTATGCTTGTTTCCTCAGCTTTAAAAATTAAATACTCATGTTGCGAGTTTCAATTTCTAAGTTTATTCAGATTCACTTTCTAAGATGAGAAAAAGAAAACAGTGCTTCATCGAACGACAAATCCACAGATACCTTCGACTATGCATTTAGAAAAGTAACAGCTGGCGTTGTTTAGATTTTGAAAAACTATATACACTTGATTTCTTGCCATCGCGCCATACAAAAAATGTTAGCACCGGTACAAGGATTAAGATGCATCGGTTTCTTCGCCAAAATAGCAATATATCTTAGGTAATGGTGTAAGCTTTTACATTGTGGTTCTAATGCAATGCAAAGGATTGAATATCTTGTATTTGAATGAAAAGTTTAAATAATATCTATCCGTTCTCGCTGTATCGAAAATCATTACCTCTGAAAAGAAAGGTTATACTCCTCTTAGTTACAGTTGAATTTTAGAATTTCGTGTTGGTATTAATTATATATATATAATAGGATACATATAAATTACATTTCACTATAACACAATGTTGAAGTTTGTTTTCGTATAAATAATAGTGTATTAATTGAGCCGTAGCGGCACCTAATAGAACATACGAGTATGTGCTTTAAAGAATTTACCATTTAATAAAAATTTTCCTACCATGGATGTATAAGTATACGAATTTAAAATAAATTCCTTACTTATTAAGACATATATTATGACGAAATTTTGATATGATTTGTCAGAATAGAATAAAATATTACACAATCCCCGTAATTTACGTGTCATTAGGATAAAGCATTTAAAAAAATATTGCAGTCGAATGCAAACTGTTTGGCCCATAGAAACATATCTCGAAAAAACATATAATGTTTATCTAAGTTCACGAAGAGCGAACTGATCAACATGTTGTTAGTGATTTGTTCTTACATAATTGTTTACCAAAAAATCATATTTTTTTATGATACGGTATAATATAATAATAATACTGTTCAAAAATATTGTAATAGTATTGTTAGTCTTTGTTTTAGATTTAAAAAGAAAACTGATTTTTGACAGATATTGAACATACTTATTTATTAAAAATTGTTGGTTATAAAAAACTCAATTCTAATTTAAATAAATATATTTAATCAACGTAAAAATACAAGTTGCAGTACACCAATATTCTTCTAAAGATCCCAGAAATTGCTACCGATCTTTAAAATACTCAAGCCCAAATCACCGCAGGAAACCCGTACAAAAACACTGAGAGCCGTAAGCCGTCACCTCAATTTAACCCATTTCAGAAAAGTAAATACCGTTTTTGATTTTAATTAAATTCCTCCTACAACTTGCTATCTTGTTGCGTCGATATAAGAGCGACTGAGTACAAAGAAAATCGTTTACTTAAATGATCGGAAATCCCTCCTTTGCTCTTTGTTATTCACCCCCATTCCCCTGCCGCTCGGGAGGGTGAAGTTGCAGGGCGCAGTAACTGTTATAAATTCTCCAATAGAAACTCTAATTTGCAACGCTCTTATCGAATTTCGATAATTGAGTCGACATTGTCGTTATATTCACTGCGGAAGAACAAATCCATTAAACGCGTTAGGGTAACCATATAAAGGATGTGAAATTTACTTCAAAGCTTTGTCGATTTTTATAGACATGTTAACGAATAAGAGTTTATTTCTCCAAAAGCTTGGTATAATTTTTTTATTCGTATGTATATCTAAATCCACGAAGCATAGTTTAAACAATGTTGAGTTTTAGTAAAACATTTAAAATTTTGCAAACAATGGTTTTACTTACTTCATATTGTTCAATAATTCAATAATATTTTGATAACATCGCATCAAAGCAAGTGCATATATTATTATTACTTTTTTATTACGGTTTATGAACCGAAATATATACATGTGTATATTATAGAGCATGTGTATATATAGTTATAGAGCGGTTTGTAAGAGAAATTTAATTACATTCAAAAATGAGGTCAGCTGAGAATATTATTCCCTTTAAGTCGCTAACAGTGAAAACTGAATGTATCTAAGAGGAAATATTTCGGTAACAAAAATATGAAGTGAATATAGAACCCTATTTAAATAAATCACAAAAACGTTATAAATGATACACTTCCTTCATCAACTGCTTTAAATACACAGAATAAAGTAAATAAATCGAATATACTTAACGAAAATCCATGGGAATAAATTATGACACTTAATACTTTCATTAATATTCTACAAAATTAAGTCTATAGTGGACTACTGAATTATATCCATGAATATTTTGATATACTGAAGGCGTAATTTTCAGTATCTTTTTTTTTAAGAAATGAATTGAATTTATTGCCGTGCAATTTTTTTTTGTCTTATATCTTTAATCTAGAATCTGATAAAAATTCAAGTATGTAGTATTTGTCAACACAGAACAGCACAGGTGCCGTGATCGAGTGTCAGTGATGCAAGCCTAACGATAATCTATTAAGACTCGAGTAAATACAAAATACATTTGATCGTTGACAAAATCAGGGTATAGTGATGGAGTATAAAATTGGTGATAAGAATGCGAACTCCTCAATAATGAGGAGTAAACTCATTAAATTTAGACTCGTTTGATTTGTCTTGACGTAGCGTAAAAGTGATAGGATAAGTATATACGGTTACACACAATACGATTTCAAGCTTTGATACATAAATCTTGATGATGCAAATGTACAGTCTGTCTAAATCCAGAGACTTAAAAATTGTTTTTAAATTAGTATTATGGATCTCAAGCAGAGACTGACACTGAACCCCGCGTTCCACCTCATCAGTTCTAATGCTGCATGAACACTGGCTATCTAAATTGTGAGGTTTAAGTTTCGAAACAGTGGATACTGTTTCGAAATGAGTATTTTGAGTCTCAAGCAGTGACTATGCTCCGTAACTTTGGGTTTGGAACCCAAAGCTATTCTGTTTGGACGCAGTGTGGGTATTGCCCACCTAAACTATGAGACTTGAGGGTATGACTTTTTTTAAAATTTGTATTTTCGGTCTCAAGCAGAAACTTGTTCACACCCTTCGGTCCCAACTATTCAGTCCTGATGTTGCAGAGCTAATGCTTGCCTAAACTCTGCGACTTGGATCTTCAAGTTTTAGAGTATGTGTAAGCTGTTTTTTAAAAATAATAGAAAACTTGTATATTATGATACAATTTTATTTCAGGCGTCAAGGCTCTTTCGTTAAACTCTGGGCTCTAACTCGTCAGTCCTGATATTTCAGGAAAATTTAATGCTTGAATTGGGGTCTTGAGGATCTACTGTTACTATATTAGTATTTTGGGTTCCAAGCAGTTATTCTTTCCTTGAACTCCGATTTTCTACTCCTCAGTTCTTTTCATTCATAGGTAGTCTCTGCCTAAACCGCGAGTCTTAAGAATCTGCTGTTTTTTAATTATTATTTTGGTTTTAAAGCAGAGATTCTGTCACTAAATTCTGCGTTGTAAATTCTTAATCTTGACGCTGGAAGTTAACTCCTGCCTAAATGGTAAGACAAAAAATTTTGTCCTGCTTAAACGGTAACCGATATCTTAAGTTGTGGGTCTCAAGCAGAAACTCTGATATTGAGTTTCGGGTTTTAATTCCGGAGTCATGAGACTTGAGGATCTGCTTTTTTAATGAGTATTTTGAACGTCAGGCAAAGTATCTACCACCAAACTCTGGGTTTCAACTCCTAAGACTTGACGCTGTAAGGATACTGTCTGCTTAAATTGTGAAACTTCAGGATCTGCTATATTTAAATGAGTATTGTGAGTCTGATGCAGAGACTCTCTCAGAAAATTCTCGGTTTCTACCCTTGTGCTACTGGCGTACTTAAATAACGAAACATGAGGATAAAATATTTTCAAAATTTTACAGTGGGTCTCAAGCAGGGATTCCATTATTTAACTCCGGATTTTACTTTCTCAGCTTGACGCTGCATTGATATGACTTGTTTTGTGTATGTTAACTCATATTTCTAGCATTAGTCAACAAATTTTTATGAACCTTTTTTTATTTAAATGGTTCCAGTTTGTCATCACAAAATTGTTCAGAATTTGAAAAGGAACATTAAAGGTATACCATAATTGTTTTCAAAAATGTACAACACAGGTATCGTGATCGAGTTAGACCATATAAGACTAATGATAATCTAATACTAAAGTGTCTAAAGCTTTGACCCGACTAAAGATGGCATAAATTTGCTCATTAGCAAAATTAGGGTACAATTATGGAATCGGGACGTGTTAACCTTAACTTAAGGAACTTTTCTCTGGTGATGGGTAATCTCGTCCAACATGAACTCATTTCTATTACTTTTAACTACATACAAAGGAATATAGCACCTTAAGTATCAGTTACTTTATTCGGAGTTACTAAATTCAATAATTACATTCTTTGTATTATTTATTGTTATTTAGATATCACGATTTATATATTTCGTTGTTGAAAACAAGTAAGCTTTATAATTAAAAACTTAAGTAAAGTAGTATAGGCTATTTCTTTTATTAGTAATATACCTAACAACTTTCAACTACTTTCAACTACTTTTAACTACATAACAACTTTCCTAATAACATTTCTACATGGGCCTGTACTTTGCATTGCGAATAATAGGCGCAATTTCCGCTGTAGTGTTGGAAAATTATTGCGCAGAAAGAGTGCTAAGGTCATGATCGCTTTGTTTGTTACCAATGACACAAACAAAAATCGACCTACTGCAGGCTTTTCAGTTGAATTGCGATAGAAGTTGGAGTTAATGATAATCTAAAAGTTGCGTGGATTTACTCAAACAAAGACCGCGCACCTAATTCAGAATAATTTTCGAGTTTCCTTAGTACACATGTATTATCATGTCGGTGGAGATATAGGTAAGTATTTCAGATATTTCATAGTTCAAAGATATTTTTATAAGAAGTTTGCTTTAATTCAGTTGTCTTTTTAAAAATATTAACTTATTAAAAATTATCACGACGCAGATTACGACAACAATACAAGCGAAATATACAAAATATAATTATAAATTTTCTAAAAAACGATTGTTTTATTGTAAAATTATAAACGTTTTGACAAGTTATATGGTATATGTTTAATTTAGAAAGAATATTAATTTTTGTATGTAACTTAGAAAGAATTTGAATTAGAGCTTAACATCAACAGACTTAAAGTTTTTTTATTTTTAATAAAGAGTATTTATAACCTTAAAGAAATATTAATTCTCATGTAATTTAAATTTGAGATCGTTGTACGTACCCACATTTTATATTAGGTGTTTGTAAGCTAACTATTGGTCGCAGTTTGAACATAGCCCATTATTATTTGTTGTATGTGGTATACAATTATATTCAAAGTTATATTAAGCTTTTATTATAATATTAAACTAAATCAATATTTACTGTGTTTATTATGGCTATTTCATATATTTCTTAAAATATTAAAAAATGTATTAATAATAAATACTAAGCGAACACTGCCTATTTTTTTTTGGAAAATTTTAAAAATTTACCGAAAACTAAAATATGTGTTATTTAGTTGGCAATGGCACTAACAAGAAATCGGCGAGTTGCCTGTTGTTGAATTGAACGCGTTATTACTGATTTTTGAGTTAGCGGTAAGTAAAGTATTCAATTCTGTCCGACTGACGAATAAATTTCAGGCGCACCAAAATGTATTGTAACAGAACTACAAATGTTATATTTATTAACTTATATTTCACTTTTCAGTGAACTATTTATTCTATGTTTTTTGTTTATTTTTTTTTGTCGACTTTAAAGAAGCCCCACAAAAATATATAACATGTATAAGAAATCAATTATTTCCAAAAATTTAAAAAGTTTTACTAAAACTAAACCATTATTATTTACTTTCTACTTATTTATGTATTGTAGTATTTCTTTCTTTTGTCTTTTACGTATATACGTAATAAACAATATCTTAATTAGTTATTGTTTGTTAATAATATATTTTACCACATTACAAAATTCTCTTAACCACAATGTTTTTCTGTTTTGTTAACGTAGTAAGTCTGCCAAATGTATATATTACATAAAATTTAATGTTTGCAATGAATAATAAATAAATAAATAAATAAATAATAGCTAATTTATAGTAAATATGTTTTACATTAAAATGCACGGATACCTAACAACCTAACTGACCTGAAATTATATCAATCATCATGTTGAAAATGATTTTATTTCAAAATCAAATTTTGAAACAATTACATTTTTTTTGTATTTTGTTTACACGATTTAATCGAAAAATACTTAGAGTTTTCGGTCAAATGTAAACTCAAAAAATATTCTAAGTTCTAACATCAAACATTAAAATGCATGATTATTATAGGTGTAACACAATTAAACATTTTTCTTAAAATATTCATAATATTTATCTAAAATTCATCATATAAATTGTAACGGATGAGTTATCCATCTATCTGCCTGATACTTCCCGAATTATCTTGCACATATATATTATCTATATTAGCTTATAAGAAAAAAGTGATTATCACCTGTTCACTAAAAAAAGTTGTCTGAAATTGGAACAAAATATTTCCATTATTATTTAAATTAATTGTATGTTGCCAATAGCATATTAAATTTATTCTCTGTTCTGTGATATTTAATCATCACGTTTATTTAAAAAGTTTGTTTACTACAAGAAGTAGCACGTATTATAAGATACGCTCGCTTCTAGTTATGTATTAAAATATGCGCTCTGCGTTTGCGGAACCATATTTATTGAAACAACGACAGCCTGAAAATTAAAATATAGAAAGCGCAATCCCATGTTTAATGAAGAGATTATAAGAAAGTATAAAGCTCATATCAATTATCGACATGTGAGTTGAGAGTATATTAATAGCTATTTATTAAAATGTAGGAGCTGATCTGTATAAAGTAAAGAACTCTATTGCACTCATGAAAATTATTTTGGAATTGAGCTGATATTAATAGTTTAAAAAAAGTTTATTAGATATAAATTTCTTCCCTTATTAAAAAAAGTTACGAGGTTAAAAGATATTTCAGAAATATATTTTATTAATTTAGCCTATTTTACGAGAAGGGTTGAGTTTTTTTTCCTTTTTTAGTTATGGTAAACAATTTTATGAAAGAAACGAAATATTCATGACGAACAACTTTAAGAGAGTACTGCTTTGGTAGTACTCTATAAGATAATTACCTCCCTCAGCTTTTAAATTGCGAAAGACGTCATTATATTTATAAACTTTAAAAACTTTTAAGTCGATCGAAATCTATAAATATTTGAATTCTAAATATTTGGAAACAACAAAATTATCTACAATTTTCAAGAAAATCGCAAACCAAAAATATCAAAAGAAAAAAGAGTCAAGTTAGAAACGAAAGTGTTTCTTTCATAATTGAAATTTATTTAATTTGCGTTTTATTTATATTATTAGTTTAACCAGTGTTTACCAACCAAAACAAAAGTATAAAGTTGTAACATAAAACAAAAGAAAATCTTATAGTAAGAAACAACTTATAAATTAATATTGGCGTATGGAAATGTAGAGGGGATACATGTGCGAATTTTTGTGAGCTTCGCTCTCCAGCTTCAGATAATTTATTCATTCCTGATAACTTAAATATTTTTCATATGAAGAAATTGAAATTCGTTTTTTACTTCTCATTCTTTATCAATATTTACAATGCTAACAAAACGAAACAATTCATTTTATCTTAAAAAAATGTTTAATACTATGGCCGTAGAATTTTGTTTTAAGTATAAACTCTTTCCTTTAGGCGAGAAAATATACCATACTTTCACCCTCACCTGCAAAACCTCGTCAATACAGTGAAATAAATTTTATAACAGATACGGAAAGCTGCATTAATTACTAAATAAATATTTTAAACGTATCAATTAAAGTGAAGTTTTATTTATATAAAAAGAAAAGATACTGGAGAAACCATACAAAATTTGAAACACGCATTTTTTTAATGCAATAAGAAAAGTCAATTGTCCGTATAAATCGTACTCAAGAGGTTTTGCAAATGAGTAATGTAATTGTTTTAAATAATTCGTCATCCACAAACTACTGCTTTGAAGGTGTTTACAATAGTAATTTTCTATTTGTATTAACTAGATTACGATGCTTCGCAAATTAATTACCTGCTCGCCATCGAATCGAAACTCAATTCCATTAAAGTTAATGTTAAAGATAAAGAATGTCGGTGTTAATTCTATTCAAATTACAGAGATGTTCTGGGATAAAATTTTAAAGTCGCCTTCTTATAACAAAATTAAATTCTAAGAAATGCACTGTAGTGCGAAATAATGGTATTTTAAATCATTTAGATAAAAATGCTCAATAAGAGGTACCTTCATATTTTGACTGAAGGTTAGAAATTGGTTTACAGAAATAAAATCTCATTCTCATTCATTCAACGGTCACTACATTTGTCTATTTATGAACTCGCAAGCTAACAGACATATCATTGAGACATTAGTTAATCAAAAATTGAGGCAAGTTACATAACGAGCTTTAAATAGGCAATTTTAAATTTTAATTATGTTGGGACTTATTAAATTTAGTTAAAATTTGATTAACCCAAATTTCAGTCCTGAAAGGTGTGATTTTTACTACGAACTTTCCGTCGAAAGAAAATTATTATTTCATTAGTATAATAATTGAAGCAAAATTTATTAACAGCTTTTAATTTTTCTTTATATTCGGAATCGATAGTGCCTTTAGGTTAAAATGGATGAAAATAAACTTGTCTTTGTTTTGATATTAAATAAAGCAAATTTTGGAAGAAAACTTGTGGTTGTCTAAAAGTATGTTAATTCATAATTAATATACTAAACATATAGTTTATGGCGAAATTTGAAACAAAATCTCGAACTTTGATTAAAAATTAACCTCTTTTCAATACTGTCATTAATAGTATTGTTACTAAAGGTATAGTAAACTTAAAGAAGAATAATAACGTTCGTTTCTTACATATCTCTAAATTAAATATGTTACGAACATTACAGATGTCTGTCTTTGGTCCCAGCATTCATATGCATCTAGTATATCTTCGCTTTGCTGAATCAAAATATGATTTTAGAAGAGTTGTAATACTTGTTAACATCCAATTTTTCACGGCTAAATTAAAATACCAAATTGAGCCTGGTAAAATATTTTTCCTTTTCCTAAATAATTAATATAAATTGACCAAAGTAGGTATTGTAAATTAGCGATGGGCGATTATGGATGACTTACATAATCTAATAACCTATTAATATAACGTTGATTAATTAAATCAGTAATAGAGTAATCTCGATAATTAAATGATCAATTTGGATGGTTCCTTCACTTATTTGCTTATTAATTATTATCTCGTTTGCTTATTGGCTGCTCACATTAACGCTAGGTTATTCGGTACGGTATTTTGTGAAGCGAGAATGAGGCCGAGTTTTTCCTTATGCATGTTTTTCATTTATTTTGTAATTTTCAGTCAATTATTACTTATTACTGTGACGTATGATAATCCTTTGCTGAATTAGTATATACTATTGGTAATGATTGAGATATTTCAAGATATATTAATCATCGACAATTTTCGTGTCATTTATAATTGTTTTGTTGTTTACACAGATTTAGTTAGCAAAATAACATTTCGTCAAGAAGTATGTTGGGTTAAATGGTTTAAAGGATTTTAACCAAATATTTTTTTGCAATAAAAATAATTAATCTCTTAAAACAATCACATAAAATACTAATTTAAAATCATATTAGATTCATGAAAGATGTGAATTTATCAAATTGTAACCAATGGTTCAATTAAAATAATGACGATAAATCTCTGATTATTTTGGTATAAATTTTTGTTTATAAAAATATTAAAATACAAATTAGTTATTTTACATTTGTTACATTTAGTACAATGAAAATAATTTACATAAACGCTCAGATAAGATAATCATGTTACCTTACAAACCTTCTTTCGCTTCCCTACCCGTGAGGATTGGAATACGAAAGTTTTATAACATGGTAAATTTTATATATTCTTGTGGTAAGTTTAACTACATTTAGCTGTGAAGTTGTGTTATAGTTAGCTACTCGTCAGTCATGAAAAATAATTCGTAGCTAAGACCATACTGATGATTTCAGTGAATTATGTAAATGTGAAAGTTTTAAATGTATCTCTCGATAGGTACATTTAAAAATATTTGGTGAGTCTCGCCATATTATTAAAACTAAAAACTTATTTCATACTTAAATTTCAAAGTAGTATAATGATGTGTAAATAATGAATGATCCCTTGCTTAAATATATACTTCTAAATATTCAATTATTACTATCTATGCCCGGCTTAAATTAGATCATTCTTGAAATGATGATCCAAGAAACGATCTTTCTCCAAACCTAAGGGCAGTTATAAATTTAGAGAAAAGAAGCATTTACTTCTAACGTTTACATGACCATCACCAAGGATACTTCTATAAATGATCTTGAAATATGATTTGTGTATTATTAATTGAAAATCATACGTTATTCTATTTCTCGAAATAAGGAATAAATTCTCTAAGTCTCTAAAGTAAATTTGTTTAGTAAATTTTCAGTCGCACTTACCCAAATACTCAAAACTGTAAGTATTTATGACTTGTTAAATCTCCAATAATCTAAATTTAGATGAGGCTTGAGTACTTCAGCTGCACTTCTCAAAGTGGCTTACGATATATACTTTGCCAAGAATAACATTGCCCAATGCTCCTTTTATTAACGCTTCTAGTTAGGTATACTGTATTTTTTTAAATTTAATGATTTAAATTAAATAGTATTCCACAACCATCTAACAAATTATTTGAAAGGTCGGTATCGGATCTATGACTACAAGCGTGAAAGAAATATTGCAAAGGATCATTCAGAGCATAATTTTTAACAATTGTAAATTTTTTTCGACATATTTAAAGAGAAAAATTTTCATTTTCCTGACAAATGTATCAATTTCTTATATTTTAGAGTACAGGGATTATGTCCCATAAAATCCTTTAATTTAATAAATTTACCTACTAAAGTCTTGTTTTTTTGTTGTTAAAAATTTTAATAAAGCGTGATTCTGTAAAATGTTTTAGTGACTCAAGGAGAGGCCGTATAAAACTATTTGAAAAATAGTTTCAAATGCATTTTAAAAGATTTCTTCATTGTATCGTACACAATTAGAATCTGGAAAGTTATATTTGCTAACACGTCATTCCCTTTGTTAATACAATGCTACCAATATCACCTTATTATGTATATAAACTATTTACTGTGCACGATTTCATATTTTGTTCGCATATAAATATTTTAACCTTTACATATAAGTATTTAGATTCGCTAATCTCATGAGTAATATACAAACACATTTTACATCAACCATACTTAAGGAAATATTCCTATTTTACAAGTCATTCATCTTATTGAAGTATTATCAACATTTCTTCTAATTTTGTATACATATATATATATATATATATATATATATATGTGTGTGTGTGTGTGTGTATATATATATATATATATATATATATATATATATATGTTTATATAAACCAAAATTTAATGGCAATGAAGCGATACGAGCAATATCTTTTAATTAAACAAAACTTACATAATACATGAACAATGCTGCATTATCTACTTTTGGTATCAATTAACATATGAATATATGTGTACTCTTTTGTCGATGCAAATAAAGTTTGATATCAAAATTTAGGTTTAAAATATATCATCCCGTCATTATCACTTTAACACTGGGGCTCACCTGACTTCATTATCACCATACTCATCTTCTACTGAAACATTTTCTCAATTAACTATTTCTTGATAACAATAACACGAGTTTGAAAATAGTGAAGAAAAGTTATGAATATTATGGCGCCTGTGGATTGTTAAACACAAACGTTTAAACGAATACAGCTGATACGCACGCCACTCGTCTATATTGTAAATAATATACCTATACATTGACATACACTTGTAAACACGCAAATGCTTATATTATACGGCACTGGGCACTGCGGGGACCAAAAGTCGCTTCCCGGCCGCTGGGCAACTGGGCTAAAGTGATATTTAAAAATTAGGTATCTAAAATTATACAGACCAATGACGTCACAATTGCAGCGTCATAATTGCAAAAAGTTACGTATTACGATATCTGAATCGCCTGCCTAATGTGGCTATTATGGATATTCACTTGCATTGGAGAGGTCTATGTCCAATAGTAGACTGAAACAAGCGGCTGAAGAGGGGGATATATTAATAAAAATTTTAACGTAACAGGGACTACACGGATGCTTTAAATCTTAACCTTAAGCGCATTACACATCACTGGTAATTTACGCGTACTTCGGTAGCCTTCACGCATATTTGTATGCATCTACAGAGTGATGCGGTGCATTAAATCGTAACACGTTCGATTTACACTTAGATGTTGCCTTTAAATAATATATAATAGCGATTATTGACATTATCATAGGATATGTATGAATAATTATAAATATATCACTCAAGCTAAGCTTAATTTCATATTACGTCAAAGGCAAGTGTACAATTCTAATAGTTGTTAATAAAATTACACGAGAAAAAGCTTAAATTTCAAAACACTTTAAAACTTTATATAGTAGAAGGTTTAAAGACCCTCCTTATTTAAGCTAATTTAAGAATTATAAACTAATTAAACATATTTATAATAGAAAATTATGAACATCAGAAATTAATATAATTTCTGATCATTTCTTGCTTAAAACCATGAAATGAAACATTGTCGTTGCAAATCACAATATGTTTACCTTAAAAGACACGACATAAAACAATACTATAATAAAGAAGATGCGTAAAGGTAGAAAGTACTCCGAAATGAATTATATTCGGCCGTTTATTTTCCTACGTTTAAATTAAGATTATTGCATAAAATAACTAACCGTTACTTTAACTTAACCCAATATGTGAGGCTAATTATAATCCATTCGTATTAATCCATTCTAGAAACTGCTATACAAACGCATATACGCACTCTGTTATGTATGTCTAAAAATAAACTTTAAAAATACAATAATTATATGTATCTACACTAGCTGGATTGGATTTCACCGAAGTGTTATTGAATTTGATTATTAAATAATCGAAAATAAATCGAGCTGGTGTGGGGATAAATTTTAAATATATTTTTAAAATTTAACTTTATTTATACTGTGCTTGGTAAATCTTGATAAAAACACAAATAAATGAAATTATATTAGTTCCATGCCTTTCAAAAATAAACACCGATTCATTAAAGTACTTATAAACATGAACTACAACTTGAAATAAATTCCATTAAATCTATCTTGTTACTCTTATTTCTTGAATAGACTGCATAATTCATCAGTGAGTGTTACGACAATATCAACTCAATGCCTAATTAATAGACCATTGTCTCTACGATAACAAATTTCAATAGATAATAACAGTGCAGATGATTTATATGTGTCTTGTAATACCTTTAATCAATGTATACTCGAAATTTCGGGATTTATTTCAAATATGTATTGATGATGTAATCCACATATGCCAATAATAATAATGGTGAGTTCTTTCGACTTCAGACTAGTAAAATAATTTATTATGCTTGTTTCCTTAGCTTGAAAAATTAGTTACTCATGTTGCGGGTTTAAATTTCTAAGTTTATGCACTGATACCTCGGACTATGCATTTAGAAAGTTAACAGCTGACATTGTTTAGATTTTGAAAAACTAAATAGACTTGATTTCTTGCCATCGCGGCGTACAGAAAATGTTAGGATGGGTACAAGTATTAAGATGCATTAGCTTCTTCACCAAAATAGCAATATATCTTACGCGATGGTGTGAGTTTTTACTTTGTGGTTCTAATGTAATGCAAAAGATTGAATAACTGGTATTTGAATGGAAAGTTTATATGATATCTATCTGTTCTCGCTGTACAGAAAATCATTACCTCTGAAAAGAAAGGTTATACTCTTTTTAGTTACAGTTGAGATGAATTTTTGAATTTCGTATTGGTATTAATTACATATATAATAGGATACATATAAATTATATTTCACTTAAACACATATGAAGAAGTACAATCCATTAGTCTGTTTTCATAGAAATAATGGTGTATAAATTGAGCCGTAGCGGCTTTAAATAATTCAAGATTAAATACAAAATTTTCTGCCATGGATGTATGAGTATACGAATTTAAAGTAAATTCCTTACTAATAAGTAAGGCATATATAATGACAAAATTTTGATGAGATGTGACAGAATAGAATGATTTATAATATTAAATTCTTTCAAAACATTACACAATACCCGTAATTTACGTGTGATTAGGATAAAGCATTTAAAAAAATATTGCAGTCGAATGCAAACTGTTTGGCCCATAGAAACATATCTTGAAAAAACATATAATGTTTCTCTAAGTTCACGAAGAGCGAACTGATCAATATGTAGTTGTTTACAAAAATTCATATTTTATGATGTTACGGTATAATATAATAATAATACTATTTAAAAACATTGCAATAGTATTGTTATTCGTTGTTTTAGATTTAAAAAGAAAACTGATTTTTGACTGATATTGAACTTATTTATTTTTTAAAAAATGTTGATTATAAAAAAACAATTCTAATATAAATAAATATATTTATTCAACGCAATAATTCAAATTGCAGTACACCAATATTCTTCTAAAGATCCCAGAAACTGCTCCAGATCTATTAAATACTCAAGCCCAAATCACTGCAAGCCACTCGTACAAAAACACTGAAAACCGTCCACCGTCATAATAATTTAACCCATTTCAGAAAAGTAAATACCGTTTTGACTTTATTTAAATTCCTCCTACAGTTGCTGTCTTGTTGCGTCGATATAAGAGCGACCGAGTACAAAGAAAATCGTTTACTTAAATGATTGGAAATCCCTCCTTTGCTCTTTGTTATTCACCCCCATTCCCTTACCGCTCGGGAGGGTGAAGTTGCAGGGCGCAGTACATGCTATAAATTTTCCAATAGAAACTCTAATTTGCAACGGTCTTATCGAATTTCGATAATTGAGTCGACATTGTCGTTATATTCACTGGGGAAGAACATAAGCCATTCAACGCGTAAAAGTAACGATATAAAGGTTATGAAATTTACTTCAAAGCTTTGTCGATTTTGTCGATTTCGAATAAGAGTTTATTTCTCGTGAGGCTTGGCATAATTTTTTTTATTTGTATGTATATCTAGAACTACCAGGTTGTTAAATAATGTTGAATTTTAATAATACGTTTAATTTAAAAACATTTTATACTTCATATTGCCATTTATAGATAAATGGATTTACTTACTTCAGATTGTTCAATAATTCAATAATATTTTGATAACATCGCAACAAAACCAGTGTATATATATATATATATATATATATATATATATATATATATATATATATACACTTTTTTATTACGGTTTATGAAACGAAACACATACACGTGTATGTTTCTATAGTTGTAGAGCGGTTTGTAAAAGAAATTTAATTACATTTAACAATGAGGTCAGTTGAGAATATTATTCCCTTTAAGATACAAACAGTGAAAACTGAATGTATGTAATCATAAAAACTTTGTGGATGATAAAGTTTGTTTCACTAACTCTTTCAAGTACACAGAATAAAATAAATAAGTCGACTATAGTTAACGAAAATCCATAGGAATGTATTATGACATTTGATACAACGTGTGAATGTACTTAAGAGGTTGTACTATTTATCAGGAGTATATATATATATATATATATATATATATATATATATATATATATTGTAAACTTCTGAATCATATCCATGAATATTTTGATATTCTGAAGACTTGATTTTCAGTTTTTTTGTTTTCAGAAATGAGTTTGATTTATTTCCGTCTTACATATTTTATCTAGAATCTAATCGTAAACATTTAAATATTTAGTATTTCTCAACACAGAACAGCACAGGTGCCGTGATCGAGTGTCAGTGTTGTAAGCCTAACGATAATCTATTAAGACTCGAGTAAATACAAAATACCATATAATAACAAATATCGTTGACAACCAACACAAAATATCGTTGACAAAATCAGGGTATAGTGATGGAGTCAAAAAGCGGTGATAGGAATGCAAATTCCTCAGTAATAAGGAGTAAACTCATTGAGTTTGGACTCGTTTGACTTGTCTTGATGTAGCGTAAAAGTAACAGGGTAAGTTTATACGGTAACATACAATACGGTTTCAAGCTTTGATACATATATCTTGATGCTGCAGATGTACAGTCTGTCTAAATCCAGTGACTTAAAAACTATTTTCAAATTAGTGTTAGGATCCCAAGCAAAGACTCTGACATTGAACTCCTCGTTCCAACTCATCAGTTCTATGAGTTGGAACGAGGCTGCATGAACACTGCCTGCCTAAATTGAGAGATTAAAGTATCCGCTCCTTCGAAATGAGTATTTTGAGTCTCAAGCAGAGAGTACTCCCCATAACTTTGAGTTTTTTTGGGACCCAAAGCTCTTTAGTTTTGACGCAGTGTGAGTATTGCCTGTCTAAACTGTGAGACTTGACGTTATGACATTTTATAAATTTGTGTTTTCGGTCTCAAGCAGAAAATTGTTCACATCCCTTCGGTCCCAACTATTCAGTCTTTACGTTGCAAAGTTTTGCCTAAACTCTGCGACTTGGATCGTCTAGTCTCAGAAAATTTGTAAGTTGTTTATAAAAAAATCATATGAAACTTGTATGTTATGATAAAATTTTATATCTGGTATCAAGCAAAGACTCTTTCCTTATAATCTGGGCTCTAACTCGTCAGTCCTGATTTGTCAAGAAAACTGCCTGCTTAAATCGGGGGACTTAAGAATCTGCTTTTCCTATATTAGTATTTTGTGTCTCAAGCACATACTCTGGTATTGAACTCCGATTTCCAACTCCTCAGTTCTTTCGATTCGGAGGTAGTTTCTGCCTAAACCGTAAAACTTTAGAATCTGCTGTTTTTTTATTAGTATTTTAGTTTTAAAGCAGAGACTCTGTACTAAATTCTTAGACGCTGGAAGGTAATTCCTGCTTAAATGATAAGATATGTGGACCAGACTTTTTAAGTTGTGGGTCTCAAGCAGAAACTCTCATATTGAATTTCGGGTTTTAATTCCGGGGACATGAGACTTGAGGATCTGCTCTTTTTGAATTAGTATTTCTAACCTCAGGCAAAGTATCTACAACCAAACTCTTGAGGCTGTAATAATGCTGTCTGTTTAAATTGTGAAACTTCAGGATCTGCTGTATTTAAATAAGTATTGTGAGTTTGAAGAAGATACTCTCTCAGAAAACTCCCGGTTTCTGTTCCTTAGTCCTCGTGCTACGGGGGTGTTGCTACTTAAATCAAGAAACATGAGGATAAAATATTTTTAAAATTTGATTGTGGATCCCAAGCAGGGATTCTATTATTTAACTCCGGATTTCCCTTTCCCAGCTTTATGCTGTATTGATACAGCTTCTTTTATGTATGTTAGCTCATATTTCTAGCCTTAGCCAACAAATTTTGATGAACCTTTTTTCATTTAAATGGTTCCAGTGTGTCATCACAAATTTGTTCAGAATTTGAAAAGGAACATTGAAGGTATACCGTAATTGTTTCCAAAAATATACAGCACAGGTATTGTGATCGAGTTGGACCATATAAGTCTAATGATAATCTAGTACTAAAATGTCTAAAACTCTTACCCTACTAAAGACGGCATAAATTTGCTCTCTAGCAAAATCAGGGTACGATTATGGAGCTGGAACGTGTTAACCTTAACTTAAGGAACTTTTCTCTGATGAAGGATAATCTCGTCGAATGTGGACTCATTTTTATTATGTTGAATTACAGACAAAGGAATATAACAACTTAAGTAATAGTTGGTAGTTAGATACTTAAGTATACAGAGATATAAAAAATGCATGAATTAACTAAGCAATATTATTTAGGTTATGATTTTACACCAAATCTCTTAGTCATGCCAAGATTTTACAAAGTGTTACTCAATTATCATTAAACCTATATTATTCAAACTCGATCATGGTACCCGTGCCGCACAACGTTGAACAATTTCATGATGTGTATTTAAATTGCTCAGTAAAATTTTAATACGTTATTTATCATAATACTATGGGGTGATTAGAATAAAAACGAACTGTATGACCTGAACTGTATGAGTCAAAGGCCTAAAAGATGGAGCTTATTTCAAAAATTATCTTGTCTAAAAATTACAAGAATTATAGCAAGTAGTTTCTCCAAAATTTTTCGTAGGCTTCTAAAATCTCATTTTTATTCCCTCATTTTAAATTTCAGTGTGTTAGAAATAGAGAATGAGAAAATACTTTTTAATTTATTTCAGAAGATTTAATACCTAAAATTACGGAAAAGAAAATTTTTTCAAACATGTATAATTAGCCCTTCCAAATTATATGCCACATCATGAAAATAAATTTTATTTTTATTAGAGTGCTTAATTCCCCTATACTAGTAATCTGCCCCTAATTTTTCGATGTAACTGTTTTTTGAGTATTAGCTATTGAGATATGTATGGGTTAATATGCTTCATTGTTATGTAAATTTTAAATTTCTATGTCAAGCGGTTTCTAAGAAAAGCGTCTGTGAATGGCGGATAAACAGATAGGCGAGTGGTCTATTAATAGTTTCAAGACACATGACAATTTAGACTCAGTCACTCTTCATTGGTTTAAAATAATTGGATTGTTATGTTAAAAACTTTTTTCGTCGTTTTAGTGATAGATAAATCGTTTAATGCATTCATGCATTTTGATATCATATATTTTATATTTCACTGATGAACATTTTTCAAAATCTAGTAAATGAAGATCGGGTAGAGGCTAGTCATGTTAGAAAAATCTTAATCGTTATACTCGTACTCTGATGGAAATATAAATCTTTTAGAAATAAGATGAACCGACACAAAATAACAAATCATACTATAACAAAAAACAAAAAGAAGGAAATTAATATTACGGGGCATGAATTTCGGGGCTCCTTGTTTATTCCTCAAGGTATTGCTGGGCAGGGTAGAGAAGAAAAAAGAATACTTTTTGCACAAATACAAGGTTTTTATTGCTCTCAGTTATTTTTAGATCAGCTTAACTAGAAAGAATCCTGTTCGAGGAATGTCGACAAAGTGAAAAAGAAAAATATACCTTGTGAAAAAAGTAACATAAGGCTAATGATGGTGGCAAATCAACGTTTCGACGTTAAAAGCCATAAGAAATGTTCACATGAAATGGAAGATAGTTATTAATTCACTATTACCATACATAATCAATACGGAAAGATCTGGTGATCTAATAATAGAGATTTGTGATGATCTAATAATAGGGGGCAGTTAATGGTTCTAAATAGTAATGGAAATACAAGCGACCAAACATTAAGGTAAGACAATCAATATGTTCCAAAATTCGGAGATTATTTTTTATTCGAATCTGGGTTGATATTTATCGAAATAATTTAGAAGCTGAGATGAATGCAATTTACAAAATGGTTTAAGAAACATTCAAAAGTTTAAATACTTGTTACTTAATAGACAATTGTAAGTGAATAGCTAGGTTATAATGTGTTGAACAAATCTACTCTCATGACATTCTTACGATTTTCATTTTGAATAATACATCCAATTATTACTAGAGAACACTTACAATATGATGAAAATCACGATTAAGCAGTTTGGTTGTAAATGATACGAATACAAGGTCGATGCGCCGCTCTGCTCAACATCCAATTGAATTCAATTGGAGAAGTAAGTTCATGAAATTGATACAGACTTGGTTTGAGTTCTAATGTTCAACGGGTTGATTGTATAAGATTGAGTAATATACAAGACTGAACGTCACCCGTTCAAAATTTCTTTATGGAATGCATTTAGAGACTATACGAAAATATAAAACCTGAATGTGTAGAAGCTATTTTTCGACCGGATAATTATACTCGCACTTATAAATATAGTTCTATTAGGTTAAGGCATTTTCTTTATGTATTTCAAAATTATGTAAATTTCAATTATTTAATTTTAACATGAATATTTAATATTTTCAAGTAAACATATTGCACTTCCCGGGGGTTGGCGCTTTTTAATCCACTAGCCCGCCAGCCTCCAGTTTTGATGTTAATTGTAATTAAAACTAGCGCAATTTTATAAGTAATAAACTTTTAATATAGCATTTTAAAAGAGAAAATCTTCCTCCAAAAATGATCTGATATTTTACTTTGTTAAAATATTTATTAGAAGCTGAATTTTCTTTCGAAAAATGTCATGTTCTTCATCCATAGGTCTATAAATAGGTACGTATATACGTATAAACGCATGTCAAAGTCGACCCTTTTTCATAACTTTTGGTGATTTTTAGGGTTCTTTAAAATAAATAAAGGAACCCATATGATATTACTCACGTATTCGTCCAAACGTCCATCACAGCCGTTTTTCTCAGAAACCGCTTGACATAAACACCTGAAATCGGGCACAGTTATAAAACATATTAACTCAAAAATACATATTTGAAATTTCAGGGAGAGCAAATAAAGCACTCCAATTTTTTTCACATCTTATGTATTGTGGGATGTTGCTTGAAAGCGTTGAATTTCACAAAGGTCTCAAAAATATTTTTCTGAAAACTCTGTGCAATATATATTTAGAGATATACCGAAAAATACGCAATATAATTTATATTTCCCCCATTATTTTATTAAATACTCAATCCGAAATTATGAAAAAAAATTGGTCTTAGAAGCCCACGCAATAGTAACAAGAAAACAAGGGCAACTATCTTAGATGTCATCATTTTTTAAATATATTTTTGATGATTTACGCCTACGAAAGACAGCAAAAAATAAATATATTTTAATTTTTCTCTTCTAAATTCCAACTATACGAAAATCCACGGAAAGTAGAAGTATACAAATAAAAATAGCATAGTGAAACATTTAATTTACCCAAATATTTTTCATGTATTTGTGTACTATCAATTTTTTAAAGTAATAATCAAAGAGAAAGTTAATTAAATTCTTAAAGAATATTTTCTTCTCAGTTTATATATTGTGTGTAATCATTTCAAAAGCTCCTTATAACTAATACAAAAATATCTTTTTCACAGTTTTTTATTGCATATATAAAAGGATATTCTAAAACCTGGGCAAAGCTATCGCTTTCCACCCCTTTACTTCTGAAATTAAAAGGCCATAAGTCATGAAAAAAGTTGGTAAAATCTGATTTCAAGAAATCAAGAAAATTAAAGCAATTATCCTAGATCTTATTTTTTTTTTAAAGAACCGAGGTTTTTATACCTTTGAGAGGTATAGAATATAATATAATAAATGCTTGAGAGGCTCTTTATTTTTTTATCGATTAGTGAACTATCAGAATGGAAACAAATTGAATTTTACAATCATTTATGAAATTGTTTAATTTCTATAAAAAAAATCCTTTTTTCGTTTTCAGCGTCTCTTCTCAGCGTACGTTATTAGCGAATTTTTTTGCAACTTGACTCGGCTTCCTGGTCTTTTCAATTTGCACATTTTTACATTTTTTCTTATTACGTAGATAAACAAAGGCGGGTTTGATGATTATGACATACTTTGGTTTCTTCTCATTGTTAATTACAATTAACTAACGTAAATTTATCCCGTTAATTAGATATGTATATATGAGAAGAAAACTTTCGAAAAAAAATTAATATTGAGATAAAATGAAAACAAAGGGCGGATTGTGCAGTTTTGGTTTACCCAATGATTTTTTCTTACACTATACCAAATTATGGTGTTTTCATTAAAATTCGTAACATTAGAAATCAAAAAATTAAAAAATATGATGTTTGGGAGCCTAATCATTTAAAACTCAACTCTGGTGTAGGTAATTACCTAAACTGTGGTATTTTGAATTCATATTTCATTGTGACGTACGTCGGGCCATAAAATGTATCGAGAAAGATAAATGAGCATTAGTTGAATATAATACTCAAAAATTTAGTAATGCATTGCTTACACACTTCTAAATAATTGGAAGAAAATGTTTCAACGCCAAGTTTTGCACATTATTCCAACAAAAAATCTCCTTGAGTAAATATTGCAGGATAAAATAAAGCTGCAGGGAACTAATAACTATTATTCAGAATAATGTACAAGTGATCAAAATTAATATCATAATAACTACATTTCAACACTTTATATAAAGCTATATGTTACCTTATGTTATAACGTATATTGTTATGTTATTACGTATTATTATATTATTTTTATCGATTTTAAAATGGAAGACAAAAGCTTCAAAGTAAAATTTGGATATTTTAATTTGAAATTCAATGCCAAATTATTGATAATTATAATCAAATCATACGTACCAAACGCGGCAAATTCATAGACAGATTCTAGATTTTTTTAGTCTTTATGAAATATGACTATAACAAAAGGTTATAATAAACTTTATTGCCAAATACATAAATTTTAATTTTTAATTCAAAATCAAAACTGCGTAAATATTGACTACTTCGCATGTAAAAACTACCTACATTATTATACAGTTAAAAACTACTAGTGCACAATCTACGAAATACTACATATAATTGTAAGTTATAACAAACCTGTTGCTCTTTTTAGAATATTGAATTATATAAATTCAAACTTCTTGCACAGGCATTGACTTGTTGGTTTATTTAAAAAAACAATGAAAGTCATTTATCGTAATAAAATTCATAGAAATTTTCACAGGGACATATCCATATAAACTCCCGTATTACAAACATCTAAGTATTAGACTTTAGTACTAATTTTCTATATTCTTAATTCTTCGACATCTTTTCTTTTTGCTGTCAAACTTATTTTTTGAAAATGTGGTTTATATTTGAAATGAAGCTAACCATTAAATTATCTGATGTCATGTTCTTTCCGGAAAAAAATTGTACTGAAAAAACATGACAGAAGGTAATATAATGGTTTGCTCCATTTTAAATATAAACTGTGTTTTCTATATGGTTTATTATAATAATCGATAGATAAGAGTAATCGTTACTGATTTTAACTATCTATTTTGATAGTTAAAATCATTTAAAGTTTTAAAGATTATTGATATTACTACAAAATTATTCAATTTGTTGATACAAATCAAAAAGCCTATTCTAAAATTATATTCCAACAGTGGTATAAAAATATGGTGCCTTAAATTTTTGACGAGAAAAACGTTTTTTTTTAATTTCAATGTATCAACTGTGTCTGTGTGTGTCACTGCTTAAACTGTTAAATTATACAAGGATAACCTGAGCGACACCTAGTATCAAATGGAAACAATTTACAAAGTACTTCTTGTCATTTTCTCGAAAATTAAACTATATTTGTTTCTCTTTAAAAACTGAAGTCGAAAGATAATACAATGAACGACAGATCGTTCATCAAAAATTTTAAAATTGATTAAGGTCTAATAAGGAGGTAAAATTTACATTGAATATTAATATTATTCTTTAATTAAACATAGGATTAGCATATAAAATAATTTCACTTTCAAACATAATTTTTTAAAGAACCTGAATTTGCACTAAAACTAACTTAAGTTATTAAAACCGTTTAATATTCATAACTGATAATGATAATCAAATATCATGATAAATATATTACAATTGAAAGAACTGAATTAACAATATTTATCATAGACGAAGATAGGATTTAACTACATTTAATAATCTCAAAATATCTATGACAACGTCAACAATATATTTCTCTAAAATACATAAATAAAAATATTTGTTAAAATACATTTAAAACTTATGTTTTCTATGCGTTATGTACAGACGTTTATTTCTTATGAAGAAAATGGATGACATGTATCTAATAAAGTGAAATAACATTAAAATTGTCCGTAAAATTAAAATATTTCATGGAAAGTGACTTAGTTATTAATTAAAATTTACAAATGAGATAATAAAATTACATAATGTCGTACTAGGTCTGATTTTTAATCATAGATTAAGATAATTTTCGTCAAATAACTACTTCTTAAAAATTATCTTTCTGATCATGTCAGTAGATATTATATCCCTCATATTATATACCAGTCTAAATCCAACTGAAAATATGAACATTTTTGATAAATGAAATAATAATTTATAGAAAATAATCACAGCCCATTTTTAAAATGAACTGCATTACAGTAAATAACAAAAGTTTATTTCTAAAATAATTTTAAATGTTGTTTTTTCAAACCGACCTTAATTCTTCGCCTTAGATTAAAGAAAGTTTTGTTGCTCTCTGAAATTTTACTTTAAATCATTTATTAAGATACGTCCTGAAGTTTTAATATCCAAATTCATCGCACTAAAATGTTGTATTCGGCAGTAATACAATTAAGGAAAAGCGTGTAAACTTGGGGATTTAAACTGTTTTTTGGTGCCAAATTAAATTCCTTTTTTGGTCACTGTCTGTGTTATATTCGTAACAAAACAATTAATTTTCCGTGTCGAAAAGTAGAAACTAATTTATTCTCCCTCGAATGGATTTATGTCGCTTTGTTTTACTCAAAAAATATTTTATAACCGGTTGTCGGAATGAAATATCTTCTAGGATATTAAATTCTAGATATAGTAAGCTCAAGTTCTAGATTATTAGTAAAAGAATAATTTCCACCGATATTCTTTATCGTGTAGCAGTTTTTCTACTACACGGAAAGTTTCCCAATAAAATTACCAACCAAGTTGTTTGGTCGTCATTTATTTGATCACACGTGATAAATTAGAATATTGAAAGTATTACAAATAATTTCAGATTGTCTCCAATTAAAGCATGCACAAACTACGATGAAAGAGATAGATACCACAGCAATGCACATATAAAGGATAGAATTGTACAGAAATTAATTATTTGTAATTCTATTACCTCAATTTTTGGAGATGATTTATATAACAGTAGCAGCATATCTATATAATGTAACGTCCTTAGATATCTATGTATGAAAAAAAAATAAATGTTGAAGATAACTCTAACAGTGGTCTTCCAACATTTTTTTTCCTGCAACATACGATTTTCGAAAAGAGTGAAGCTTTCAAGACTATCTTAAAGATCTTTTTCAATTTGATGAGGATTATGGACGCACTTAGTTGATTTTAATGACGTCCAGAAAAAAAATCTTTTTGTCGTTATACAACTAAATACATAATGGGTAAATCTTTCATGAATGTATCAATTCTGCAATTACTTTATATTCTCAACTTCTACTGTAATTTGAAAATATAAACACTTTTTAATTTTCTATACATTTAAAGAATATATACATATATACACATGAACATATATATATATATATATATATATATATATAACTTAACCCATTTTAATAATGTAAGATAACCCTGATATTAAGTGATTGCTCTTAGGCAACTTTAAAATAGCAAGTCTTTGGAGTGCGATGGCATTACTACAGAATTCTCAAAAGCAGAAGGGGTTCCGTTTTTCAAAGAATTACAAGAAATTTTCAATGCCCTTTATCTTTATGAGGTAGTACCCAAGTCGTAGTAAATGATTTTTAAAAAAAGTAGACAACACATTTTCCAAAAACTACCGAACGACTTCACTTTTAACTTCGTCTAACAAATGTTCTCGAGTCATATTCGATGAGGGTTTGATGATGATTCGATGATTTCCAACCTCCGGAACAAACATGGTATTGACAAGGTTATACTGGACTGGAGAGTGTAGCAAGGCGCTGTATCCAGCTTTTTTGAATAAGGAGAAAGCCTTCCACTCCTTTCAGATTGGCGCTTTTCTGGACTATTTTCGGTGGTGCCAATTCCATTGATAATTTATCACAGTATTGAGAAGTCAGTAAAAAACATTAACAATGATCGTCCAAATACAGAACCAAAATATAAGACGTATCTTTTGGTTCTGTATTTTGACTGCGCTTCGGAGCGACATGGAGAGATATTATATCCCTAAGTTTTTTACAAGCGTGTATGAATATGTCATCGAGCCCTCATATTTGGATATATTTTACCATATAGTGGTGGTGCATAAATATAAATAGCGAGTTTATCTCATACCTCAGTTTCGCTGACGACATCATACTACTAGTAAACAGGCCGCAGGAGTTGGCAAAGATGCCGACTGATTTAGACGATTATTCCAAACGAAAACACCACGGTACGAACCTTACCAAGAAAAAAGTCATGTTCTATTCACAGATCATTACAAGTGAACGTCGGTGATGTTAGCATCAAAGTTGCTTAAGAGTTCTTCTACCTAGAAGAAATTATTCAGCTAGGTAGAAATAACTTCGACCAATAAGCTGACATCAAGATTAATTTTTGGGTTCGGCAACATGTAAGAATTCGTACCGTACCTTTACGTCGCCGATTCCA
Organism: Druceiella hillmani; assembly: GCA_039881145.1. NCBI lineage: Eukaryota > Metazoa > Arthropoda > Insecta > Lepidoptera > Hepialidae > Druceiella > Druceiella hillmani. The sequence continues at coordinate 2,850,065 of JAYKKI010000022.1, forward strand.
CATTTGCTAAAGGTACACGCTGTACAATAAATATATTCTGCCCATATTTATCTATAGCGTTGAAACGTAATGACTCACGACCGGCTTGATCCATAAATTTAAATTCGCGCAGCGAGCTATGGAAATAGCTATGCTCGGAGTATCTCTAAAGGATAAAATTCGAAAGGAGAAAGTCCAACCAAAGTAGAAAAAAATGAGTAAAAAAATGAGTAAAAGTTCAAAATATGAACTTCCCACTATTATAACTTAAGGTTAAGGAGTCAGCGGCAAAATTAAGGAAATTAACGAAAATTTAGGGTTGAATGAAAAGTATTCTTTAATTACAGACTTTATTTGAGTATTTTAAATGAAACATACTTGATAATCACAAATATTTAAAAAAAAATATAATTGCTTGCTTAATCAGAATCCGAATCGTTTTCACTTTTTCCAAAGTATTACGATTTTGTCTCGAAATCTGGTAAAGATTTTTTTTATAGGATCCTGGCCCTAATGAATCCATCCCGAGATTCCTGTCCACAGGCTAACAACGTTGCTTATGTGACGAGTTTGCCACAAAGTTTGGTAGTCTTCGCGGGACAAGGATAGCGAAAAAACTTCCTTTAATCGGTCTTCATTCGATTATCTCCTGTAGTAAAGTATTACTGAATTGCTTTGTAAGCGGTGGTTCTTAAATACTTTCTTTGATCAATTTTGTATGAATGTGTTCGAAGTCAATTACTACTTTTTTTGAAGGAATATTAAGTAACTTACCGATGATACCAGAAAAGCTATTTGGGCTAGTAATTTTTCCGTCTAATTATATGAGCAAATGACCTAAAGGTAATTTAATTGCATATAATAAACAGATAAGCTATTGTAACCGTCGATTCATGTGTCTCTCTAAGAAATCAAATGCACCATTTTGTGTTAACTAGTCTATAATCACATCAGACTGGCACTAAAGTTGAAATGTTATCAAATTTACTTCGAAAAAACTCCACAATCCCCTTTTGAATGGTAATTGAACTTCCTGAGGTAAAATATATCCAAGATATATGTAGCAATATATCCAAGATATTCTGATTCCGGTTAAGTGATCAACGAGATGCGCTCCTCGGTTACAGTGTGGCGATGTTGCTGGTTGTCTGTCGTAGAAGTGACTAAAGTTTTGTCTTTGCGCTCGCCAAAACACAGTGAGAATAAAGAAACTTTATCATCGGGTAATTGCAAAGTTTTGCGGGCTTTCTTACGCTCACGCCGTAATTTGCTTCGATTAATGACTTTCGAAGAGTCAATTTCAGTAATTATATTTAAATCTGATAACACAGCGTTTACAATAATTGTTGCTTATCTATCTGAAACCGCAGTCCAATCGCAAGCGACAGCTCAATTTTGTAAGTTTGCAAGCATTTGTTTTTGTGTCAGGCATATCTGCGGAAACAGTTGTAATTTCCAAAATTGAAGACTGACATGAGGATTCACTAGTCTTTAGAGTCAGAATTGTCAGAAAGTTCTTCAATACTATTGATAGTTTTATATTTACTCTTTCCTTAACATTTTCCTATAAGTTTTAGAAGTTCTCACCTAATCCAATCCTCTAATGTACATTTGGCGCTGACTCCGCTGATCTTTCAAAATGCAAATTCTAGTAAAGTTATTTTACGTATATATCATACGGCAATATCAAAAAATAATTATAGAGAAATCAAAAAATTTACATTTAGGTTTTTCACTTCACCTTAATGTAAAACATCCTGAGGCTAAATAGACTGATATTCTAAAGAAATTGGTGGGAAATGATTGGATGCGAAAGGCGGAGGACTGTGTGTGCTGGTGTAACCTGGCAAAGGTTACTGTTCAGTATTGAATTGTTTCAGGCTGATTACAATTACGAGAATTCAAAGAATGGGTATAATGTGAGATAATAAAGAGTATTACTATATACTAATGGTCTAATGTTATTTTATACTTTATCTTTTGGCGTCACTTAAAGTGTTTTTATATCAGCTGATGTCAAATGGAATAACAATAAAAAATCTTGCAACCGTTTTTTGTTCAGGAAATTGTAACCTATTCTAACATTCCAATGATCTCATCTTTATAAGATTCAGTCAGCAGTAAAATAAGATAACGGCTTGAATGATATTGAAATGGAAGACCAAATTAATTAAACCTTTCGATGGAATTAGAGAAATTGATTTCAAAGACAGAAACATTGCGAAGTATTATTTTTGGATCAATCATCAGTTTATTAATTTTTTTGTTTCATTGACGCTATTTAATAAGAGTGACGAATAATATTTTATATTCTTATCAATACATAAAATATATACCTACTCACAATAGGGAAAAATTCTGATATATTTGGCCAAACAATTTTCTAAATAAGTAAAGAAATAACAAAGTCCCTATTAGCGCCTCGAACATTTTAGGAGGAATGTTTGATACACGACG